>VZTU01007203.1:248-31564 GCA_013400835.1 Zapornia atra
AGAATCTCCCTTACTCTCAGGGGTAAGACTGCAAACAAGTCACTAAAATCTGGCACTAATGCTAGGCCTTACAATACTTAATTTGTAATGTCAAGACAGGATTGAAATCAACACTATGTCTCCATTAGGTTTATAGACCAAGCAATTTTCAATTTATTATTTAGTTTGTGAAAAAACTTGTTGACAGTGCAGATGAACATTAACGTTCATCAGGCAACATCCAAATACCTAAAAACGCAAGAGTGGAATTGTCTGCCAATAACAGTCAGTAAACAGACAGGTCTAAAGACAACAGCTCAGGCATGCTGATTTCTCTTCCTCCTCACTGCATCCCACAAATGCCCTCCCTCAGACTTCTGCCAAATCTACTGCATTGCACAGCAACAGAGTAATGCCTGCCAATTTCTAGAGAGCTGAGCATACTTATCCATTTATTGGTTTGTCTGAAGGCCAACAATGCAGCCAGGACATAGAAAAAACACCCCAAAGACAAGATGTGATAGAAAGAACAAAGCACAACTTTAAAGTATTTTCTAACATACTTCCCTAAATTTCTAGTAACTATTTGTACAGAATGCTCCTTGGCATTCAGATGTACTAGAAAGTGAAGTATCTATCCTCTCCCCCTCCTTCAGAATATCACTCAAACTGTAACTGACACCAAACAACAAATAACCTGTATTCGGATAAACCAAACCCACCAAAACCCCTATTTGTATTCAGACTAGTGAACTGCAAGCCATCACATTAACCCAGTCTTGGCATTACCATTTTTTTTCTCAAGGAACATAACCCCTAAAACAGCTAGGATTGTCTTGGAATCAAAGTTTTCTTTCTTTCTTTGTAGCTTCCAAAAGGTCGCTAATTCCCTCAGATAAACATACTTGGGGAGAGGGTTTGAAGAGAAACACACAAAAGATGGCCTCACCCAAATTCATCTTCATGACCTGAAATTCAGGCCACGCTCTTTATTGCATCATACCTTTGACAAACTCTGTAAGGTCAAATTCTCTCCCGCCCTTTGGATTTTTATTCTCTTTCAGGTACAACTCTTTGAATTATCTCATTAAAGTCAGGAAGATAAGGAATTTTTATGATGCCACTTAAATTAATTTTCAGTGTGGATTGTAAAAAGCCCAAGATTTTCCCATCAAAATGGGTTTTCCATTCTAGGGATTTTAGAGAAGAATTCAACAATAGTGACAATCAGCTATGGTTCTGTTTTCAAACCTTAATTTTATGCTTCTGCTCTCTTCTGTCTACAAAATTAAGCACTTTCCTATATTATTTTTAAACAAGAGATTAAATACAATATCAATAATTAGCAACTTCAAGAATACACAAATATCACCCACATTCTTCAACTGTTTTAAACACAGCTTTTCTTGACAATGAAATTCTTTCTTCCCTCCTTCCTTCTCTAGTGAAAAAGCAGCAGAACTGCTTAATGATAACCAGTCTTTCCTTAACAGAAATAAACGGATGGAGACTGCAGAGATGTGAGTAGCTGCATAAAAATGTAATTTTATTAAAGCAGGTAAATTAGAAGGACAACTGTACCATATCACGTAAAAGCACAGTTTCTCCAGAACTAACATGTCCTGGAGAAGAAAAAAACAAAATTGTTTCTAAATTCTAAAATATTCCTAGAACAACATGCATTTCTTTAATGTAGTGGAACAAAAAAGAATACCGTACATAGATCAAAGACAAGCAACATTCATACCAACAAGGGCACAAATCAGTGGCTGAGATAGCAAACAAAGAGACAATGTGTCTGGTAGGAGGTAAACTGTTAATCAAGCCTTACCTCCAGAAACTGGAGCATCCATGAAAACAGCTCCTGTTTTTTCAACTGCTTTGGCTAATTCTTTTGAAACTGCAGGGTCTATAGTACTGGAATCTATTAGTAATGAGCCTTTCTTCACTTTCCTAGAAATAAAGATTGATTATTATTATTTGTTGCACAAGACATCTGCAACTCTTACTATGGCACTGGCTTTCCTTAGCATGCAGAGTCTTTGGTACACTAATAAACATAAGGTTTTAAACTCTGAGAAAAATCTGTTCAGTATGTATACTGCTGAGTATGTGTACTACACAATTTTGAATGACTCAAAGATGCATTCTAAGTAACTGAACTAAATGTTGATACAGCCTAAAATTTCATGTATAACAATACAATTTTTATATGCATACACATAATATCTTAAGTTCTTATCAGAATAGCCTGACTACATTATTTTAATCATTGCTACAATTCATTCTAACACCTCAGAAACCCACTGTAGATTTGAAGTGAAGCATGGAGAAAAATTTTAAGTTTTCCCATGAATATAGCTAGTAAATTCTGGAAGAAGAATTGTATCCCAAACTATAGAACAAAGAAAGTTGCGTATGTGTTTAAGAAAATAAAGATCAATTAAAGGATATTTTTAATGCCCTCAAAAATTAAACAATGATCATATTTTTATCCCTCTTCCCATTCAATTGCACCATGATTTACTGTCCACTGGGTCAGCAAACACCATAAAATAAAACAATGTAATTCTTCAGTCATAAAAAGGTGAATAATTTAAAGCTACACATGACAGATGAAGAGTCTTGCTGCACTTTGTATGTTGGTGACAGTACAGCGAATTTCACTGAACTCAATTACCCAGATAGCTGGAAATAGTCTCTCAATATATACATATAGTTGTGGACCCAGCTGTAGCTCCAGGCTCAAACAGTGCCACATACACAGAACTTGCCTTTTTCACAGAAGGGATGAGCTGCTACAGATAATTTGAACACATGCAAACAAAAAGCAGCATGGCAGATACAGTGCTACATCCTTTCCCCTTATGTTCACAAAAACATGCTCCTTGGTAACCCAGCGGGATGACCAAGTTTACTCCTAAACACTCCAGAGCATCAGTAAAGCTTAGAAAGCTTTGGAAAATGATCAAAGGCAAACCAGTCACCAAGGACCTGGTCACTCAGAGCGACAATTAACCACTACTCTCAAATTACACTTCTTTGACTATGGAGGCTGAGAAACTGCAGCAGCATGGGACTGCTTTTCACATCCTCTGTTCCTCGCAATGTTTTCCACATCTACGTACTCAGATGATTAACTGGCTGTATTATACCAGCAAGTATAATCCGTGCCAATCGGTCTTCAAAGCACTGCCATCCTGGATACAATTCTCCTGCAGCTGTTTTCCCAGCTTTCTGGGACTGATCCAGTTACCCTTCCTCCCTGAAGGGTCTAAGCTGCCGATACATGGATCTGCTGAGTTCTACGTTGTGGGGAATTAAACTAAGGACAGTAAGGGAAGGATGCAACTATTATTTTCTATATTGGAATGAGATTAGAAAATTCTACTCCTCTGTTTAATTTTCTAGTATTTTCTTTAATTTCTTAAACTGCACATTAATATTGCCCACAATCAATAACTAAAAAAGCTATCATCAGCTGTAGACAATCCTCTGTTCTTTTTGTCTGTTCTGTGTTTCTTCCTGTACATTATTAACCTGGATAGCATGAAGATCCTACATGATCCTGAAAGGTATTGAGTAGACTTAGCCTGCTAGGAGCAATGCAGAAATTGCCAGAAGAACCTTTAAAATACTATGTATTTGTTTTTTTGGACTTGCCAAACTCTTTTCAGTATTAGAATTCTGCAACCTAGAGATTTTAGGGTAAGTGGAAAGCCCTCCACAAAAGTTAAAACACACTGTTGCAGATTAATCAAACTCTTGTGTAATAAACAAAGAGAGTAGAAATCAGTGAAGCCTTTTCAGCTATTCTATGTTAATGCTCTTTTAACACCACGAGTCACAATGGTATCTCTTCAAAACTTTTAATTTATAGCATTTCAAGTTACTTGTACTTGCACTTAAAAGTTCTTGACCAAATAATTGCTGCTAGAAAATATTATAGTTATACTTGTCTGTATTACATCACGGTAAAAGAAGCACACAGCTGAGAAGGTAGATAATAATTATCTCAAATTCACAGAAATTATTATTCTGCTGAAAATAAAATCAAGACTTTAGCCAAAAGACATTCAAAAGCAAGCACAGTTTAAGAGAACTCGTGTAATCAGAAATATCAATGATGACAAAACAGAGAACATCAAGTTAAGTGCCCTGAAGGCACAACAAGAGTACAGCAACAACGATCATTTGATAATGTAATGCAGCCTTGAGTAGGAGTGGGCATTCTCCAGGCTACAGCAAATTCTTACTTTAGAATTCCGTTTGCTCCTGTGTAAACTTCTATCGCGTTGGGACTGGAAGGCAGCATGGTAATAATTCGGTCTGCTCTTTCTGCTACATCTGCTGGGGAATCTGTTACCTTTTAAAGAAAAAGAAAGAAAATTTTATGTAAGCTTCCACTTCCAGAGAAAGAGATGTTTGCTGAGTTTGTTTTCAGTATCTGCAGAACATCAGTCACAACTAAACTAGGCAAAAAAATAAGAACACAAGGCAAACTCTGCTCTTTAACAGAAATGTTAATTAATTGGATCCAGAAAATTTAAAAAAAAGGAGAAGAAAAGGATGTCCTGTCATGGAAGTTCCTCCAGAACAGCCATCAATAGGGATGCACGTATCACATCAACCCATTCACGGATCTTTGTTTCATTAGAAACCATGGATCTATATAAAATATCACTCTACAATGTTTCCAAGGAGGTACAACACTAGGGATGATAAAATCCACACTTTTAACTTGGCTTATATACAGCATTGGAAGAGAGAAAGACTCTTTAAAAAAAGGAGAAAGAAAAATGCACTTCTGAGCCGCACTTTAACAAAAACCAAAAATCAGATAAACTGATGTTTCTTGCAGTATTACAGCTCACATGTTTAAAAATGAAAATTATCAGTTTGAGTGTCCTTCACCAAAAATGCCTGAACAAGTTTCAAATAAATGTACCTAATTTAAAGGTATCTTTCCTTCCCCAGCTCATTCTCAGAGGCAGGCAATATGCTATTTAAGATACAGCAAATGAAATACTGACAGCTGTGAGCTTTGCCAACGAACTCAAAGACCCTAGAGTTCTGCCCAGGAGGCATTTGCCACTGACTATTTTTAAATAATTAATTTCTTTAAAATATGCATTGTTAATACATTCATAGATCAGGGAAACCATCAATAAAAAACTACAGGTTATTCTTTTATCTTTAGCCCATGAGGATCCAATCTAATCTGATTTCCCTTATTTAGGTAGTTCTGCTGAAAGGAATTGGGTTCCAAGCAGGAAGCAAGATGAGTTGAAAACAGATTTTGTCTGTGGATAGGGCTGGTAGTATTTTCCAGTCATTGTAGCTGAATGATGAAAAGTACTCAATACTACAATGATTTATTCTGCTAGATACATGATATGCCTTGGGTTTTCAAACTTTAAGAATGCGATGTAAACACTTCCTACTCAGTGTGGATAAGTTATATTTTCCATATCACATGGTTTTAGAGTTAAAGAAATTGCAGTTTAACAGCTGCCTGAAAATTTGGCTCCTTTCCATAATGTAGACAAATCAACAAATTGATGACCTTGTTTCACCATTATTTATCTATTTATAACTACAGGTATTGATATTAAAGGCATCTGTAAAAATATTATCTTTTTACATACAATGCATTTATAAAATGTCAGCATCAAACAAAGTGTGTTAAATAGACATTTGTAAGAAATACTAAACAACATCTTGGAGGACTTTTGAGATGTAGCATGAGAATCTTCTTTATTTTTATTTTACTTTTTGTAAAATAAGTAAAAGAAAGGAAGACTGATATATTTACTAAACAAAAAGCTCAAAAAAGGAAAGAAACTGGCATAGATGGGACTTAGAAAACATGCACATTTTGTTTTGAATGAGTAAGTTAATACTACATGAAACATCTGGTATAATGCAGTCATAAAAGGAAACATACCCTGGTCCAAAGAACAAAGGTTAGGAGGAATAAATGAGGCAATTATAAGCAGAAAAGCTTCTATACTCAATTAGTTAATTTTATGACTTGCTTCCCTGGAGACCGGAGAGCCAAGCTCTTTATAGAGGAGTATGACACCTTTGTCTTTAGTTCTGTGTATCTGTGGTTCGGTTCAGTCCCAATGTGTATTATTAGAAGAGGAGAAAGGAATCGTGTAATTGGAACCTGAGTTTATATACATCGCCTTATTTGAGAGTATTATCTCCTGTATTCTCAAAAGGTTTGCATGTTATCAGCTGAAGGCTCTGTGCCCCATTTTTGTCTTTCAACTGGAGTTGAAGAACATACTATGTTGGGCACACACCCTCAAAACTATACCAGCCTCACATTTGCACTTAGCTATGTAGATGAGTTTTGGTTACAGATTAAAACAATGCTTAAGCAACATAGAAAGCATAGCAGAGTAGTCATCTGCTCATAAATGAATTCACTCCATTCGTATCTTTCAAAATACTAAAAGTACAAGACTGTGAGAGTACTTCCATAATCATATAAAGGAAAATAATTTTGCTACCTTGAAGGAGGTAGCGTAAAAAGTGGGAATTAAAGAGACAATTGTCATTCTTGGTCTTCTTGTACTCTAACAAATACAATTAATAATCCCAGAGGAATCCTATCTAGATGTTTTAACAACCAGCATATATGTTTTTTAATTTTATTTGGAGCTTCCTGCCTTAGAAATAAATTTGAATCATTTGAAAGGTATTAAGAAACATTAAGCATTTTAAGTCATTAAGATGTGTGTAACTTTATAAAACCAGACTAAATGCTAATTGCTGATTACTAGCATAGGCCATATTGGGTCAGAGTAGCAGCCCACCAAGTTCTGGACGTATTCTAATACTTGCCACTTCAAGAAAACTTTCGCAGTATGCAACTGGAAGGAGAGACTTTTCTTCATACTGGTGGTTGGTTTATGCCCTTTGATATGCATATCTCCTTATATTTGTTCCAAGATATTTCCCTATTTTTTGAATGTATTTACCTTAAGTCAATTAATGTTTCTGCTTGCCTGAAATGCTGTTCTTGCCAAATACACTGAAAAAAGCTGTATTTTTATGCTGCTTTACCCATCAGATGACTCCAGCAACACTCTCAAACCTCCAAATTTGAGGTCAGATTTAAAGATATGTAAGCTGAAATAAAGTGACACATACACCTGCTCTGTGAGAAAGTAAGTGAGGACTATGGGGGAGAGAGACAGTAGAGAAAGAGCACGGAGGCAGCCTAGTCACTCACAGCACTACTCAGTATTCTCCCTTGTTTGTAACCTCGCAACTTGTCTCCAAGTGCCATCCCAAGTGGTTCCATATGTTCCTGCTCAGCCTGTTTTTCCCCTTACTATTCACCACCAGCAGGCAGGTGGCCACCTTGTGACATAAACTACCTCCCAGTTCTTCACTTAAAAGCCTAAGTGGAGTCACAGAATATGCAGACATAGGATCGAGCATCCCTCATCCTCTACATATCTTGGTAGCAGCACTGTCTGTAAACAGTGGACATTTGACAACGCGTCCTCTCTTGGGGAGCATCTTTTCAGCTCTGTAACACTCCTGGTGGTTTTACTCTACCAGCCAGACCAAGCAGAAAGCAGCCCTTGGAGCCCAGTGTTCATTCTACAGCAGTTTCTACAAGGCCCCCTGGACCCACAAGTTTCCAAGTTCCAAAAAAAAAAAGTAGGGGTAGGATTTACACCTGTAGATCAAGAAGAGGAAGTTATGTTCACAGATTTTCTTTAAGTGTGTTTTATTTGTATTTAAGCCTACCCACGTATTCTCTTAGTGATTTACGATCTTAAAACATACTTTTGGCTTTATTTTTTAAAGCATTACAGTTCACCTTTAATATCACACGTTAGGCCTTGCAGTGGGTACCAAGGATTGTATTACTATGGCCAAAAGCTATCCAAAGGGGCAGCCACTGTGGAACATGAATTAAATGTACAACCAATTGTTCAACAGAGATTTCTTGCCTGTTTGCCCAGGCTCTTACACAAGACAGTTCTGGTTTGTGCTGAGGGTCCCAGCTGCTTTAACAAAATAAATACAGTAGCTAGGAAAAGCAGCTGAAAAGCTTACTTTCCCACTTAAGGCCAAGATTCTGTAATTATTGAAGGGGAGTTGCAATTAATTATCAACAGGTGCACTGTATCATTTTATCTTTTGAGCATCTTGACATTACCTCATTACTTAAACCAGCTGAAATTAGCTCCAGCTTTCAAGGCATCTGGTTCCTCTATCTAGATCTACAAACAATTTCCCTGCCATCACTGGAAGATTCCCTCCTATCCTCGACCCTGTCACATCAGAGTATTATTTTCACACTGGTTTCTCCTTAGTTGAGTATATTCTTGTTTCACCTATCCACCCACAACTATCTAAAATACTATTACTTTAAAGCATGTAAAAAACATTAAAATACATTTCAGACCCTTAGAAATTACCCAACCATCTGAGAGACTGAATGGGTTTCTGGGTGTATTATTGGCTCAACAAAAGCAATAGCACTGACTGGAACAGGGCCGAGATTTTGCAGGGTGTATGGCAGGAAGGTAAACCTCCTTAATATGATCAATTTCCTTCCCTCCTTTTTCCTTTTCATTCCTTCCTCTTCTCTCACCATAACCTTCCTCACCTCCAAGAGAATAAGTGCTTAAATAATTAGATTTTTCCCCTACCCCTGAGGACGGCACCTTGAAGCAGCAGGAAAGCTCATATGTCCCAACAACCCTTACAGCTATGCCAGCAGGAATTTTTAACTAGGGTCATTTAACCTGAAAAGGTCAAAGTAGGAACCAGATGAAAAGCAGCCCACTAGACCTGGGGGAGGAGGAAGCAAGAGAAAGAAGGGAGGTGAAAGAACAGGACATCAACCTACTATCATAAAAAGGGGGGGAAAAACAGCTAGAGAAGTCCAACAAGGTGGCAGTTCTGGCTAACAGCATGATGTGGGGTGGAATCATGTCTTTGCTCCAAGTGAAACCTGTTTTAGTTCCAATTGTGATCTTAACCAAGAAAAACAGAGATTATTTAAAAAACACTGCATGCAAGAACCATTCAATACATACAGTTATTGTTGGAATAAAGAAAGTTTATCACTATACCTGAGCACCCAAGTCTTGAAATTCTTTGCAAGCTTCTGGGAATACATCATATGCAATAACCGGATATCCATGTTTTACCAGGTTTTTTGCCATTGGATTTCCCATGTTACCCAGCCCAATGAATCCAACTGGGGTTTTGGAAGCCATTGCCCTAGAACACACTGATTTCAAAACAATAAATATCAATATATTTTATTTTTAGAATAATGGGTAACAATAATGTAACAAAAGCTAGCATGTAATCTGTTTCCATTGATTTAAACAACTTTACACTTCAAACCGGTAGAAATGTGAAACCTATTCCCCATAATTTAAACTGCAAATTACAGCTCACATTGGGTCACAAGTACAATCTGAGAATGATTTTTCTACATAGCAAAGAAAACTATATTAATTTGGAAAATGTGGGTGTTTCAACAAGTATAGTAATAATCAAACTTGAGCAGTACCTCTGAAAGCTAAGGTCTGAGTTTCAGTCTGAGAGGACCTCAAACACAGACTTAACATACACAGGCTTGTGTCTATTTAGTTATGTGTCTGAATGCTGAGCTGGATTATAAAATCCAGTTTTATATATATTTTACAGGCTTCTTATTTGCAACTTTGGCTGCAGCCATGGGATAGAGCACCTGTTCTCCAGAAGAGGACTGAGGCTGACACTTCACTTCACGCAGCAACTCACAGATAATAACTGGATTCTCCTGATCCTGCAGATATAAGCCACTAAGCTAAAGGTGAAAGCCTCCATAATAAAATCACTGTAAATCCTTTGAGCCATGGAATCACCTGCACTATGGTTGAAAAGCAAATACTGAAAACTAGAGCAAACTAGCATAAAAATGCAAAATGGTGTGGTCTTTACAGGAATAACCATTGTATTCTGGTGCCATACTACCAAGACAAAATTCTAAAGCATGATCTACAATCTACAGAAAACACTACAGTTTCAGTCAGTTACTTTTGACAAGTAGCTAGCAAGTATTAAATGCTGGATTTTAAGTAGCGTTGCAGGCACATCCAATGCTGAACAGTGAGTAGCGTTACAGGCATCCATCTACTGCAATCACTAACTCATCACTCTCAACACTCCTAATCCAAGGGCAGCAAAATTTGGCAGCCTTGAGACTTTTTTGCCGATTGCATAAAATAATTCCTCCTTTACAGCAAAGGAAAGCGTTACGCAGAATAAACACCCAGGCATGTGGCAACTAAGCAGCCAGAAACAAGGCTAACTAACTATGGAACTACCCTAATGCTGAAGTGCACATACAGAATGTCGGAGAAGACAGCAGGCCTGCCAGCAGCCTAGCTCTCTTCTCCCAAGATTTAGGTCCTGACAATATTCTTCTGTTCCCATGAGAGAGGAAAAGTTACTCACGCTGAGAGGATCCTAATAATCACATTCTCAAAACACAGCAGCCTTGTTGATAGGGGTGCAAGGCTGCCCTAAACCAAGAAGCAGTTATGGGAAGGTATATGGGAGTAACGGAGCATGCTAAGAACCAACCATAACAAGATGGTCAAAACCAGCAGGTGTGCGGATGCTTTTAGGCATTAAAGGTAAACTAACAATATTTAGCTATAAGATAGGTTTATCAGAACTCGTTATAATTACTAACCAATCAGTACGGTGTGAACAGTGTGTGTAACCAATTAGCAGTTTTTTAGCTTGCCACGTTTGCAGTAATAAAGGTATATAATCTGTGTGATTTCACCTAATAAAATGGCTTCACCTAAAATTCATATCGAATTGCGTGTTGCTCTCTGCTGGTTGCCACATACAGAAGATGTGCCTAAGCTGGATCTAGACTCTAAGAGGTCTCAATGCTTAGCAAAGAATCCCCTCTAGGCCAATAACACTTGATTAATCATTTTAAAGTCTTTCTGACTTTAAGCTCCTTCTTAGCCAGCAATGGTCATGCTCTTTCATCTGCAGCACTATTTTGGAAGTGCCACATTTAATAAATCAGGTTCGTTGAGAGAACTTTGGTCTCAGGAAGTTTCCGCAGATGCCTCTAGCAATTACATAGCTAGAGAAATAGCACAATTTAAAAGAAAACTGCACTGGCAAAACACTTAGTGCAAACTAAGATAAGTCAGAAAAAGAGCACATTGCTTTTTTAAGAAGTGCTAGATGTCAAATCTAGGAAACAAATTAACAAAGAGCCTAAAACACCATCATCAGCCAGTCTTTTATTCTCACATTTCCTATGAGTCAGTCTTCCCCAGTATATCGCTTACACTAATTTAAAACTGCTCCTTTTGCTAGCCCAAAGCTTCCAACTTCCTCTGGAGACCAAGTCCTGGCTTTCAGCATGTTTCTGCCTCTACCCCTTAATACTTGTGGATCTTATTTACCTTGCCTTCAATAAAGCTTTCAAAACAGCCTCCTCTAGTATCCTAGTAGCCAAATGGGGAAAGCATGCACGGGACTGGACCACAAGACTGCCTGATAGAAGAAATATTGACTGGACTGTTGGACTTAAAGCGGTTAGTGGCTCAGAGACTAGCAACAGACAGTTATGTGTGATGTTGCTCATGGGTCAGTACTGTGACTGCTTAAAAACTGCATCAATGACTGTGATGATGGGACATATGCACCCTCAGCAAGATCATGTATAGCACCAAACTCGGGGGAATGACTGAAAAACTGCAGGGCAGGGCTACTGTTCAGAAAGACTGGAGAAAAGGGTATCAAAAAGTTCAACAAAGACACAGACAAATTCCTGTGCTTGGGGCAGGAATAGTCATTGGAGGCTGATGACTGGCTAGATAGCTTGCAGCTCTGTGGAAGAGGACCTGTGGATTACCATAGGCAACAACTTGAGCATGACTCAGTAGTACATCTTTGCAGCAAAAGTTTAATTACATACTGTCCTACATTATCAAGAGCATACCCAACAACGCAAGTAAGTTGGTGATTCCACCCTATGCAGCACGATACACAAGACATATGGTCAAATGGCCGACAGCCTGGCAGTCATCAATTAAGCCTGCTTAGAAGTCCTGCTTCTAAACCTCAGTTTTCTTTGTTTCTGTGAATTCTAAGTAACCTTATCAGAAGCATAAATCTGGCTACCATGTCTAGGCTAATTTTTGTGGACTCATCAGTTATAATCTGATCACTTACTCTCTCCACAGTCTCATGAACATCTAAGCAGCACTGCAAACAAAGCATCAAGAAATCTCTTAATCATCTTCAGAAAACTTTCCTGATAGATTTTTCTGTATCAGTGTTGACAATAGCAATTACGTGCTTACCACTCATACCTACAGCCCAGAAGACCCAGCCATGATCTTAGATCTCATTGATTCCTTCTCCATCATATTTGAAATCTCAGTTACCTCAGGACCTGGCCAATTGCCTCAACAGACATACTCTTGCCTTGATCTTCATGGAAATATTGTGAATGGAAAAGGCCATTTTGCCAATGGTACTTCCTGTCACTTCTCTGTGTTCTGCCTTACTTTTCTCTACCATGTCACATGTGACTGCTTTGCTTGGACAGCTTTTCATGGCAATCATCACATCTGACTACTAAGACATCAATTGGTAATGGGACTACAATGACAGGTCTACTGCCAACGAAGTATTTCTAGTACTTCTCTAAGGCAGGTCTCCACAATGTAAATATCCATGAAACTAACTCATTCTCCTGCTATAAAGCCTTCCTGAAAAGTCTTCATTTTGCAGAATCTCCAGAAGGTGTAGCAACAGTTAAGCTGTAATATGAGGCAACATGCTGATCAGTATTATTAGTTCTGTGTCGCTACATGCTATTATTTCCCCTTTTGTCTATCTTTGTTGATTCTCTCCTGTCTTAGTTCATGACCCAGAGATAATTTTCTATGCTAACTAGGACATATTCAAATCCACAGAATTTGGGACCTGTTAGAGAAATAGTCCAATTCCTAACTCAGTTTCTGCTTCCTTAGTTTGGTTTAACTTTTCACAGTGTTAAATTAGCCACCTGAAAATGCTTTGAAAAACTTACATATCCTCAGGTACTCAAACATAAGAAAACCGCTTTAAAAGACTGATGAAATTAGCTCACAGACATACCTAACAGAGCTGATTTCAACTAAATTTGAATCAACTGCATTTAGAATCATGGCACATTTTTAATGACTACTTAAGACAGTGGGGGTTTGCCAAATGGAGGAGGTTTAAGAAGACACAATTTTTCACATCCTCACAGTAGATGAAACTCCACAGGTGCTATCATGGAAAGTCCAGCTTGAATATCTAGGCATTGTTTAGTATTTGATATGTGGCACAGGCACGGTTTCAAAAGAACTGTATACTTCCAACATCTAGGGATTGATATTCTGCAAACCCCCACATACGTACCCTTAACTAATCCCATCAATTGAATAAACACTTGCAGAAACTGTCACCGTGGTATTGAGCTTGTTTTACTTCAGTCATAACATCTACAGTAGCCTGCTGCAATCACGTGGCTAGAAAAATGCCCAGGCCACATTCAACTACTAACATCAGTTGTAGGAGCCATAGAAACTACTTTTAAAATAATCACTGATGCCACGTGCAACTAATACTCCTTCACTGGGAGCAGAACCAGCATCACAGATTAATCTATAGATTAAGTTAATTGTGAGCAAAACCAGCTACAACTATAAAGACTCTATAAAGAACTGGATCTTTCCCCAGGAGAGTCTTCATTATTCTCTTGAGGGAACATGTGCTTGCAGAGTCCCATGCTTATGAAGACTCCACTGATGAGGAAGATCAGTTTATGACACTCTTGACATACTGGGGGCTTGTAAACAATGCAGATAAAAGTTTTGCTTTGAAAAGTCAGTCTACAATAGAAACACTTGACCTAATCTACAATATCACAAGAATGTTACCTTTAAAATAATTAAATTTAAAAATTACTAAGAGTTTATGAATCTCTGAATGCCTTTTCTTGAACAAAATACATCCATTAAGAGAGTAAATTCAGAAATGTACAGAGTACAGACCCATCCTTAGAATACCTGTCTAGTCAACAACCTTAAAGTTGTCTTTTCAAGCTTCTGCGTAAGGACACTGAAAGCAATTTTCTTTTTAACCAAAATGATCACAGCTACGAGTTTAGATCATTTCAGATGTTTACACTTCATTTTACACTATCTCCCAAAGTAATGGCTCCTACAGTTTCAAGAAGGAATTTCAGCTCCAGTGGTGCCTTGAATTCACTGCCAATCCAAGACTGCACAGACAATATAATACCCAGTGCAGAGGACATCTCTTTGGATTCAAACAAAAAGTAACTACTAGCTGGATAAGCCCACAGACAGCAGAGCTGGAAAACGTCCAATATGCTTGTACTCGGAAGGAAAGCACAGTCTAACTGGCCAAGAACAGGATTGAGAATTTCAATCTCAACTATATTACTTAATTTTGGGCTTTATAAAAATCTATTTTGAATGATGTTCACCAAAGCGTCTAGAGTTCCTGGGATGGAATCCCGAGCTCCACAGTCAAATGAAACCAATAAATCTAGCACAAGGGATAACAGCCCACATATTCCTGTCCCGTATGAATTTCCTAATCAGAGTGGTTGCAAGGCATATGGAAATTCTTGATCTCTCTGGATCAGTGAATCTTGAGCTCTTTTCCAAAACAGTAGGCGCAATTTAACAGGACCAGGGGAAGATGCCCAGGGGAAGCTCAATGTCTGAAGTTGCTGGTTTTGCTCAGACCTTTAGGAGAAAGTACAGTTGCGTATGAAGTAACTTGACAAAGAGAGATAATCATGATGATGACAACTCAATCTGAGTGATTAAATGAGGGATTTTGCCACAGATTTAGCATCTTAGCTCTGGTACAACAAAAGACACCATCCCTTTCCTCCTCTCTGCATTGAAAGAAAAGATCAGAGAGAGCTTATGTGTTTGGTGCAGACTTCTCTCTATGGAAACTCAAAAACCCTCTACTGAACTAGATCCTGGAGGGAACTAGATAGAGTAACATAGAGATGCCAGCTGTACACAGACAGAATCTTTCTGCTTCTAGAAGCTTTTGCCAATGGAATTCAAACTGCCCCAGGGTCACAGGCTTTTGAACGTTATGCAATGACTTTGAGAACTGTGCTCTGCCAAAATAATAATTTAAGAAGATTACAAGACTCTAAATTTGGCCAACTTTACATTGAAAACATCCCACTTGCTTTCCCTTGCCTCTGTAAAGGTCTGCTGATAAAATCCAGACATACTATCTTGTAACAGTCAGTCTTCTTACCCCTTTTTTCTTATCTGTAGCCATACCTCATTAACTGTTTGCTAATACATTAAAGACAAAACCATGTAGTATATGCTTTTCATCTAAAAGGAATATCAAGCGTACACTTGATCCCTTAATTAAGTAACATGCTGGACTTTAGAACAGCAGGTCTTTCTCTCATAAACCTTGCTTAGCAATTAATGCTTCTCTGCACCAGAGCATGGCATCATTCAACAGTTCAAACACAGCTCCTGCGTCAACACAGGTACTGTTTAACTATTAAATGAGTAAGTCTCTACTACTCATCCAAAAGTATTTGTGAGGACATTTTCATTCTCCTGTCTTCCTTGATGAGCAGCTCCCTCAGCAAATGAATCTTCATTCACCAGAAAATCTTCCTTTCTCAACTGTGATACCTCATTAATTCCCCCTTCATCCTCTATAGCAGTCCTCAAGAAGGAGTTCTCCACATCCATCAAAACTGTATTTTTAAGTCAAGTTATCCATACCATGTCCATAAAGCACCTCTGCTAACAACTGTCAGCTGCGGATCACAAGATGACATTGTCTCTATACAACTTGCTAATACACAACACACATCCAAGATACTCCTCCAAAATCTGCCCTTGTTTCTTTTCCTCCTAGATGATTGAACAGCCTCCAGTATAAACATACAGAAGAAATTATCCATCATTGTCTGCACCACCTGCGAACAGCAAGTGACCAGTAACTAAGGAACATTCAATAATAAACGAATAATAAACGAAGGAAGGCAGCCCACTCAGTAACCAAGCTGCGGTGTTGGACAGCTCTCAGAGCTGGCAGAGTTCCTTCACTAGGATGGCATTTCATGCAGAATGGCAGTTGATTAATTCTCTCCTCAAAGGACAACTTTTAGACTACTCAAAACTAAAGGATGGCCAATCTAATAAATGCATTAGATATAGGGAAACCTCGACATACAACTAAGCAGTAGAGCTTAGCAGTTAAGAAAGCTTAATGCTTAGACCTTCATCCTATAAACACTTCTCAGAGTCAACAGGACTTTCAGCACAGTCACTACTAAGTAAGTCAGAGCTTAAACCCTATGGATGAAATTCCGTCCTACAGAAGTTTCGTGGGAGAGTCACAATTTCTCCTTAGACTTAGCCACAATTTCTTGCTCAGGTCTTCAGGCAAAGACAAACTATATTCTTCAACTTTAAGTGTCAGTGTACTGGTTTGGGTTCATTTCACACCAAGAAATGAGATTCCTTCAATTTTCTCTACATTAAACATGACCATTGGAATATTGACCAAGACAGTGGATTTCAAACCTCTTACAGAAAATACCTGACAGCTACCAGGCACAGAAAGTTCCAAGCATGCTGAAAGTTACTGTTTTCAATTGTGGTATCACAAAGGGCACTAAACACACTGACAGGTCTCCTCTATTTAACTTTACTAGCATGTGACCAATATGCCTGCTGCACCTGAGCTATTACTCAGCACAACACCAGATTAGCAAATATAAAAAAGATTATCATGCATTAGCACAAGAGTCAAGCAAAAATAACACTGAAAGCTGATTTAAAAAACAAGTGTCAAGCAGTTTTCATTGATCAGTTCAAATGAGGTTTAAAGGGGAATTACAACTTCTAAGAAGTTACTTACTTAAAAGTAATTAAATAATTCCTGAAACCCTTTATTAACTGTCAAGATTTTGAAATCATATACCATTTAAAATAATATATTTCTTCCACTTTGCTACTTGAAAAGTCTTCACCTACTTGTCTGTTTAGAGCCTAACTACAGAGTAACATACACAAGCAACGGACAGCTATCAAAATGGCCCGGAAAAGACTACCAAAGATATTTCCAGTTATCTACTTCAGCAGCTAAAGTACTTGGGAACAGCAGTGGGATTTCCAAGGTAGAAAAAGGAGAAGGTTTGGGGCTCCAGTTCTGCAGGTATGTTCTTCCTCCACTTGCACTGATGGGCCACGAAAAGGCATCTGCTCCTTCCACCGCCCATGAATCAACCACAGGCGAGAGTGAGCGCCTGCAGAGCTGGAACCGGAGGAAGTGCCGCTGGATTTACCTTCAGTTGAAGGGAAATAACCGGATACAAGGACTGAGAGGGCTGAACTGCCCAAATCTAGGTGACAGGTACTGCTAACATGTCACTGGGGCCACCGGACACGCCTGGGGGCTCTGACAATTCCCAGGCATGCTATTTTAAGCAAACGAGTGAGAACATTTACTGAGCTAAGCCACTCCGGAGCTCTGGTAGGGCCTCAAATAAGGTAGCAGCGGGAGACGCTTCGCGGGAGCGCGCCGTGCCAAGCAATGACCCTCCCCAGCGCTCGCCCGGGGGATCCCTCACCGGGGCCGCTGCACGGCGGGCCGGTTCGGGGGCCGGGCAGGCTCCGGGCCGTGCCCGTCAGGCGCGTAGGGCCCTCCTGCCGCTCAGGGCTGCGCGGCAGCAGCGCTCCCCGGCCGATTCCCTGGAAAGGCCCGGCCTTTCCCCGCCCGGCGACGACCGCCCGGCGGTCAGAGCGGAGCCGCTCAAGCCGAGGGGAGGGGCAGCTCCTTACCCATCGCCGCGCGGGCGGCACACACCCGTCTGTGCCAGCGCCACCAGCCCGCAGGTCCCCCGAGCACCACAGCCGCGGCCATGCTGCGCCCCCGCGCCGAGTGACCTCCGGTCAGCCGCCACCCGCCCCGGGACCTCCCCGCCCGCCGCTACCGCCCGCCACTGCCAGCGCGCTGCGAGCGGCAGTTGCAGCAGCCAACCACAGACACTCCTCGGCGAGCTCTGCCAATGGGAGCGCACAAGTCTCCTCCCTGCGGCCAGCCGGTCCCACCCACCACCCCATGACGGATGGGGCCTGTCCCACTCCCCGCCCCCGGAGCGCGGAGCGGAGCGGAGCGGAGCGGAGCGGAGCGGGGCGGGACGGGACGGGGGCCGGTCAGCCGATGGGGCACCTTATTGGGGCAGCGAAGCTGGCGGCGGGTAACAGGATTGCACTGCCTGCGGCTTTCCTGGGGGAGGTGGTTCTTGCCAGCCCTCCTCCTTGCCTGCGCTTGCCCGCTTCGGCCTCTCTTGCCTGCGCCGCCGCTGGAAGGGCCGCTTGGCCGACGGGAGGCACAGCCGGGGGTTTGGCAGAGGTGAGGACGCGCGGCCCGGCGTGGAGCCCTGCCGGCCGCGGCTGTGAGAGGGCCGAGGTGGCGTAGACGGCGTCCTCGGTCTGAGGGGAAAGGCCTGGTTTTGCCTTACCTGATGAGAAGTGAGCGTTGGAGCTTATGACAGACTTCACCCCGCCCACCGTGCAGTACCTGAAGGCCTGACAGAGGCTTTATCAGCATCGATTAGGTTTGTGTTTGAGCAGACAGTGTAGCACCTGACAGGGCTCCCTGACCTTGCTGGCAGTCAGGGGAGAGCTTCAGGCCCTTGAGGGGTGTGAGGGAGTAGGCCAGGCTCTGAGGAAGGGCAGGCTGGAGGCAGGCAGGTGCTGCCTCCTCAGTGCAAGGCTTCAGCCCCAGTCCTGCAATTGCCATGTTACTCTCTCATGAGCAAAATACTTTTTCAGACAGCAAAACTTGCCTTAATTTGTTGTGGAGAAATTCTGGGTGGTTCCTCAGTCATTAGGTTATGCTTGCTAGGTCAGAGGGTTTTTTGGTAGCTGTTCTATATTATGTACAGACTTCTGGGAGAATGTAGTCATCAGGAAGAGAACTTGGGTCTCTCAAAGTCATTATTCCCTCAGTCATACATTAGCATAGAGGGGATAGGCCTGATATGTAAGCTTGGCTCTTCTATCAGTACCATGCTACATTTTTGTTTATTTCCTTTTATAAAGCAATGGATGCTACACAGTTAAATTAATTGAGGTCAACACAGAGGGATTTTGTGGGCAGTGAAGAAGGATGTGGTTACGTAGTAGCTTTACTCTGGCAGGAGTGAGTGCTGCTACTCAAAAGGCTGATTTTGTGCTGTCACCCAGTTGCTTCTATCATTGCCTCTCTCAGCTAGAGACTTGAGAAGAAAAATGATCTTTGCAGCTAAGGCAATGGAAATTCCCTTTTATACCAGCATAATAAAAACCCACTACAGTCACTTCCAAACAAAGCATGAGAAGCTGGAAAAAGGAGAGTCCTATTGATAAAAATGTAGTAGACTTAAATTACTTTGCCAGCGCACCTGTGAATAAACATTATTGTTAGTGACATGTTCGCTATTATCTTACTATGGTTTCTACATTGGTTTGCTACAGAACATGCTTTTGCAGACAGATGAAATACCTGAGATTAGATTAAATGACATCTCTGCTCACATGGTGAACGCTGATACAACTGATACTGGTGGTTTAGTACTTCTAAGGTAGCCAGTATGGGAAGGAAGCATTTGCAGGGCCAGATGGTGCAGGGTTACCATACTGCAAAGCATTTGCTGGAGAAGGGAGAAAATGAAGCTAGTGGCTTTTATTTTCTCCAAAATGCCCTGTAGTGCTGTTTGAACTTTAAGTAAGCTTATAGTAAAGTTAGCTCATTTTGTTAAAAATAAATTTGCCTTTCATAAAAGTTTATCTCACTATAAATTAAACCTTCCTAGTTAATTTTGGTTTGTGTGTTTCTTATTTCTTTGCCAACCTAGTCACATTCTTTCCATGCAAAATGAAGAAAAAAAACCTTTGTTCACTTCAAAATACTTTTAAGTGTAAATAGCCATGAAAGCTTTTACTTGTATTAAAACCCAGGATAAAAATACTCTATTTTTTTGTTTTCAACAGAGCAGCAGTATCTCCTTACTCACACCTAGTGAGATAGTGTTTCATAAAGATTTGTATGTGATGATTTCTGAAATTGTTAACTAGTTAAGATGCAAATAATCTATTATTTGTATAGCTTGGTGCTACAAATTATTATTTTGCTAGTGTTAAAAATGGGGATACATACCTCATTTGAGTGCATATAACCCCTGCTTTTTAAAGTAAAATGCTTTAAAGCAATGTGAGTAAAATCTAAAATTGTCTATAAAACCAAATTAATTAGATATTATTTTAAAATATCTTCAAGTGCCAAAAAAGCTTTCCAGAAATCAGTGATTACACTGTAAACATGCCACAGAGGGGAACTGTTAACAAGTGTGCCTTTGCCAATGGTAGGAAGATTGCCAACATCTAATTGGCTTTAAAGTTTTGTTCTATCAATGGTGTATTGTATTTTAAAAGCAGTAATGCCAACCTTATGATTTAGGCATGAAGCGAGACCTCAAAGTATCTGACTGATTATGGAAGGAAGGAACTATTTTCTTAAGGAAAACCTGCCAGCCTACTTGTTGCTCTGGTGTAAGTAAAGAGTTTCTTTTGTACAAAGCAGCAAAAAGAACAGCATAAAAGTTATGTATGAGAATGACAAGTAGTAAATGTGTAACTGCTATCTATTCTGTTTTCACTGAGAGATCTGGCAGTGCTTTATAAAGAGGAGTATAGATGTCATTGTAAGACCTGATCTTTGAGCTGCCAAACCCATTCAAGTCATTGTTGCTCAGCAAACCCGGTTATACCAGGAGGACCGACCCCCAGTCAGTCCAGTCAGCTCAACTGCTTTTTCAAGGGTTTCTGTGCTGGACCTGTGAAATGAGCAGGCTTGAGAAAAAAAGAAAATCCCCATTGCTTTTGTCCCAGCTGCTCACAGCCATCCTTGTGTTACCATTTATGGCCCCTCAGGTATGCCAGTCAGCAGTTGTTAACCCATATCCTTTCAGTCATCTGTTTTGCAGTCTGCCCTGACAAGTGCTTGCATGGGTACACTGGTCCTTGCTCTGGAGGGACTGAATGGGCCAAGCGGGAATGAAGGAGGGGGACTGAAAGCTCTTTAATCAGCTCCTAAATTAGCGGGTGTTGGTGATGTAGAACCAAACTCTTGATTGTGGGAAGACTGATGAGGTTCCAAGTGTCGTACAATATGCCAGTGACAGAAAAGGGAAAGAAAATACAACTCTCTTGACTGTCATTATCATATAACCATATCATACCCATGCCCATTATAACCAGGTTCGTTAAGCTGCACTGCCTTGCTATTATTAGCACATAGTTACCGTATCATCTTTCCCTGTAGACTGCTGCTTGCTCGTTCCTGCAGGACCTGAGAAATGTGGAGGAAAAGATAGACCACCTTTACACAGCATGGTCCTGTATCCTGACTTTATCGAGCATCCAAAAACTTGTGTATATTTACTTTCATCCTTACCCAATGAGTGCTTAATGATGTAAACATAAATCTTGCTGATTACATGACTGAGATTTGTTTGCAAGAAGCATGTGTGGATCTTGGGTGTGCTCTGTAACATTTGTGACATTGTTATAGGGTTGTTAAACCACCAGGACTTGTCAGAGCACTCATAATACAGAAAGCCAGTGTACTACAGTACATCAATAGGTAGGTAAGTAGTTTTCTACCTGTTGTTACATTGTGCCCACTAAATTCCAGGATATGTAAAGAAACATAAACATGCATGTAAATAAGTAGAAAATAATGTAAAGAGAGCTACTGGTTTTATTCTTAGCGCTGAAAACATGGGTATTTTGAGTTTGCTTTAAAGGCCTCATATAAAAAAGCAAAAGAAAGAACTAAACATCCCCTACAAATACAGACTATTTATAGCATATTTTTGTTGATTCTTGTTTTTTTAGACTCAAGGAATTTTTTCCCCTTAATAAGGAACCTCTGAAAGCAAAGGGAAATATATGCACTATGTCACGTTATGATAAGGGTTGTTTAGATTCAGTTTGAGAGTCTGATGCAGGATAATTACATTTGATCAGGTTTTTGTAAATTTTCCATTACTTCAAGGAGATTTTTTTCTTTGGGACATGGAGTTTTATGGTCTGGGTTGACAACTAAGCAGTTTTCAATGAATTTAGCAAGAATTACAGGCATACGCCACTTATAAAATGGGACCCTCACTGCAGGATGATATTTAAATTCAACATTTACACCACTTAAGTGCAGCCAAAAGAAACTACAGTGGATGCAACAGCACATTTGAGGCTTGATTAAAAATGAACCGTCAGCCAAGCCTACAGTGTTTTATTCCTCCTTCTAACCTTTCATCTTGTGTTTGTTGTGTTCACCTCACTGCACTGGAAAGCCTTCATAATGTTTGTAAAATGCAGTAAAAGTGCAGCGAAGCTGCTTGGGAATCCCTGAGCTGCAAATAGCTGGAGCTGGGAGAGCATTCCAGAGAAATATCCCTGCGCATTTCCTCTCTGACTGGTCACTGCTGGAGACAGACTACAGGAACCTTGAGTCCAACATAATATGACATTCTTCATGCTTGTAAATATTCGAGTTGGCGTTCTCAGCACAGTATTCATTTCCTAGCTGTGCACGCTGCACTAGATAACTAACTGGAATGTGCAAGCAGCAGTGCAGGGGGTTATTTTTGCCTACAGAAAAAAAACACCTTGTGTAATCTGAACAGCTTTATTTCTTGCTGAATCGTGTTATAAATTCTGCAGCAGTATGTAATTTAGTAATCAACCATGCACTGAATATGTGTGATATTCTGAATATTGCATAGACTTAAGGGGAAGCAAATTCCAGGCTTCTGTGGGAATGTAGTGCCCTGGGGGAACATAGAAACTTTGTTGTGGTATGGAGACTTACTGTTTTGTCACAAGCATTTGTACTGTAGTTTGGAAAGCGGTCGCGTGTCACTGTGCATCTCATCAGTCAATGTTAGAAGCAGCAGGTTACTATGGGGTACCAGTGCACGTGTATTTATACTGATACTGATTTCAGTTAAGCCTGAGAGTTTTTTCCCTCTTTTTAGCCCTAATAAATCCCATGACAATTTTTAGGCTGGACTGTACTGATTTGGTTTCTTAGAAGAGCTGAAAAGATTGAGATACCCGTTTCCTAGAGAATCCAATCCTCTCCTTCAAGTTCTCTTGAAAATCCCAGCCAAGTAAAACACAACAGAGATACTTTATCTAGATGAATTTAATTGGAAAATGCTGTGGCAAACAAGTCCTTTTAATCACAACATTTTGCTAAATGGGGTGTGTGGCAGTTACAGATTCAGTCATTTACCTTTTATAGGAAAGTAGGAGGCAGGTTGTACCATGAACGATATGGAGCTGTTCCATTTGGAGAATCGTCATAGTAATAGCCAGCTGAGTGAAAAAATGCACAAGAAACTGTCAGATAACAATACTTTTTAGAAGGAATATGCTGCTTGTTCATAAAAAAAATGAATCATGCTTCATCTGTGCTAACTGGGAATTCCAGTCAAGCAGAGTCACTAGGGTGTCAGTCACTCAAAACAATAGGATCATTTGGTAAAGATCAGCATTGTAGTGCCAGCTCTGGAAAAAAAAACCAACCAAAAAACAAAAACCCAACAACAACAAAAAGGAAAAAAAAAAGAGATATTTTCCTAAAATAAGAAAATGAAGCCTGTTTGTTAACGTACAGCTTACTGAAGTTAAAAAGTACCTTGATTTTTATTGTCTCAGGTGGGAGATAATTTATGAGCATACATTGCACAGAGGGATGTTAACTGCACTTAAAGGAACCAGCTAAATCTAGTTGTCAAATACATTTAAGAGCGTCTCCTTAAAATACACAGTACTAGACTAAAACTTGGCTATGATTTAAAACATACTACTACTACAGCTACTGAATACAATTAGAATATGATAATAGTGATGCTAATGATGATTATGATAATAATGGCACTAGTAAGTTATTTTACTGTGGACAGCTTGACTATAATTAAATATAAGTGAAATGCAAATCTGGTCCATTGTGCCTACTTTTTGATATCTAACAACTTGTAGGAAAAAATACACAAGAACAAAGCATGACATGCTTCCAAAAATCCAGAGTTGTTGATTCAGGAAAACCAGAGTTTCTGAGTCGGACTTCCCCTCCATTACTATTTCTGTAAAACTGACATAGCATGCCTGCTCATGTACACAAACTGAAGCTTTGATTTACAAATAAGATGGAACAAAAAATATTTTCCATGATTGACTTATTTGAAATGAAAATGTTTCTTGAATGGTTTATTTTTTCCCCCAGTAACACATTATCTTCACTGAACATGAAATCAAACTTTAGTTTGTTACTATTAAAAATGAACGCAAATGTATCGTTATCACTAGAGTAAATATAATCCTATTATCTTTTTATTAGATAAGCAGTGACAATGTTGTGTTTCTAATAGCCTCTAGAGAGACAATAAATCTCACAGGGGGATGTCAGCCTGGTCCAAGACAGATTAAATGTAGAGAACTGGAATATAGTTCCCAGTAAACAAACACTTTGAGGTCAGGAGGTCGTACTTGCTCAGCTGTTCTTCATAAGCTCTATTGGAAATAACTTTCATACCATCACCGAGTATATTTCATGCTACCTAATAATACTGAGGGCTAAGTACAGTTGTGATAGAACTTATTTTTAAGTGAAATATTGAGTGTAAAATGATGAAAAAGCATATGTAAATGGAGAACCAGGGTGGTGGTAGACGTCCAATGGCTGGTATGGGGAAGATCTGCTTTCTGCGGGGAAAACATTCATTCCATTTGGAAGCTACTGCAAATTCCCACTGACAAATGATTTGGCCCTGGCAACCTTGTGATTAATACAACAAAAACTAAGGCTAACTATGTTTGAATTTAGAAGAGAACACGTAAGAATATTTGGCCAATGAACTCTCCCTTGGTGGTTGACTAATTGCAGCAGAATGGGGACTGCAAGTCAACAAAGGTCTGGGAAGGAGAGAAAGAACTACAGATTGAATTTGCTTTTGGCATCTCTTCTAAAGCAGAAAAATGCCTGTATTCTGGGAATTCTAAAATATTTATATCAACATGGCTTATTATGGGTAAGGTTCTTGAAAACTGTTAGGATAGCTTGGTGTTTCTCAAACTCCTATACCTCTGTCACCCAATTCTAAGGAAAAGCTGCACTCATTACAGGCGGTATTAGTTACAGACAGTGTTGACAAACTCAGTTGGGTGTCAGAAGCAGCATTTAAGCAGATGGTTTCATAAAGCCTTAAGAAATCTCCTTCAGCACAAATGTGGTATATTGAAAACATGCAGATATACAGACCAAAAGCTGCCCACTGCAACACCCCAGAAAAGATAACTGAAATACACACTGTAAAACCAGATTCGAATAATGGTGTTTGTATACAAAACACTTACTACAGCCCAACAGATCCTTTGCCATGTAGTGAACTAAAGCCGTATCTCATGGCTGTGATATTACCATGTTTTTAAAAGAGTATGTGTTGTTACCCATATTAACAATGCACATTATGTTTTAATTGAAAGTTCCAGTTCCAAAATGCACCATCACACAACCACACTTCGGACACTATGGCTAAGTTTGCTAAGTTACAATGTAAAATATTTATTAGCAAAAGGGAAAGCTGTTTATTAAATATGTTTTTGTAGAAAGTTCTAGAAATGTAAGCACTGCAGTAATCTGGCTTAAAAAATATTTCTTGTACAAGGAAATTGTGAAATAAGGTCTGAAAGTTTAAAAAACCGTAGGTAAAAATGTAGTTTGCATTTCTAAGTGGTGCTGATCAAATAAAATCAGAAAGACTCCATTGCTTTCTGTATATAAATTTGCACAGCAAATCCAACATTGTACTCTGCACAATGTTAATAGACACAGTAGAATAAAAAAATAATTAAGGGAGTGAATTGACAAATGTTAATTTTAGCACTGTCCTTCCTAGTGTTTGATTTCTATGTAATGTAGGTAATTAGTATTTTTGCATAGAATTAAAGAACGTAGGAATTTAAGAATGTAGGAATTTCAGAACTCCATCAATAGAAGGTGAGAACCTCTACACAAGATCTGTTGATGAAGAGTTTTCCAAATAGCAACCCGAGAGGTTTAGACCTCTCTCAGAGCTGAATCTGGGGCGATGGGGAAAAGTGTCGTGAGTCACTGTATCAAGTCCCAGGCCAGGAACAACCTCTCACAAATGCATGGCATGACCTCACAGCCCTGCTCCTCGGTGATGAGTCAAGCATGAGCACAAACTCCTGCATCACTTGGGTGGTACCAGCCTCGGCAGAGCGATGTGGAGCAGAACCAACCTCACCAGTTCCAGCATGTGATGCAACAGATGCAGCTGCTCAGGGAGCGAACTAATAAAGTGATATAGGCACAAGGGCTGTTAGAGCCAGATAGGGTAGCAGAGGACAGTATTAGTATGAGGACTCAGACATCTTTAGACACTTTGAGAAAAATATATACCCTCATGAGAAAATAGGAAAGCTGCCAAACTTCTTGCAGATACAGTATACAGACACTTCTGTGCTCTGTCAGCAGTGGCAGCCGGTGCTGGAGTGGGACCCAGAAGGGGATACAAGAAACACGATGTAGGTAGCTGTGGAAAGTGTCTGTCTACTTGCAGTCCATCAGGGTTAAGGGCTGTGCCCTGAGGTACAACAACTCTGAAATCTCATTGCTTGTTTGTTTCCTGCCACATGTAGTTTTCCTGTCTCTGAAAACAAAATGTTGGTCATTTGGGAGCTTCCTATTACTCTCAGATAGCAAAGATAAAAGGCTGGGAGAAACACTAAACTTACCAGAACATAGAAAACAAAGGTATTTACCTGTTCTATATCTGCTAAGATTTAAGTGACACCTACTCAGTGGTCATTTACATGCAGTTCTGTGCATGCCAGTAAGAGGTATGCTAGAAGGAAAAAAAAACCCTTTGCAAACATCATAAATAAGAAATGAAACACTCCCCCAGACGTGAGTCTCCAGTGCACATATATTAATTACACACCAGAGAGTAAACCCTCAGTATGTGCAAGCATTTAATTCATTATTTGCATTTATTAAAAACATTCCTTTTCACTTTAACAATACAGTAACCCAACAGTGAAATAACAGCAATTCAAATGTGGTCATTTACAGACATGCGGTTTCTTGTGCCCATTGCAGAGTGCAGCGCTGCCAAGTCTCACACCTTAGGAGTAAGCTCTTGCTCTCTCCTCTCTCTGTCACACACATACATGCACACACATACAAAATTTACATGTCTGCTCTCACCTATACTCTTTTGGGAAAACCCACAAATTTCATCAATCTCACTCACAGAGATTTAAAAATCCTGGCAACTTTTGAATAGCTTTTCTTCATCAGCTGCAATTAAGTGTTGGAAAAGAAATCCAAAATGTACAGAGAGAGTCTTTCTCCTTAATAGGAAATGTTAGCAATAGTATGTGATTTCCAATATGTTCCAAAGTTTTGCCACGCCATCTTACTGGAAGGCAAAGTCTGCATGCCCTGTGATTAGGTTTCCTTAAATGCTGGGCAATTCAGTGTTGTCAGCCATAATATAAAACATTATTTATAACTATGTAACTGTTTTAAGAGTGTAGTTAATAGCTTTCGGTAACATGATCTTAAAGAAGTTGATTAGGTGTGCTTTACAACGTGACCAGAAAGAGCTTCCGATTAGTGACATCGATATATATATTTTACATCTCACATGGCCCATACTTGGGAGTGTTGAAATAGGAGTGAAACCAAAACGAAATCAAATCATTAGAACCAAAGTGTTTCCTTACCACACTTCATCAATATCATCATGTCACGCCAATAGATTGAATATCCACAATATAAAGTACCTTTCTCTGGTAATAAAAACTAGAAATACAGTTTTTCTGTCACTCATACAAAGCAAAGATGGGCCTCAGGGGAAGAATTCAGGGCTGGATCCAAAACTCATCATGGCTTTGGTTCAGGCTGTAACAGAGAAAGTAAACAGAAAAAATATCAGGCTCTGGATCTGAATAAAAGTTCAAATATACTCAAGGTTAAACAGATGTGATGGGGACCCATTTCTCTTTCATGGCTATAAATTGCTAAAGGAGCTCAAAGGTTTGAAACGATAGTGTAATTATGAATACAGTAAATGTTTTCCAAACATGTTTGACTCTGTTTCCCAAGAGTCCGTAATTGCCCCACACTTCCTTTGGCTTCCTTCTGGTTAGCTGCTTACAGTTTTTATTCCTCACTGATCTCACGCCTGAGGATGGACTAAGCTCGTCCTGGCAAAGAAGGTCTCAGTATAATTACAAGGCAGAGGGATTTTTATGTCCTAGGCTAACTTTTCAACTTCTTTTGAATCCAGTAGTGTTCAAATCCAGTTACTGTGCTCACATACATTTTTACCTTATTTAATATTTCTATCAAAGCCACAATCTTAATTTGCCATTGGATATTTGTCTCATATTTATGCACTTAACAAATTGAGACCCTAAGAGAAGGGTTCTGCCAGCTTTTGATTTCCAAATACCCCGGTGAAATGTTTTTCGCCAACAAAATGGGACATAAATTCTTTGGGAATTGTACATATAGACACAAAAACAGAGAACTGTTTTTTTCCAGTTCTTAAGAAGGGAAGACCAGCGAAGCAGAGGGTTTAGGAAAGGTAGAACCAAACTTGTTTCAGAGGTGCACAATGAAGGGCCAAGAGGCAAGAGACAAAATTGGAATGTGGAAAATTCCAATTTGATATAAAGAAACTTTCTTTCAATGAGTTTTTTCAACCACTGGAAGACATCTTCTTAGTGATGGTGGGATCTCCAAACTTGGACACTTTAAAAATGAGGCTGGTCAAAGCCCTGAGTGATGTGCCTTCATTTAATGTGCCCTGGGGGTCCCTCACAGCTTCCATGGTTTTATGACATATATAAGGAGTATTTAATCAAAAAGATACTTGACATTCACCATTTTTTCCTTTAAAAAAAAAAGGCTAAATTATTTGCTAATGTTTGTTTAGCCAAATACTGGCTAAACACCGATTCTACACACTTATAAGTACAATTCTGGGATACATGAAAAGTACACCATTTGCTGTAAAAGGCTGGCTTGAAGGAAAACAATTTCCTGTTACTGAAATTAGTGGGGTTGGAAAGGTGAAAATCAAGTCAGAAAGAGATAGGATTATTGCCATCATACCTGTAATAAGCTCTTCTGACTGAATTAGTGTATCAGTGTTAGAGTTTCTCACAAGACTTCCATAGAAATACTGATCAAACCTCTTCATTTTATAATTTTAAATATTTTGTGGAGAACGTAGGCAATAGTGGGTTATTTTTCCTACTCAAGAGCACATTTTCCAAAACATTTGTATCACATGGATGAATTTCAGGACATAGTACATCACAAGTCCTGCCTAGAAAATCCTGACCAGATTAAAGCACTCAACCATTAACTTTCAGAGCAAGTGCAAGTTTCACCAGTTCCAACCACATTTTTCCTAATCAAAATCTTTGTTTGTATCAGCACAATAATATTGATTGTTGATCCTGGGGTCAGAGTGCACAACTTGTCCATTTAGGTAAAGTCCTTCATTTCTCAAAGGGGCAATAACAACATGAGAAAAGGTTCTACACCATCTTTCTGTAGGAGAGCTATAAATTCCAGAGGGATAAAACTGGCATCTAAACTAAACATAGGATACAATTACATAAATGCTAAATCTTACATTTATTTCAGCAAGGAATGTTCTTAATTTGAATGATTGAATATATTTTTTACTATTTTTCTCTATATTATAACCACTATATACATGTGGTTAAGATATAAAGTTTAAAAATACATTTCTCCTGAAAACTGTGGATGTAAGTACAAGACAATATTATTCTTGATTTATTTGTCCTAATATTTACACTGCACATGTGACAGCTGGCATATGTAGTTTGGTTTACCTCTTACATACACATTCAGCAATAGAAATAATAATACTGAATTATGACTAAACCATAACTAGCCTTTTGACTAAATGAACAGTTATGAACTGAGCACGGAAATACCTCCAGTTTCTTAAAAAACTCAGAATTGGGGAGAAATACTCTTTTTTAATTAGGAAATGGGAGCTTTTTTTCCCAAGCATTCACTGTAAAAACTCTTAGCTGCCAAAGAACATCTTTATTTCAAACTTCTCATTATATTCCTATGAACCAGCAGTATAATGGTGTGAAATGAAAGCAAATGAAAGCAAATGAAAAAAACTACTTCAGTCTCAGCAACAGATACTCCATCTAAGTCCTGAGTTCTTCCCAACTCCCAGCCTACATGAGAACAGCGTCTTGTGACTCTTAGACAGCCTTTTATCAGGTCAAAGAGCAACTAGGAGAAGAAATGGATGGCAGAGATAAGGAGAAATAGGCCAGTTCCTATGGTTCAGTTTAAGTTTCATTTCTGTTAGGACTGACCTCAAAAAAACTGGTGAACTTGTAAAATACCTAAGTCAGTAATTGTAATTATGTATTCTATAATATTTATTCTAATGTATTTCCACATAACTAGTTTGTTGAAAATACACATGAAATTATGTAAGAAACTGTATTAGCAAAGAGGTAAAGGTGATCTTGAAGACAATTTATGGTAGCAATTGACAGGCGGCCTTACTGGAGAGGTCCTGCATACCAGTGGCTGGTACTCACCACTACTCCTCAGCCCCGTTACTCTGGTAAGCGATCTGTGACTCGACTTTGGATGAAAACCAAGTAGTCCCAGTGTGTTTATGAGGTAATGTACTTTCATGGAGATCTGCCAATGTACACAAGCAGGAGAACTGTGAGTAAGCATTCATGGTCACTCATACCCCCATCGGTTTTGGAAGACCTGCAGAGGCTGGGAGATTTACTTCCACCGTGCGAGTACGCCTGCATTTTGGAGGTGGGACGGAGGAGAACACGATGAAATTAAGACCTGCGACTAGTACAGAAGTAATGCAATAACGAACACGAAGGGAAGGGACCGCGGTAGCGGTAGGGGCGCCTTACGGAGGTGAGGGCTGCACGGCTCCCCGCGCGCCTGAAACGCAGCCCCGCCTGGGCCCTCTCGCCTCACTGAACGCGCCAGCCTCTAGGAGAGCGCCAAGGCCACAGGGGCCTCCTGCGGGGCGGGGCAAGGCCGGACCCCTCGGCCACTGCCAGCCGCAGCTCCATCCGGTT
>VZTU01007206.1:9421-21689 GCA_013400835.1 Zapornia atra
CACATATCCTTCCACGTACCAGGAGTTAGATCTGCTAAAATGAGCTTAGTATTGCATGTTTTTACTAAAATTGGATGTTTTGTCAGAGGCCTGCTAGGTGACACATTTGTCGGGGAAGACAGCAGGCCTACCGGCGGCCTAGCTCTCTTCACTGAAGACATAGGCCCTGACAATATCCTCGTGTTCCCATGAGACAGAAAAAGTTACTCATGCTGAGAGGATTTTAATAATCACATTCTCAAAACACAGCCGCCTTGATGACAGGGGTACAGACTACCTTAAACCAAGCAGTTGTTATGGGAAGGTACTTGGGAGTAATGTAACAAGTTAAGAACCAGCCATAATAAGATGGTCAAAACAGCAGGTGTGTGGATGCTTTTAAGCATTAAAGGTAAACTAACGATATTTAGCTATGAGATATGTTTATCAGAACTCATTATAATCACTAACCAATCAGTGGGGTGTAAACAGTGTATGTAACCAATTAGCAGTTTTTTAGCTTGCCATGTTTACAGTAACAAATGTATATAATCTGTGTGATTTCACCTAATAAATGGCTTCACCTAAAATTCATATCAAATTGCACCTTGCCCATCGCCAGACTCCACACACATTCTCAGTTTTCTAAACTTCAGTGAGTTTTATCAGTCTCAACAGACTGTGACTCAGGCCCTCCCTATACATGTTTTCTAACATGGAGAAAGAGAAAAACGTGCCAGCAAACATTGGTACGCAACAGCAGAGAGTCATCAGTAGAATCAATATGATTTATTAAATGTAAGCTATTGAACAATGACAGAGTCTCAAATGAGTATTAACAGGGTGGACACAATGCTGGTTGTACACAAGGGTATGCTAGTTGCTTGTATCCTAGATGTAAAGTTTAATTACTAGGGAGGGAACAGGTAGAGTGAAAAGACAAGGCCTTTTGTCCTGAAACACAACCCACTTCCTTCTTTTTTGTTCTTCTCAACACTGCAGTTTGTACCAGCTTTGAAATGGGTAGAGCTGCTGCTAGGCAATCTTCTTTACCTGCTTGATTGCTGAAGTTTCAGCCACGAAGAAAAGAGGGTTTTGTGTATCTAAGTATACAATTAAAATCTAAGGCATTGTTTAATAATTGTTTCCAGTGCAACCCTGCTTCTAGCTATGGGCCCCTTTCCTGGGAGCAACCCAACTGCCAGCACAAGCAACGCAGTTGTGTGGGCTGTAGGTCAATATGATTTGAGTGGTAGCAGCTGCAAGCCCTCCCTGAGCACTTCCCTTATCACACACCCTTTCTTCTCCACATTGATTCCTCCCTTGCGCTGAGCAAACGTCTGTGCAGTCAAACAAGGCAGGGAATCGATGCAGCCAAAAAGTAAACAAGCCTCCCCCGTCTCCCTTCACTGGGCTCAGCTGGGTTCAAGAGCCTTGCTCAGGTTTGGTTTGTGGCTGCAGAAGCAGAATGGATGAACTCGGGGCCACAGCAGGGGGAGGAATGCAGCAGGGGGGATCTGGGCTGGGGATGGAAAAGGGCTGCACAGTCTGCCTTAACATGTGCCTGGCGTTTCTGCCAAATACCAAAACATGGCCTCAGTGTCTCTTAGATTTGTGATCTACCAAGGATCTGAAGGAAATTTGGGTCAGCTTAACATGTGAAACTGAACTAGTAAAAGTATACAACTGCCAGTGCTGATCCAGATCTTGAAACACATTTTTCACTCGTACTTTAACAGAAAAAATGTAGGAATTTTATTGCTGTGTCTTTTAAGATTTCCAGTGTGGAGAAGTCCAAGACAAAGTTAAATTCAGGATGGCTCTCAGAAAACCAGTCAACAAACTATGGTTGTTATTTCCACCTTTGTAACTGATTGAGCTATGTTCTTTTCCATCTGTTACTGGTACGCACTATCATTGTGCCCAGGCAGCCCGGAAGGCCAGCCTTATTCTGGGGTGCACCAAACACAGCATGGCCAGACGGTCCAGGGAGGTGTCTGTCCCACTCTGCATTGCACTGGCACAGCCTCACCTCGAGTTGGGTGCAGTTTTGGGAGCCACAGTACAAGAGGGACACAAAACTATTGGAGAGTGTCCAGAGGAGGACAACAAGGGTGGTGAAGGGTCTGGAGGTGAAGTCTTATGAGGAAAGGCTGAACTCCCTTCGTTTGTACAGTCTGGAGGAGGCTGAGAGGAGACCTCATCACAGTCTATGTCTTCCTGACAAGGGGGAGCAAAGAGGCAGGTGCCGATCTCCTCTCTTGGCAACCAGTGATAGAACCCGAGGGAACAGCATGAAGCTATGACAGGAGAGGTTTAGGCTGGATATTAGGAAGAAGTTCTTTACTGAGAGGGTGGTTGGGCACTAGAACAGGCTCCCCAGGGAAGTGGTCACAGCACCGAGCTTGACCGAGTTCAAGAAGCATCTGGACAATGCACCCATTCACATGCTCTGACCTGGCTGGCCCCGTGTGGAGCCAGGAGTTGGACTCCGTGATCCCTATAGGTCCCTTCCAGCTCAGGATATTCTATGATTTGTTGATTATAAAGACACTTTTTAACGTTCAGGTGGCAAAACCACATGTACAGAAATTAGCAATTGCTTTCTTTTTTATGGAGCGTGGGCTACCAAGGATGGTTCAGTTACATTCATGTCCTATTAAATGTTATTTTCTTCTACATGAACCACAGCATCCAAAAACACAGTAAGTAAATGTGTATCCAGTTCCAACAGTATTAATCACCTCAGAGGTAATTTCTGTCATTTAAGGAGATAGTCGCTGCAGTACCTGTCAGCCCTGCTGATCCACTCTGGCAGATGTATGGCGATACAGGCAACCCACCACCTGACCTATTTATTCTTCTATACCTAGAGAAACAACCCAGGTCCAGGCTGGCAGGTTGCCCTGTGGGATCTCTGATCCTTACTGCCCTCAGGACATGCCACTTCTGCCGTGACTCTCAAAAATGCTCTTCTGCTGCAGGGAGAATTCACTTTCAACTACGCCTGCTATTGAACAGCTTTTCAGCACACATCAAGTATTTATTTCAGCCTGCTAGCACGCTGACTGTGCCAACACCGTGTATGTACAAAGTGTGTTTGTTCATGTCCTTTCCTAGAAGTAGTTTAAAACAACAGTGCAACCTAGAAAAAACGATCCACCCACCAGAAGGAAAGCTGGGAAGGAAAAAGAGCTCAGCTGTGGCACTGCCCGAGCAAACAAGTAAGAGCTGAAAAGGGATCAGAAGAAGAAAACCCTAATAAATAAAATGGTGTAACGGAGAAACCTTTTGTTCAGACTCCCCTGTGGTTGCATCATTCAGCTGCCTTTTTACAGAAGCAATAGGTAACATTAAAGATACGCTATCTAGCAGGTAGCCAGTGGCAAGTCACCCTGCTGAAGGTACGTTGTGTAACGAGAAACTGATCGCCTGTGCTCAACCCAGGAAACTTTTGCTGCCAAAGTATGCTGCAAACAGCAAGATCTTTAAATCAGTCTCACAGATTGGTAGAGAAACCGATGTAGTTTTGTCCCAGTCTTTGTTTTGTCTGTCAGTGAAACCCAGCTATTTCTGGGGGGAAGTGCAGTTCAAAAATAATCAAGGACAAAGACTCGCTGCCTGCGATTTCACAATCATGAATGCTGATGAATGAACACTGCAACCAACAATTTGTAGAGCACCACGTAAATCCCAGTAGTCATCAACAAGTTACACAATTTTTCTGGTTTATATTAACACACAGGGGAAACATGTTCCATGACTCCTACTCTACTGAATGTCCAAATCAGTTACCTCACTTATTTACGGGTAAAGCATAAGAAACAGACCCTGGCCTTTGGTTAGACTGAAGGCTTTGCAACCATTCCTGATAGGTATTTTAATAAAAAGATCGTACATACTTATTAAGAACTGGCTAGCTGACAAGTATGAAAACCTGAATTTTAACAGCCTTTAAGCTTGGCTTTTCACAGCTGTTCAACTCAGTACAGCTCAGTGTCATTTTTTGTTTTAAAATGAAATTTAACACTTACATAGACCCAGTCCTGTGGTTATGACTTGCCTTTGTCCATTGACTGTGCACCACTGAAAGCAGGCGGAAAATAATCTCGTTAAAAAAGGAATTTCTATGGCACAGTAAAGTATGTACACATGGACGGTGGTGAACAAATGGGAGGATCTGGTTTGGGATATCCTGTACTCCTAAGATTCAAGCCCATCCTTCTTTACTACTGGTTTGCTGCAAGCAATAAATGTAACCCTTCTTGCTAAGTTTCATAACTTCCACAGAAATATATACAGCTCTTAGGAAAGTCAGTGAGAGCCTCGTGTGTGTACATGCCCGAAAAAAGGCAGGGAGAATGGAATTAATTCCATGTAGCAGTAGCCTTAGTCCCAAGTTTGTTTTATATTTCTATAATTAAAAGGAAAAACAACACAGTTTGCTTTGGGAACTCATATGTATTTTATAAATATTGCATCACTTCTCCATGTCACATGGTATTCGGTATTCTGTAACCCCATCCTCAGGAGCCCACATAAGCAGCAGAATCTCTTACCAGATGCATCACAACACACCCAGTTGCACCAGTAGTATTTTGCAAGTAGTTCATTCAGCTTTATTCGCATTTGTTGGCATATTATTAAAGTAGATCAGAACCAAGTAGTAAGACATAGCTGTCTTCTGTTACAGACATTGCATTTTATCTGTAATGCCTTCTGCTTAGCTGCTCACACCAAGCAGAGATCGACTCTCTTAGGTTGTTTGCGAGCTGCCTACTCCCCAAGGGTTGATTTAAAGCTACAAGTAGGCATACTGGGCTGGGGAGCTTTGCGGAAGACAGCAGCAAGGCAGGCACAGGGACGGCGAGCGTCAGGTAATGTACCGAGAGATTTTAAAGAATAAAGGAGCGGGTGTCATCAAAAGAGAGTAGGGCAGGCAGGCAGCCAGGGCTGGCAGATTTGAGGGAGAATGCGAACGAAAAACAAGAGTAGCTGAAAGAGGAGGTAACTGAGCTAAATTGGAAGGTTGGCCCCTTGGTAGTACGGTAACAACACTGACAAAGTCAGTCACACGACCGAAGGCAAAAGATAAGTGGGATGAAATAGTAACACTGAGAACTGATGAGGTCCAGAACAAGGTTTTGCCAGAGGAGGGGGGGGGGGAATTCAGTACAACTGGGGGCTGTGGAAAACAGGGAACGGAGAACGGGAACAGGGCCTGTCATTAACTTTCCAAGTGCTCTCAGCAGACAAAAGCAATCTCATGACATCAGAGCGGCAGAGATGAAAGGCTTGTAGTTGCACATCTCGCTCGTTCTTTAAAGATGGAAACAAAACCAACCTAGATCTGTACCATCCACTATAAATGGCACACAGGAAGACTTTTGGAAAATGGAAAATCCCACTCTTGCTCAGCAGTGAGAAAGTCCCATCTGCTTCCAGCTGAGGACACGTCACTGGAAAGTCCCAGCCTGAAAAAAAAAGGCCGAGTAAACAAATTGCATAGGCAGAGAACACAGAAAGAGGAACAAAGAGAAATGATACTTTGAATTTAAAGGAGTTTATTTTCAGGTTTGCATTTCCTTGAATGGCAACAGCTCAAGTCCAGGCATGAAAAAACTCATTAGAGCGAAAATGGCTGGTAAACGTCACTGCTGGTATGAGGCCCCAGAAAGCAAGCTCATTTATTGGAGAAGTGAAGATTTCAACTTGGGTTTTTTTGGATTTCTGCTTCTGAGTATAGTCAAACGATCCCAGCGACAAAACAGATACACAGGATGATTCTTACTTCACTATAAAATTAGAAATGATTGTCTGGCAATTCTGTGGAATTTTTCCCCCCTTCATTTACATGTACTTCCAGATAAGGAAGCTGTCCTTAACAAAGCGCTTCCTTACAGCTCACTGGACACGGCTGTTTGGTTCACACTGCAAGTTCAATGCTGGGAATGTTTCCAGCATTGTCCATCAAGAAGAATACAAGGCAAAGCCACAGATGGTCACACTGAGACAAGAAATACAATGTCAAAGAAAATTCTGGGGTTCTTTCCTCTCTAACTAGCATTCATGAAAATAAAAGTATTGGCAGAAATTATTACCCTTCTTTGAAATAAATCAACTTTCAACAAAGGTACTTTGCAGTAATTAATCACAGCAACATGAAGTCAAATTCTATAGCCAACTGCAGTGACAGCACTTTCTAGCTGTTATCTAGGAAGCTAATCAAGGCGGTTTTAACTCAGCCTTTCTGCTCTCCCGGTTCATGAATGCTGCTGCATCCTGACCGATGTACATGGTGGTCCAACCCTGCTAGCAAACAATAGATGCCAGATTTTTTAGTGTTGCACGGACTGCCCTGTCTGCCACCCTATCGGTATTATAATTCAAACATAATATTTGATTCCTTCTAAACCCAGGTTCTTTCCAGTATCATCAGGATTCAACACTGCTGTGAGAGCCATCCCTAGCATGTTATCCTTCATGGCTGTCCTGGTTTCAGCTAGGATGGAGTTAAGTTTGTTTTCTAGCAGCGGATGGAATGCTGTGTTTTGGAGTTAGGATGACAGCAGTGCTGAGAGCACTCTGATGTTTCTAGTTGTTGCCCAGCAATCAAGGTCTTTTTCAGTTCTTCATTTTTCTAACTAATGGGAGGGGACACAGCCAGGACAGGTGACCCGAACTGGCCAAAGGGGGTATTCCATGCCAATTACGTCATGCTCAGTATAAAGGGGGGGCTGGGGGGGAAGGAGGGGGCAACTCCAGGATGTGCGGTCTTTGGGGGATGGTCCGGTTCCGGGACGGCTCTGGGCTGCACGGCCTAAGTTGTGTGGTTCGGTGAGAATCTGCATTGTGTATCACCAGTTTCATATATTTTGTGCTCTAAAGTCCTGTTATCATTGTTGGGTTTTTTTCCTTCTGCTATTCTAGTAAACTATCCTTATCCCTACCGGCGGGGTTTTGGTTCCTAGGTTTTTTTCCTCTTTTCCCTCCCCTTTCCCCCCCCGCCAAGTTTTCCTCCCTTGTTTTTTTTTAAAAGAACAAGCGACTGTGTGGGGCTCAGCTGGGGCAAAACCACCACAATGGCCAATACCTACTATTATTTATGAAACTGCCAACCTATTTGCATCATCTGGTATTTTGCAGTTAGCAGTCTTTGGGAGGACTTATGGGTTGCTTTGGGTTTGGTTTTTTTTTTTTCGTAGGTTTGGTTTTTGCATTGCTTTTAACATGTACTAATAGTAGGAGGGAAATAGAACTGCAGGGAAGTTTGCCATTTTTATTCTTTACCGTTTTTCCTGCTCCCTGGTAAGGTACTGTTGTAACAGAGGGCAGGAGGATCTTAACTTTTAAGGTGGAAGCTCAGGGCACAAGTCCATTAATCACAGGTCTACTTCTGGAGCTCTGAGCAGCAGAGTGTAACGACAACAAAAGCCTTCCCCAGGCACCAACCTGGAGCAGCCGATCTGAAACACAGCCCAGTTTCAGTTCCTGCATCTGATGCAATAACTGGGTTAAGCTTTCTAAAGCAGAAAGATCATGACTCTCTCTCTTCCCTGTGTGTTCTTACATGTGTGGCAGGAGGGTCCAGAATACATCTCCTAAATGGGGCCAGGGTTGGAACAGAGGCAGAGACCACTTTCACAGAAAATGTGCTGATAGGACCCTTTATGGCTTTTATAGGAATGTCCTTTTCTCAAAGCAATTAGGTTGTGACAGCAAATAAACACAATCTGCTGATCTTCTGAAGTTGGTTTTTTTTCAGGTGTGCACACCAGTGTTGATCAGGGTGAGGTAGTGCAGCATCTGACAGCAACAACCTATCCGAGGCTGGATGACACCTATTCCAAGAGGCCTCCATCTTAAAGACCTTCTGGTGTCACATAACACAATTTACTACAAGAGCCGATCTACTAACTCCTCTGGGAAACTGCTGGTGTTTTGAAGCTTTAAAATCAAGGGGCTTTTGTCATCTGGCAGTACAGCTGTGCCAGGTGGTTTTGAAACCATTTCAAGATAGTGCTAAGGGGTATGCTCTTGTGCTCAACTCAGATGCTGTACCTCATGCCAGTAACTCAGTCAAGACCTTACTCATGGGAGTAAGTATCACCATAAATCTGGAGGGGATTCATATTCATATCCCCTCCTTATAAGCAGGAAGGGATTCAGCTTTTAAAAAGGGTAGACAATGGCAGAGCAAGGGGGAACGGATTAAAACTAAAGGAAGGAAGGGTTAGACTAGATATTAGGGGGAAGTTTTTTACAGAGAGAGTGGTGAGGTGCTGGAACAGGCTGCCCAGAGAAGTAGTGGATGCCCCGTCCCTGGAAGTGTTCAAGGCCAGGTTGGATGGGGCCCTGGGCAACCTTGTGTAGATCCAGGCCTGAGGTTGGTGGCCCTTCCTGTGGCAGGGGAGTTGGAGCTCCTTGGGGTCCCTTCCAACCCAGACCATTCTATGATTCTATGATTCATCAAACAAGGATTTCCATAGACCCGACACCCTTCCTGAAGGAAAAAAATAAGAATAAAATTATCAAGCTAACCTAATTCCCAACAGTGTAACCTAATTCCAAACAGTCACTGGCGGTTATCAGGGCAGAGAAGTCATTCCTGGCACACAGCTTGTCCTGCATCTGGCTTTGCTCAGTACTCTGCACGTCACTTGATTTTGTTAGTTTTCTTCTTTGACCTTGCCTGTCTGGTTACAATGAAAGTTTACTTGGCAGCTGATGAGGAAAGGAAAACAAGACCAATTGTAAAGCTGAGTGACTAAGCAAGAAAACGCATGCAAATCCATTTGAAGGTCTTGGAAAATCCAAAACTGGTTTTGTTGTGCTCATTGACCAGTTAAGCAAAAAAAAAAAGGCCAAGAGAACCTGAAAGCTTTCACGTACCACATCCAAAAGTTGGAAAGAGCCACAACTACCACAGAAGCAGAAGAAAGCCTGGACTGGCATCAAAAAGGCAGCGTGAAAGTCTCTGGCTGCTGAAGGACCAGGTTCACTGGTGGCTACCAAGCTGCACGTAGCTCACAAGTCAGTTCACGTGGGACTTCAGGGGCAGCGCCGGCACCAGGGCTGCACGGATAGAGATGCTGGCCAAGTGTCACCATTCCTGCAGCAGTGGAGGGTGGTATGGCCAGGGATGGGGTGGAATCTGGAAACCATGGCCACTATATGGGATAATGTACCAGTATTGACTGTGGTGGGACAGAACAGGCTGGCATCATTTCGGCCATGCCTGCTCCAGGGATGGTGAATGCACAAGGCAGATGCCTGGCAAGGGGAGCCATTTCACTAAGCTTGGTGAAGTCTGCCCTTCAAACAAGAGGAAGCTTTCAGACAGGTTTAAAAACGAACCCAAACAGTGTAATTACTGCTTCCTTCATGCTTGTAATTCACTACTCATCCTTTTTTCATCACATGAATGACATCACTGTCAGAAATTACTGCCTGAGGACCTAGACTGAAACCAGCTCTGCAATCACATTAATGGGTCTGTGTGCAGATACGGGAGCAGAGTTTAAATTAGCTTTCAAATCATTTTACCAAATGAGAAAAGCAATAATTAAGAAGTGAAACACTTCAACAACAACTAATCACTAACAATTAAAAACATAAAAGTAATAATTTTATTCTACAGACTTGACAATTTCAGCAGGGAATTAGCATCAGAGGTGACTGCAAATGAAACAATATCAAAAAATGTACCGAAAGACGTATGTATGCTTCAAAGGCTTCACCTCAGCCTGCATGAAGAAAGCATAGCTGTATCCATACAAAGCAGCTTGCAGGTCCTTCCTGTACATTGTAACAATGCTCACAAGTTAAGCAAGATCGAGCTTTGGCTTTCACTCTTGACGCATACAAAACATACTTTGCAAGACTACTGTGTCTCCATGACAGACAAGTTCTAACTTTCCCAAGAACTAACACCCCAGAACTATTAAGAGTACAGCTGCTGCTATTATAAAACCTTTAGTGTCTTCTAGGCCCATGGCCAGGGGCAGTGAACTCCTTTTTCTCTCCGCTAACCTCTGGTAGACATCTGGTCCCTTTCTGGAGCCACAGCTATTCCCCAGAAGACAGTCCCACAAGGAGCTGTGATCACAAAGAGCACTGCTTTGCCACACCCCATCTCCAGTCTTCTCCCACTGCTCAGGCTGGAAGGCCACACATGAAATACATCCCTGTGCTGAGGGAAAGACACAGCTAATGCTGAGATGCCCAGAATAGGCCAGAGATTGGTATTGTGCAAACCAGAGTGGCATAAACCCAAGCTATTTTGTTTCAGGTCGGTACTGCCTGCATGCAGAAGCACAGTGTAGCACAGTGTCTGCCCCTCACTCAGTGTTTTTAATGAGATGATGGTGGGGTAGCAGCTGCACCCATCATAAACCTACCTGCTCTTCAACAGCAAGTTACAGGACTTGGGACGGTATTTCTGGCTGCCTTTGCTCCAGGGTTTTCTTCCTCTGGTCACCAAGAGCACCATTACACACACAGAAGATCACAGTGATGATTTCTCTGCTGACATCTTGTTACAAGGAAGTTTGTGACCTAATTAGATTGCTAAGAGCATCTTCGAAGAGGCCAGCTGTACTTGAACCATAGCAAACAGAGAATTTGACTACTCTCAGGCCTTTGAGGAAACACACACCAATACAACAAAATCACTCCTGCATACAGTGATGCATATACAAAACCTTCAAGTTGCACAAATAAACTCTCCCAAAGTACCCATTCCATGTCAGTCTTACACCCGTGTAATGCCATCACACATTCACAGTCCTCATCTAACTAAATATTTTAGCAATTGAAAAAAAAAACCAAGCAACCCCACCACAAAAACCACAGGGTCATTTCACAGTGATGCCATTTAAATTTCTGCACTGTGAAAACTGCAGAGACTAATAGAGGCAAAAGCACATTTTATCTGAAGGCTTTTATTTAGAACTTTTCATATAGATTTGTTTGTATCTGAATCTCAATCATATTCCACGGATTTGATGTTATTCTCCAAGAGCAAGTGTCTTTGCTGTATGTATCAGTTTTATCTTCTTTTATAACCGTATCCTGTAAGAGACGGCTGTGTTCTGCATGTTCATTTGCTTAACGGCAGTCGTGAGTTACTTACAACTAAGCACGTATGCCTGTCAGCATCACACAAGTGTTCACAACCATTTCAAATTTGGTTTTTAAAAAAAAAATAAATTAATAGCTGCTTTTGTTCAAGATTCGCTAGGGTTTTGTTTTCCTAGTCCTCAATAAATAGAAAGCATAAGGCATGTATAATCCAAATTCTTTAATGGAGCTGAAGCTAAAATAACCCACCGCCTGCCATTTACCCGCCATTTCAAGTGGGACCTTTTCCTTCATCGGTCGCAAGCATTTCGCCTCCTCCAGGTTTAACACCAGCAAGCCGGCCGCGGGTGCCGGCTGGTCGGGTACGGGAGCAGAGAGAGAGAAAGAGGAAGAATGTGCAGGTGAAGAGCTGAAGATGCCAGGCCCGACGGCGGAGCTACCGGAGAGGGAGAGCAGCAGCCGGAGGCAGTGTCGGCCCCGGCGGGTAGCCTGACGGGGCGAGCAGCCACCGGGCCGGGGCTTGTCGGAACGCCCAAGCCCCCTTCAGCTCCCGGCGAAGGCCCAGCGGCACAGCAAGGGCGGCGGCGGGGCTCCGCTTCTCTACCCCCCGGCGGCTCCTCGCTTGGTACGCCGGTGTCAGCGGGACCGGCGGCAGGGCGGTGACCCCCGCCAGGGCAGCGCTACTTGCAGAGCCCCTCCAGCCGCTCCAGGGTGCCCTTCATGTCCCGGATGCGCTTGGCCAGGGCGGGCACGGGCTGCATGGCGCGGTCCAGCTCCTCGCAGCGCGCCACCAGCGCGTACATGGCGCGGATGCTGAGGTCGGCCGCCTCGCCCAGGCTCTCCACCCCGTCGCGGTAGGTCTGGATGCAGCCGACGCTGAGGGCCGTCAGGGCCTGCAGGCCGCAGTGCACGTTACGCAGCAGCTCGTCCACCTGCGCCGCCACCTGCCCTGCCAGGGCCACCACGTCCTGCAGCGCGCCGGGGTCGATGGCGGGGATGGAGCCACCGCCGCCCGCTGTCGGCGGCTCGCCCCGCGGGGCGCCGCTCAGCCGGATCCGCCGCTCCAGGTTGTTGGCCACGAACTGGGTGAGGCGCCCCTCGCGCAGCACGGTCCCCTCCAGCTCCAGGGCGCTCGCCAGCGTTGCCCGCCGCCCCTCCGGCAGCTGCCGCCCCGCCGCCGTCCCGCCGTCGGCGGCCAGGCTCAGCG
>VZTU01007207.1:1771-17662 GCA_013400835.1 Zapornia atra
GAGGCCTTTGTATTAGAATTACTTATCCAGACTTAACTCTAGCTTGCATTGTGTGACTCAGCTATAATTCTATTAGCAATAAGACACTGCAGGGAGTATATTTCCAAGCAATTATTATACTTGGGTGATTAAAGTAATTCTGGATATGACCTTTTTCCATATAACACCGCCAGAGGCATGTTATAATCTTATGGAAGTGTATTGCTTGTCTCATCTCATTGCTTAATTATAAAATGTACATAGTAAATATTCTGTAGATAGGAAATGGAAACTCATGGAACTGATACTGAAAAACTGCAAATGTTACATTATAAAATGAAGTGTAAGGTATCACTACTTATTTTGCTACAAAATCATCTCAAATTTTATGATAAAATAAGCAAATAAGACGTTGTAATCACAGATATACTTATTTTGGAGCCTCACATGGAAAGATCATTATATCATATAAGACTACACCTTTTCTATCTTTTTACTTCCTGTGTTACTGGAAGCTTTTAATATTAATATAAAGCAGCTCAATCTATAACCTGGGGTCTTTCTCCAAGATTTTTTTCTTCTTGTAGCAAAACTTAAATCGGATTTAGAACAGGTGCATTAAATTCACCTCTATTTCCTTCCAGGCTTTTTCTGACATGCACAGAACCGAGATTCAAACTAATTCTCTTGAAGAAAAAAACAGGTTTATGTAACCATAAATAGCACCGACTTGTCTCTGGGTTGTTTTCTTCTGAGGATAAGAATATTATCAAAAATCAGTGCTTAGGAAAAAAGAAAAAAAAAAACCAATCCTGAAGGAAAAACATGAATTGATAAACTTTTCTGCCTTTGTAGGAAATCTGTAGGCAAGAAATTTCACTTATGACATAATAAACTCTGTAGTCATAAAATTTATTGGGCCTGATCAAAAACTGACTGGAATAAATAAAACTACCCTGAGTTAGTTCAGTTCAAACATAAAATACTGTGAGTTTATTTAGCAATATAAAAATATAAGTTGTCACTATTTTTTGTAAAGTGGCATTTAATAAGATTTGGAATCTCTAGTTACATTTCCTCAGAAATTGTTGAATAAGGCAAGAATTTGCCTACACAGAACTTAGACATTAATAATTGACATACAGGGCATTTTCTAGGGATTAATAACCAGCTGGGAGAGCTGATGGCCTGAGGCAAAGCCAAGGGCCATTACCCCCTGGCTGGTTATTAAATCCCCAGGAAATTCCCAATGCCAAGGTCATGATTGCTATTACAATCCTTTCCTATTTTTTCCTTTTTTTCAAAGGAAAAAAACCCAAAAGTTGCTTCATTTTTTCATCCTTTTCAATAATTTATTTTAAAATACTGAATAGAAAATTAATTCAAGGACATTGCCATTTGGATATTTCCAGGGATCCAACAGAAATCCCGTCAATATCAACAGAAAGTCTCCTTTTTTTTCTTTCTGATAGCCTGTGGATCAGACCCTAACTCCCCATTTACAGGCAGCAATTTAAATGCTGTGTGGGTATCTAGTATATTTATAAGGTTAGTTCATGCTAAAACCCAAAAAACCTTTAATTTTAAGTTAGGAAGAAAAATGGCAAACCCCCCTTCCCCCAGTATTGCTTGGAAAAATGGTAGATAAGCAAGAAGCGTTAAATTGTATCATTTGTATTGCAAAATGATAGGCAATATGTTATAGTCAAATATCTGTTCAGGCCATTACTGTACCTTGTGTGCAAAATGATACATTTAATTGTGACTGGATGTGATCTACAGTACAGCACACAGCGATAAAGTATAAGATAGCCAGAAAGAGAATGCAATCAGCACCCTCTATGCAAATACCAGCATGCTATTAAGAAAATCAGCTACTTGGTAAAGCAACTCTGGCAACAGAGATGGAAGAGGGAAACGGTCATATTTTATTGTCAGTAGAAGTCAGGAAAGCATGCATATTAGATTAGAACTAAACTAATTGGAAATATGGGTGGTTTGCAGTACAGTAGGGGGAACAGGCGTTAATTTGTGTCATGCTACGCCATGTCACTACCACTTGAAATTCCATTGGGCAATATTAATTCAAACAGAGGTCTAGGCTGCTAATAAATGAGGTAAATTGAGTCAATTACTAATTTCATGCTTTTCTGATTTTTGGTTTGGATAGATAATATCCACAATTTAATGCGCTGTCCTCTAGAGATCTTTGCCACTTATGAAGAACATGTGTTCATAGAATTATTTATACTATTCATTTTGATAAACATTACTCTTGTACCCACAGCAATAGGACAAAGGATAGGAAAGGAACCAGGCTTTTCCTGCCTTTTCCTCTTGATTGAAATCTTTCATTATTTGTGATTTCTTGCCTTCAGGCAGATCTTCGCTTCCTCCTTGTCCTTTGTCCCCTCATCATTCAGCAGCACAACAAAGTCTTCATTCATGTGACTGCGTTGACGCTTCCCTATCAATACCTTATCACTGCTTAAAGCGGTCAGAAAGAATATTTGTTACCTATGAAGGTCTAGAGGACAGGTTTTTATACCCTTCCTTGGCCAGGAGGGCCCCCAAAGCTGGTCCTGAAGCCCATCATCAAATGTACATTTTCTTGATTTCTCTGGGGTTTTTTTTTGAGACAGAGATTTTAACAAAGCACCAGCTCTGCCACTAAGCTCTACAACCTGTGGCTGATAATGCAGGAGCCATACTGTCAGCTACAGCAGCTCACCTACCACGCAGCCCAGGGAGCACTCTCTGATCCACTAGCTCACTTTCAAGCATTGGACGCACTCCCAGAAAGCCCACTTCTAATAGAATCTCTCCTATCAGCATAATGTAAAACATGATACCTCTGTTCAGGGAAGACAAAGCAAAATAAGCACGATGGAGGTATTTTGATCTCTCTAGCAGAATTCTTTGTCTGCTCTGCTATATCTTCTTACTGAAATGGCATGTTATTTATTCTTGCTAACTGAACTCACCACCTTTTAGTTCAAGATGTATATCGCCTACTGTAATTTCTTTTCCTTTCTCATAAATGCATGCCAATCACTTTTAAAAGTTAAAATAAACAACAAGGATATAAATAAATATGTATCAGACAATATTCCTTCTTGCTTCTGTAAAGCAAGCTCAGCATTTCTCCTTCCATTTTACCTTTCTATTTTTAAAAATTTAAATTTAGATCTAAACTTACTCAAATGACTACAAAAGGATTATTTTATAGGTTGATTTCTGCCTATTGTTACATCTTCCTCAGAAGGATATGTCCTAATCTGGTTTTAGTGTGTCCAGACGTTCATTCACTGCTTTTCAAAATCTTTGATGTCCTAAACAGAGAATGAATAGTGAAAGATAATGAGGGTAAATTAGACCTTCTATACATACACAAATATTGTGGCAATCAGACTGATGGAAAAGGAAATAAAGAAAAATGCAGAGGCAGCTAAATGACAGTTAAATGATCTGAAGCCACAGTCCCATCTTTCATGGTTCAGTACAGGTCATTGGGTGAATTTTATTTTTCACACTACTCCTTGTCTGGAATTGTAAAATGAGTATTCATGACTACCTCTTGAGGAGACGTTTAAGTACCTACATCTTATAGACATAAATATAGCTACAAAAGCTATGCATCTATTCCTTTCAACCAGAACTTACTTCTGTTTAATGTTGCCATTTCATGACTTCAGACTTATTCTGATGGAGCTTTTAATCTTTATTTTTCATCAAATAAGTAATAAAAAAATGCTTCCTAGAATGCTGGGTTTATTCTAAATCTAAGGGAGAAATGCATAGGTTATGCAATTCCTATCAATATTTGGTATTGTGTCCTCCTTTCAGTAACGAGTCCTTCCAGTAGCCATCTTCTCCCTCAAACTGCTTCCACAGAGTTGAAACCTACCATTTCAAACCAATGTCTATTAATTTCTTTACAGCTGTCATTTGCCTTAGGACTTACTAAAGCACACCATATAAAAACAGTTTTTTGCATCATGGCAGTGATTTTTTAAAAAATTTTTTTAAACTATTTTATTTAATGTATTTTCCAAAGCAGTAATTGAAAGTAAGGGAGAAAAAACCTGACACACACCTGACTTTTGGGTAAAGAGTTAGTCTTCAAATCCAGATAAAAACTAACCTATTAGTATGTATAACATGAATACCTCAACAACTACTCATTCTCTAAGTTGATAAACTAACAATGAATGTATCATTCTTCAGAACACTGTAAGCCTTTAAGTGCAGGGGAGAGAAACTGGAACTGAATTATGAAACAGTGGTTCTTTGCTAGATTTGTACTTTGCATGTTTGTGAGGATATTAACCTCAGGATGGGAGTTGCGTGCCCCCTAATTACACACTCAGGTTATTTTGAAAAGCTTTTAATCGGACTTTCACATAACAGTGAACATGAAAAACATACAGATAAAAAGGGGCCATGCCTTTGAATTTACATGGGCAAATAGTACTTTCAAGCCTTCAGCAGTAATTTTTTTCTGTTGACATTGTAGATGTGATGTTTATGCCACCTGGGTCAATAACCTCCTTGTTTCAAGAAAAATGGCTTCTTTTTCTGGAATGTTTAACAGACAGTGGAGGAGATTAAACAGAAGATCTTACATAATCTTTTCATTTGTATGTTAAGAAGAGGTGGACAGGATGCATATAGAATGGTATTTGTGGAATTTTTACCAAAGCTATAATTGCAATAGAAATCTGAAAATAAATTACTTTTCCATTACCATTATTCTTTTTTTTTTCCCCAAGTTTAGCAGGGTAAAGTGTTGGCTTAAAGCCTTTTCAATGAATTAAAAGCATTAAGGAGGAGATAAATACGATGCATGCAAATCCATTTTATTGCTGTGATCATTGTCTTACTAGCTCAGTAGGAAAAACTCCTGCCATGGCTCAGAAGATACTCTTTTTTCACTGAAATTAAGAGAAAAGCTTCCTTTGATGTCAGTAGGGACAGGATTGCATCCTGGTATTTGCCACCATGGATGCTAATTTTAACCCTCAGGAGAAATGTATTCACCAGTGTCCTCAAAGCAGGGCTTTGCATGATTTATTATACACTGTCTGTTCTCCAAGACAGGACTACTTTTTCTCTGCCAATTCAGACTGCACATAAATACAATTTGGGGGGTGAATCATGAAGTCTTTCTTCTCCCGTACCTTTTGTAGAAAACTATTTTTGTTAGGTGGCCAGTTTTTGTTAGACACTGAGAATTTTTATAAAATAAGATTCACAGTAAGATATGACAATTACTGGAATTCTCAGAAAGTAAATTTATCACCTATTCAAGAAAGAAACCAGGCATGGCCACTAAATAGATGTAATTTTTATTTGACAAATGTTAGACTTATAACCAACAATTTGCTAGAAAATGTAGCTTTAATATCACATCTTAAGGGGCAGGAATTTAGAAGTTTAACTTTTGGTAGACTTAAAAAGTAGCTGGTGCATGGTCATTTGCTGCAGTATAACATAAGGCTTTTCTCTCTAGAGTGAGAGATATTGAAACTAGCAATGGTACATCAACTGTTGCCATCAGGATCCTAGTGGAGTTTTCACAAAGTGGTACAATTGCTACATTTAGTAAATAGTGACTTGAAAATATACCTATTTAACTGCTTTAATTTGCAAGCCACTGTGTAGGCAAAATATAAATGTTTCTCTTAAATTTAACATAAATGAGTGTAATACATTCTGTCCACTTAAAATTTTTCTTATCTCCTCTTTGCCCTGGAGGAACACTGATCTGCCTAGCAAATGTATCAAGGACTAAACCTTTAAAATATCATAGAATAGTTTGGGTTGGAAGACACCTTCAAAGATCATCTAGTTCAACCCCCATGCCATGGACAGGGACACCTTCTACTAGGTTTGGTAATTTGTGTTGGCTTGTACTTGCTAGGGACATGTTGATGGATGTAACATGCAAAGTACGTATACATATGGGCTCCTCTGACCAGAATTAGGATGAAAAAAGTTGTATAAAATACTGGATAAATACATTTTTAGCAGTATTGGCTACTTCTATTGTTTTAATTTGTACTTTGGACATAAATAGGCTCTAAATTTTACCAAAGCCCTTAGGGGTGAAGAACTTACTTTCCTCTCTTCTAGCAATTAAAAGACAACCAGTTGTCCAGTAGATTTAGTGATATGACTCATAACTTTAACTCAAGCAGTTTTGTGGACAGCCTGGGTATGCAGATGGCCCTGGCATATGATTGTGAAAGTGATGTAAATCATTTCTCATTGAATCATAGCATCCCAAGCTGTTGCCATGTAATTGTTCAGTTTACACAAAAGTAAATGCCAGTAGAAAAATGTGAACTACTGGCACAATTATTCTGTGAGGTGCTGCTTGTTTATCAGCTGCAGATTGTTTCAACATTTAACTTCTGTCCCAGAAGGTCACATACTCTTTCATCACCACATTTGACATGTTTCTGTCAGTTTTGGTGTCTTCACAGTTTTCTGTTTTGTATTATTCTCTTTTATCTCTCTGACCCAACACCAGTACAATGTTTAAACTTCCTGTTTCATACAGAAATAATGTTTATTTTACTTAATTGGACCTCTGTGCTTTTTTAGAATGGCACAGCAAAATATTTTCCTAAAACTCCCTACTCAGTACATTTAGGCAGGTTTGAAATTTCTGTTTTTCTACGAATTGGGAGTCATATTATAAAGTATGAAAAAAAAAAAAAATTAGTAATATCTTATTTCCATAGCAAAGGTGAGGAAAATAGGTTGGTTTGTGCAGACAAGTCTTCATGTTTTGTACTTTGAACTAAAAAATTTACCTTTTCCAGCAAACATGGCTGTATGCTTACCTCCCATTCTTCTAGTCGTGTTTTCTCTCTTAGAGTACAACATTGGGTTAAGATTGGGAAGAAGGCGGTATTTTTCTGTGTGTTTGTAACATGCATTTTCTACATTTTATAGATAGAATCCAGATACACTATATGTCTTTGTATTCAGTGACACACAAAAAAATGCATTTGCTTAACAGCAAGTCACAGAACTAGATCATAAGGAATATGCTGGCTTACATGCCTTTAGTGTGCAGCAAACATAAAAGTATATGACGCAATTAATTTGGAACATATTGGAAATATCTTTGTGACTGGTAGATTTAAACGGCAATGAAAAGATTAGCTCCTTGGTCAAGCATCTTAACTAAGTGACAAATGTTGCAATGGGACAGTATTAAATACTCTGCCAAGCTTGCTTATGCAGTCTGGAAGAGCTAGAATAATGCTTTAGATACATTTTAAAAAATACAGTGGTTGGGCTGCAGGAAAGCGAGGCCTGAGAGCAACAGAGAACATGGAACTATAAGTAAAAATGAAGTGATGTATTAGCTTTTCCTTTTGACTTGTGCTGCAAAAGGAATAGGCAGCACTACAGATAGCGTAGTTCTGAGGCATTGTTCAAATAGCCTTTAACTGGTTGAATTTTAGAAATGGAATTAAAGTCCATGTTGTTTTGTTTATGGCAATTATAGGAAAGCATTACAAAACAGAATACTACATCAGCACTTAGCTTCACCATTTCATATTTCCTTCTGTCATCCCATTTGGTCTGATTTTAGACGCCTTTATTTCCTGGCTTTCACAGGCCACTAGCCTGATACCTAAAAGCTTTAACTGAGGAGATAAGAATTGGGTTAGGATGAGATTCATGAACTTTGGATTAAACATGCTTAAGCCTGTAATGAATCTTTGCGTCAAACACGGATGAGAAGGGCAACATACCCTTCAGGCTACATAGTCAAATCAGAAATGCTAATACAGTACAAAGGAATGGGGGAAAGGACAGGTCACCAAAGAATTCAGGGTTCAGGGATGGAGACAATGGGACAATTGCTGAATCAAGCCGAATAAGGTCTTGCAGAGGGTGTCAAAAGAAACCAAAAAATTACTCCAGTCAAGTAGATGAAGTGAAAAAAGTCACTGTGCATTGGTGATTCAGTACACTTCAGGACTAAGTAACTGCCTAAGTTTTTAAACAGGAAGATGACTTTGACCACGAGAGTAATGGTATAGTGGAATACGAAGACATGAGAAATTTATGTAGTTGAAATGGAAACCAATTTAGAAATACTGATTGCTCTTTACCAAGCCACCAGGAGAGTCTTCATCTCAGAAATATAACAAACCTGAGCTGTAGGTTATATGACAAGTGATTCTGAACAATTCGATGTGGTAGTACAGGTAACTTAGATAAAATGCAAAAGTACACCATGCCATACTATACTGATAATTTCCAAACAAATGTTTCAGTCCTTCGTTAAACCATGCTAAAACATTCTAATACCACTGTAGGGGCAAGTATTACTCAAAATGGAGAAGGTCAGAGTCAGTAGAAAAAAGTGTGTGTATGTATGAGGAACTGGATAAACAGCAAACAGCAGTGAGAAGTACTGAGAAATTACATATGAGACAAATGGAAGGTTAACCATTCATTTCCAACATAATTCCTCTCAGGACTGTTAAAAAGGGCACCATTTCAACAATATTTGCCAATGAGAATTAGATGGCATTATTAATAGAGAAGAAAATCTAGATACCATATAGGAAGGTCCACATGTAACAGAAATTATACAAAATTCAGTAACACAAAAGGCAAGAGTTTCTGTCTGGAACATGACACTTATTCAGAAATACCTGAGGATTGAAAGAAAAGGAGTCCAGTAACTGATTTGGGGATATAACAGACCACTATCTGTCAATGCTCTCAGTCATGAATAAAGCAAAAGTGATCCAATAATACATCTGGGAAAAATTTTATAACAGAAATACAAAATCATTAGTATTATTATCAGACTTCTGTGGAATAGGATGTACAGTGCTGCCCATGTTCAGGACGCATGAACTGGCACATGTACAGCTATGTAGGGCTTGTTCAGTTTACCAAAGTAAAGGCTGAGAGGAATTATGATCCCTGTCTATGAACATCTTAAGGGGTAAAGTCAAAAAGAGTAAAGAGATGTTTTAAGTTCTTTAAACATTGGCTGAACACAAGGATAAAAATATGGCTGGGAATAAATGTGGAACATCTCTAAACATTAAAGCACTGAAATTGTCAGGACTGTCTTGCAGTCCAACTATGTCTAAAATGGAGCTTGAAAAGTTTATGGAAGGGATTATGTGGTGTGATTGTGATATTAAATCAGTGATGCTGAAGAGACATATATGCTGATAATCTTCTACTTTAACAATAGAAAGTTACCTTGTGATTCTTATTCAATTGCCTATTTCTTCCTCAGGCACAAGACCCTAGTGTGAAGAAAAATCGCAAAGAAATAGAGTTAACTTTTGGAATAGAACTTCCTTCTCCATAAGAAATCCAGATTGGAATGTTGGACAATGCCAGTAGTAACAGAGTTCTGGCTGCAAAACAGTCAATTTATTGACTCATTAACAGTTCATAAAATTTAGTGCATTCCTCTGTTTCTTGTCACTGGTAAACATATGCTCTCAATTTACAGTGGGATCTGCAGTACCATTCCATAAATATTAAAAATAGTTTTGTGATCATTACAATGAATGTGTTTCAAACCACACTGGAATTCTGATTGTAATTTGTAAACTGTGTCAGACAAGTTCACATGATTCATGACCTATTGAACTCATTGAAACAGTTCAGCATGCAACTCACTGAAAGCCTTCAAGAACATTTCTTTTCCAGAATCCAAAAGCAATTTCTGATCATAAAAATAGTTCTAGAGGTGTGGGTTAAATTTGCTGTTGCTCACTATGATGTATCACAAATGGAACCAGTGAAAGGGCATTCCCAGGATATTGATACCCCAATGTTATGATTTATAGATCTTTACAGTACCAAAGTGAGGTATGACATAAACACCATTTTATCTAGTATTAAATAGGCTCTGGTATATCTGTTCCAGACAGATTCTTATAATTTACTCATGTTGAAAACGGGTATTTACTTTGAGTAAGGGAATTAGAATTTGACACACAAGTTTTAAAAGTCTGTAATAAGTACATATTGACAAAGTAGTTAATTAACGGACTGAACTCATTACTGAGTTATATATATGTACACATATATAAAATTATAGTGAAATATATGAAAATGGCTCCACAATTAACACAAGAAGCAGATACATTCCATAATGGGAGTTTTTAATTTCTCTTTTCAATGGAAATGTGGTATGGAAATTGTTTACCACAGAAAAAGAAAATCTCTGTTTTTCCCCACTTCTGGTGAATTTGCTTTATTCAACTGTGTGACTCCTGTTTGCAACACTCTTTGGCTGGTAGAGTTTTCAACAGTTTTTAGCATAGTACCAAATGTAGCTAACAGTAGACTCCTACATATAAAAATAAGGATTATTTTCTCAGTTAGAACTATCTATTTTGGCTGTCCACTTTAAATTTGATTTGACTCAAGGAGGTTAAAAAGGCAGAGAAAGTCACAGATTTTATATGCAGACATGATACTAAATTATCAAACCAATTGTCCTGCAGTAGCAATGAACATATACTTTAATAGAAACTAAGAAGATTTTTTTCTCCCTGCAAGACATAAAATGGATTATTATTTTTATGTGTAAAATTGGATTGTTCAGTGGACAATTAACTACAGATACCTGCATTTGTGAGAGAAAGAGTTCCTACCCACATATCATATGAAGTACTACAATTTTTGCAGCTATTCAGTATCTTCATATGAAAGAACATATTCATTTCTACTTTAAAAAGCCAATGTAAGACATAAAAGTAACAAAACTATCACCAAAAAGGCTGCAAAAAAGAATGGGTCTTTTTTCAGCCTGGATAAAGTGGGAGTTGTCTCTATAAACATGTATCTTCCATCTTGTCCCTGTGCATCTCCATTCAGTGAGATATTCTATAGGCTTTGAATAACTGAAAGCATATGTGCCACAGTTTAATCCAGCCTGCAACTAAAATAACTACACAGCCATTTGCTCACTCCCCCCACAACAGTGGGATGGGAAAGGAAAAGGAAAAGGGGAAAAAAAAGTAAAATCTGAGTTGAGATAAAGACATTTTATTAGGATAAAAAAAAAAAAAGATAATAATAATACTAAAGATGGTGATAATAATGATAAAAGAACATACAAAATACATTATGAAAAGCACAAATTTCTCACTACCAGCGGCTGATGCTCCACTAGTTCCTGAGCCACCTCACGACCAGCCCCACAGTTATATACTGAGTATGGCATCATATGGTATGGAATATCCAGTTGACCACTTTGGATCAGCTGTTCTGACTCTGTCCCCTCCCAACTTCTTGGTTGCCCCTCACCTTCCTGTTGGCAGGGCAGTGTGAGGAGCTGAAGAGTCCTTGACTGCCTGGCAACAAATAAAAACATCCACATATTATCCTACATTCAAAACACAGCTCTATATAGCTGCTAGGAAGAAAATTAACTCTATTCATGCCAGACCCAGGACAATGGGCAAGAAGTGAAGTGGCAAGATCATCATGGCTGAGAATGGTTCCAAAGCACACTTGCTGCTTTTGCTCAGAATTTTCATGGGATGCAGCATAGTGAATATCAGATTGCACATATTTGCAATCAAGATAAATATATTCTAAGAAACTAATGCATCTAATTAACACTTCCTATGTGAAATGGTATACAACACAGCCCAAATTCCCTTTCAGCTAACAGGAAACTTCCATAAATTCAAAGAACTGAAGCCCAGATGAAGCCCAGATAAAGTTGCCCATTCTGACCTTTTGTAATGGCCCAGATATTATGCATCTTCCAGTAATCCCTGCAGCCAATTTCTGTGACTTTTTTCCGCTATGATGAGACATCCCATGGATGACCATTCAATCTCTGTTCTAAATAATGGGGAATAACTACATTGTTGGGTAATAGCTGACTGCATGAAAATAACTTTTAACAAATGTTGTAGAAGCATAACTCAACAACTTTTCTTCAGCTTCTGTGTGCAAAAAAATTAAAATTATCTTTACATTTTTATAAAAATAATTGTATTTAAATTTTCTAAATTATTCCCTGAAGACTTGTTATCTTAATTTCAGAGTAGCTGAAAAGTTTCCTCTGAATCCTTCCTACTTAGAAGTGCAGAAAATAAAACTTGGTGCAGTACTCTGCTGTTGGACACCAGCTGAAGCAGTGTTCTCATCCTTGATTCTGTACCTTTACAGGTACGCATGGTCTTTATGAATTATCATGCAAATAATGCATGATTCTTACACCACTTCTAAAATAAACCCACAAAAACAACCCTGAAAAAAATCCACCTCTGTATTTTCCTGCATCTGCAGTACTTTAATCTGCCAGTTTGACTGGTTAAGTGTAAGAATTATAATGTCGACCACTAAGGCATTTTACATGTGAGTTATTATCTTATTAGGTGATATATAATTAAGTATAATATAACTAGAGAATTAAAGTGGGAATAGTCTAATGCATTATTGGGCACATAAAAACATTTTTAATTATTTACTTTATAGTGTTTAGATCTGTTTGATTACAGTATAGTAGTACTGAGAATATGGCTCTGAATAAAGACCTGAAATGATCAAAGCTATTAGCATATCCGACAGCCTCTTGACAATGAAATAAGTCTTATTAAAATCTAATAATTGGCATTGATCCCAGCCAGTTCAATAAAGGGAGAGTGTTCAAAAATACAGGTGCAGAGTAAGTCCTGGCAATGCTATTGGTACTGGTCAACAATAGACAGTCTTACACACTAGGTATGCAAAAGTGCCTAATAAATTAAATCCAGGGTAATTACCAGATCCTTCAAATATAGCACCATATATTAGTGATAGCTCCTTTTCTAAAGGTGTTTTACACAGGACAGATTATAATAATAAACAACTGCCTGAATCCGTGCCTTGATATCACATAATAAATATTAACTCAGTATATGGTAATACTGTTATGTTCATTCAAACATGCAGCCTGAAAAGCTACTGAGCATGTAGTTGACATCTCATTCGTTTTCCTCTCACTTTACTTTCACATCTCAGCTTGCAGCTCCCAGCCTTACTTAGGCACTGTCTGGTGTTAACCATATGTAGTGTTATTACTCAAAAACTACAGCTCTCTTATTTCAAAAAACTGTAGAGTTTTGAGATTAAAAAATACCCAACTCTATTAGAATCCAGAAATCAACTTAATTAAAGCATTGGTGTCTTTGCTTTGACATTTTTAATACTATGAAAAAAAAAAAAAAAGGAAAGATACCCATTCTGTGTTTTAGATTAATTTAATACCATCTTAACATCCATCTTACAAACAAGATTATCTGAGCAGTCTATACCTTGCAACAGTTTCTAAATAAATAAGTTAATATCTTATTATGCATCAGCTATAAACTGTTTTAACTCATCATAGTATATTTATCAGCATTATATTATACACTAGTGTCATTCATAGCAGCAATACTAAACTCAGCCTTGACTGAAATGTATCTGTAAACACATAGTTGAAAAAATAGCAACAGAAAAAGCTGATGATTGTATATTTTAAATTTGAGTGGAATTGTAGTTTCCATTCCCTCAACAGACATCTAGGACTAACATCTTTAAAGTTCTCTTTTTCACTTTTAGATCAATAGTCATATGCCAGGTCAGTTCTGGGAATTAATTAAAGCAACGTAACTGACCCACAGGTATTCTCTGTGGGGGCAAGAGACTGTTCTGCAGCCAGAATTGCCAGTGTCCCCGGGGGCACGCTCTCTCTCTGCTCCCATTACAAGAGGTAAACCTGGAATAGGAGGTTCTGTGGCACTTCTGAAAATGTGCCTGTAAAGTAATCCAAACAAATGCAAGAACACAGACCACTACTATTTGCTGTTTGCATTCCACATAATTTTTCAACTGGTCAACAAATCTCTTATCTCACCTAATAGGGTACAAGCATGGCCAACAAAGAATTACCTGTTACCTATACCATAACAGGCTTATTTTTAATTCATGGGGAGTAAAGGGTTGATACACTTGTTCAGGCAGCATAAACCCAGCCTTTATATAGAAATATGATCTCAGATTTCCTTAGTTTCTTTTTTTTTCCCCTTTTTTTTTTTTTTTTTGTGTGTGGTGAAAAGGACTGCCTGTTCATTCAGCTGGCAAGGCTTGTAAGGTAATAGGTTCTATCGGTCAAGAGCAGGAAAAAATGCTGTGTGGTACAGGGTCACTTTGCTCAGAAAGAAAGAACGGTGAGAAAGGAGAAAAAGCTTACCTGGGCATACTTTATAAGTAAGTACACCTTTTGATTGGTGTTTTGTTCTTGCTGTTCCTACCCTTAAAACAGAGAGTAGGATTTGAAAATTACACTAATTAAGACAGTGATATATTTAAAGTAGTTTCTCAAGTAAATACTACCTTTCAAAAATTAGTCCTTTAGGGAAATTTAAGGTAAAAGTACGTTCAGCGAGGTAAAGTAACAAACGTAACAAGAGTACAGAAAAAATGTGGCACAATGGAATCTGAAAAGGAGAGGACCTGGGAAGGGAAGGCAAAGAAATGCAAGAGATGTTTAGTAGCTGTTCAGTGTTCTTCTTAGAAACTCAACAGGAGAGTTTCAGGTCACTCTGAGGAGCTACAAGAACACTTGCAAAGCTGGTACCTGTTTCCTCATACCTCAAGCATCCTACTTTGCAACTCAACATTATTGCGGATCTAAAACCACTGTCCTGCAAATTGTGTTTTCCTATTAGTGAAATATCTGTTCCATTTTTTTCCCCCTTTTTCCAAGAAACTACTGTTATTGATAGGTCCATTGGGCTTGAGGGAGCCTACAAGGTGCTAAAAGTTCCCTCAAGCATACCGTATATTTCTAAGGACATTTCCCACCCATTCACTTAATGCTGATATTGAGAGAAAAAACAATTTCATAGAAAGACTAGCTGCACTAGCAAGTAGAACTGAGGCTAGAGCGGTGCAAGGTAATGAGTCCACACAACAGGTTGTGTACCAAACAGCTACAACACAGTCGTCCATCTCTCGTATATTTACATCAACTGTACACTTAAACAAATCACAGAATTAGGTGAAATTAATTCCTTGTGCTTTGCAAAAATTCATCTATTCTTGAAATCATCTACAGGCAATGAAAGTTGTTTGATTTTGTACTATGCACATATGCTTTTTTTTAATTTTATATTTTCAATATAAAGTCTAAGATTATCATGTGAACATATACATTTGCCATTTTATTTTTAAAACTAATTTTTCCCCATTCTATCATTGTCTTTTATACTGAACTCAGCAGAATGGATGATCCTGGAATTCCTCCACAGTTTATTTAATTTTAATACTTTTTATTTTTTGCTGTTACTGTGATTTTTTCAAACTTGATTAATTTAGAGAAGTGACTGTTATAAAATTAAACCACAATATAAAAAAACTTGTTATGTACTTCCAAACCTGGGAGAGCTTTGAAAAGGCATTGGGCAATAAAAAGAGAAATACACAAACCTCTTAATGTTCTAGGGTAAAGAAAATACGGACACTATTCACCTTCATTGCAGTTGCTGAAAAATATGGAACTAATAGGGAAAACAAGNGGGGAAGGGGAAGGGGAAAGGGAAGGGAAAAGGAGGATACCCACCACAAAAAAAATTGCTTAATGAGTTGGTCATGATGCATACACACACACACGTAATGCTACCGAAGGAGGAGAGCAGGAAAAAAGACAGAGTGATGCTGAGACTGCTGCTTCAGAAGACTTTACCAACTTAGGCTGGTTTGAGGTTTGAGTGACAGCTTTACAGGGCATCTTTGGCTAGAAATCTTCATCCATCTTCCTTCCCTTTCCCACTACTTTTATTGGCAGTCTGCAGGCCTGCTTAGTTCACTAAAACAAGAGATAATTACTCAACCACAAACAAATAAAAGTTGCTGCTTTTT
>VZTU01007208.1:0-57601 GCA_013400835.1 Zapornia atra
AAAGTGGACACATTGCAATATACTCTGATCGCACATACCTTTGACATACTCCACGGTACTGTGCCTTTACATCCTGTATATTGATCAGTTAAGAGTTTGCCTAGGAATGTTACATTCATTTCAGCGAGTTGTTTATTTTTGCATGGCATGTTGAGATTAAAAACTGATTTAATCATATACTCTGTGGCATACTATAGATTTCATTTGCTTTGAGGTAGATTTTTTGAGATATAAGTGAAAAAATAGATTGCTTCCAGACTATGAACAGATGGTTTGGCAAATATATTGAACAGTGTACACACAAAATAAAATAGCATTTTCATATTGAATCTGTGATGGCTTTGTTCCTTATTGCCAAGCAGCATTATATGTGAATTAGTATTCATTAAAAAACCCAAACCAAAACCCCCGAAAAGCAAAGAATATTTTAAAAATTAAAAACCAGTATATAAATACCTGGTATATCCCCATAAATGACTCGGCCCTATTAGTTGGTCGGATATCAAGTAGGTGTTGTGAGAAGATGAAATAAAATAGTCACATAACGGGTAGTTCATATCTTGGTAGACAGTCCTGTGATTGTTTTTAAATATCGAAGAGTCTTCTGAGCTCATGTACCTTATAAAGCCTTCAAATGACAACTGCCTTCTTTTCCTCACTGAACAAAAAAAGAAAGCAAAAATTTCTGGTGTGGAGATACACTGGTGGTTATATCTGTGTACATTCCATAACTTTTAATAGCCAATTCTGAACATCGCTAAAGGTTATACAGCATAACACTTTCCTGCAATTTTAAAATTCATAACAAACAATATAAACACAAGCATCAGATGAGTGCTATTCTGGAGCTGAATTGCTGTGGTTCAAAATTACGACAGTAAATAAATGTGTTCTGAAATCTTTGGTCTTCTGCGGACACCAGTAAGAAGAGTTTGCAGTGGTCCTAATTAAATAGAAAGGAAAATATTTGTTGTCCGGTTTTGGAAAGTACCATGCCAGTCAATGCACAAAGAGAATCTTCTTTTCTCTGTAGAAAGAACTGCCCTTCAAAATGTCTGTCAGGAGACCGTCAAAATAATCTCACAGAAACTATGATTCCTAGCACCAAATATCTCTCTTACTGGTGGAAAATTGCCCATAAATACAGATAAAATATTTTTTTAAATTAGAAGTATTTCAAATAAAAATAGCACATTACAAAATAAATGACTGCCCACAAAGATGAATTGCAAATCAAGCTTATTATATTACTGCATCTATAACAAAATGTGCTAATTGCCTCCATACCAGTGATAGACATCCCGTTTGTTTTGTTTTTAACTGATTTAATGACAAACAGATCCATTATACTGCCAACTGCTGCTCCAATGTCATGATTCAAATGTAATAATTTTGCAAATGATATAATCTCAGAAGTCAGCTTCGCCTCAAAACATAACCTAGTTTAAATTAGTCAGGAATTTTGCCCAGTTCAGGCTTATTATTGCCACCATATAGTCTAGTGATAATTAAGCAGTAAGTAATCCAAGATTTCTTTCTGTTAACAATAACTTAACTGGTCAATGCATATAAACTTTTAACAAAAATGAACCCCAAAAAACAACCCCAAAACCAAGCAAACCCCAAAACACTTATCTGACCTTTTAAATTCTCAATACACCTATAAGAATCATAATTTACAGGTTAAAATTGTCATTATCTTCAGTATGTGTACAGGCAGAAAAAGAATTCATGAACATCATTCCAATGATGGTAACACAAAGAAAATAATTATTTCTGATATACCATTTTTTGAACTAGAAAACTTTACAATGTTATAAAATGCTCAACAGAAATACAAAATAAGGATCGAGGCCCTCCAGACATCAGACATGAATATACTGTTGTCCTTAAACATACAAGTATAAAGAAGGCTTTGAGCAACCTGGTCAAGTGGAGGGTGTCCCTGTCCATGACAGGGGGGTTGGAACTAGATGGTGTATGAGGTCCCTTACAACCCAAACAATTCTATGATTCTATGACTCTTTGACTTCATGTCTAATCAACAAACTAAAATATTTTACATTTTTATACAGTATTTATAGGCCAATTTATTACATTGACTTGGAATATTTTTTCTGTAGTTGCTGTCCTTGAACTGCATACAACTAAAGTCACCATCATGTTTCTGGAGAACTACCAAACAAAAAGTTTGTAAAATTATAAGACCTATAGTTAAACAGGAAGAAAGTAGCTTTGTGCTAAGAGTTCTGGCGTCGTATGCAGTTCTGTGACTTGAGATATGCAAAAGAGCATCATGTGAACATAAATGGCATGCCATCTGCTAAAATAATTTCTCACAGATCTGATTTTTTGTAGAAGATACACTTTAAAATAAAGATAGGCTTAATTTTTTGCTATTTCTACTATTCATTTACCTTTCTCTTACCAGTGGAGAAAAAACATACTGAGAAAACTCTCTCTGATGAAGATACCAAAGTAGTTAGGAATGGAAGGGGGTGCTTTTTTAAGTTCTGGGGAATAGCACAGTCATACTATTTTCTGACCGTTTACAGACATTTTCTGCTTCTACATTAAAAGAAATGGGAATTCATGCCCGTAACTGTTCTGCAGTGAAAAGATACTTTGATCACGGCTTCACGTTTCTTCCCGAGAGGAACGACAATCTTTTTCTCCATTACTATTACTCCTTTAGCAGTAGTTAATGTGCACACATATCCATTTGATGTAGAAAGAAAAAGAGACAACAAGAAAAGACTTCTGTCTTCTTGTAGCTTCTTGTTATTTACAAAGTTCTATGCTTTTTCTTGCCCTCCCTGTTTGTATGGCATGGAAACAATGTATTGGGTTTTTTTCCGAGCATAATTTTTAAAAGTTTTCCCTTATTCCTCCAATTAAGTTAAATTGTAGTGCTGCCATATATAGGAATATTGCCATATCAGAGAGGAATTATGGATATGACCTGAATATTTGAAAGACTTGGATTACATTATATGCCTGTGCTTTTTGGAGCTTATTACATTCTGTTTTCTTACTTATCTTGGAGCTTCTTTGAAAGTATTTTTCTTTCTTTATGGAAAGAAGAAAATGAAAGCTTTCATAAGATGTATGATGCCCTGAAGGGACTGAGATCTATGGGGAGGATCCATGCTGAAGCAGATGAAACGAGTTAGGAAGGATGCAGTAGCAAAGGAAAAGGGTGAGAAAGGTGGAGCAGCAAAGAGAAATCACTGGGCATTGACAACAGCTTCCTATAACACCTCTTCCCTCACGGATGGGACTCAGCACAACCTGCAAGAAAGACAAGGTGGGAGGAGAGGTGCCTGGACTGAAGTAGAGACTAGGAAGTGAGGAGACGAGTCTGAACTGAAGTTGAGCCTGAGAAACAGGGAAAAACGTGTTCTCCCTATGTTTAAATGTGTATATTCTTTGGCTTTTTATAGTCAAATTAGTATTTAAACTTTTATGTTACTTGGCCACCAGAGATGGTGAAATGGGTGCAAATGCATCTGCTGGCAATCTTAGGAGTGAACTTATAAGAAATACTCACACTCAAGCAGAGACAAGTGTGTTGCACAGCTATATTGGAAGAAGGAAACTTTCAATTATTGTTAAAAGTATCAAATAATAGCCTGAAGACAGAAACTATACGATGGAATTTCACACTATGAAGTTTTTCTACTTAATGTCAGACTAAAACATTTGAGACCACTCCTGGAATATCGTGTCCAGTTCTGGGCCCCTCAGTTCAAAAAGAACATAGAACTCCTTGAAAGAGTCCAGCACAGGGCCACGAAGATGATTAAGGGAGTGGAACACCTTCCTTATGAGGAGAGGCTGAGGGAGCTGGGCCTCTTTGGCTTAGAGGAGACTGAGAGGTGACCTAACGAATGTTTGTAAATATGTAAAGGTTGAGTGTCAGGATCATGAAGCCAGGCTCTTCTCAGTGATGGCCAGCGATAACACAAGGGGCAACAGGTGCAAGCTGGAGCATAGGAAGTTCCACCTGAATATAAGGAGGAACTTTTTCACTGTGAGGGTGATGGAGCACTGGCCCAGGCTGCCCAGAGAGGTTGTGGAGTCTCCTTCTCTGGAGACATTCAAAGCCTGCCTTGATGCATTCCTGTGTGATTTCTTCTCGGTGATCCTGCTCTGCTGCGGGTTTGGACTAGAGGATCATTCTAGATCCCTTCCAAGTCCTAATGTTCTGTCATTCTGTGATTTACACTCTAGGAGAACAGTAAAGAAGAAATATTTCTTTGGCTAAAGTAAGCATACAGTTTTTCTTGTGTTCTGCTGAGATTATATTCTATGGAGTCTATTTTCCACCTGACACACTTGTAACTAATAGTGGTGCATACTGGAATAAGTATCTGTCTGAGCTGCAGTTTAGTTTTCTAAGCTCTTGCATCTCATAATTGATTGTTGTCTTTTGGTGAAAGTGTTATGTAATCAATTCCATAAAATGTTTCTTCAGCCAAAAATGCAAGCTTTAGCACACACACAAAAAATGCATTAATGCAGAAATTTGCCATTAGAAATGTAAATTGTACAATAAAAATGGAAGAGCAATGTATTCTCTACTGTTCCTGAACTAACATTACCCATAGACAGTTATTTCAGAGTTACCTTACTCAAAAACCTTCTCTATTTGCACACTAATGTTAGGGATGCACTTAATGTTATAGATGGACTTATCAACATTGTATGTAAAATCTAGTCTGGTTTCATCTTAATCTTGACATACTAGTGCTATCAAGTTTATTGGATAATGGTTGTTACTGTTAGAAAACCAGTCAATCAAGTGTCAAAATCTGCCCTTTTCCCTTTCTGCAGTGCACAGGACAAGGATGGCAGATGAGTCCAAAAGATCACCCTGATGAAGAATATTCTATACCAAATTCAGCATGACAGTTACACAAAATGGTCTATCACAACACCAGATGAATCAACTATCGTGTCAATCTTATCTGGAACTTTCAGGGGAGACCTTATAGCTCTCTATAACTTCCTGAAGGGAGGTTGTAGTGACCTGGGGGCCGGCCTCTTCTCCCGTGTAGACAGTGACAGAACTAGAGGGAATGGTGTCAAGCTGCGCCAGGGGAGATTCAGGCTGGACATTAGGAAGCACTACTTCTCGGAAAGGGTAGTCAGGCACTGGAATGCACTGCCCAGGGAGGTGGTGGAGTCACCGACCCTGGGGGTGTTCAAGGAAAGACTAGATGTTGTATTGAGGGACATGGTTTAGTGGGAGCTAGTAGTAATAGGTGAATGGTTGGACTGGATGATCTTTTAGGTCTTTTCCAACCTTGATAATTCTGTGATTCTGTGATATGTTTGAGTGGGAGTATTAGTTCACTCAAAGGAGCATGAACAATACAGCTATTATTTTTTTCAATCAGATTATTTCCAGTTACAAAAGAAACAATTGAATCACAGATGAAGAAACAAAACAATTTGGCTCAGCATCTGAAATATTACATATTACATTAAAGCTATGGTAACTTTAGTTAATATTTACAAATGTGTTTTCTGACTAAAGAGTCTTCATTGTTTAACCACTTTAAAGCTATTAACTTTCTCATCAAAATAGATAAGTCAAACCGAAAGGAACATTTGAAACTGGTAATTTATTATATAATTAATTAGAAAAATTTAGTTCTCAGAGTAGAATATATTCAATTAAATGCATTTTAATTTGAATGGCAACCTCAGAAAGTAGTGTCAAAAAGAATCAAAAGTCTCTTATTGAAATTGTCGTCCAGTTTCTTCTTTCTACCACAGAGGGAATGATCAGCATAGATATTTCAGGCTTATTATCCCAAAAGGATAATAAACAACCCTATCTAGGTTGATTTTTCTTAACCAGTTATCAATTCCACCCCTTATCAAAGACTGGGAACTGTTGAAACTAGCAAAGTAGCTACATCTGAGATTCATCTTCCGCTGAATAAAGCAATAGTTTGTAATAAAATGCATTTAGCTCTGATTTTCTTTTCTCAGCTTAGTTGTAAATTTAGCCTTAAGTTTAGTGAAACTCAGCAGAAATGTTAAACCACAACTTGAAGCAGCCTTGAATAGGTGAAGAATACACATATTACAGATTTAACAAAGCTCTACTCATCTCAGAATTCCAATGATTCAGAAAGACTGATCAGGCACCTATGTAGATCTTATATAGTGCTCCTTCTCCAAGTCAAGGGGACACAGAAGTCTTTGAGTTTGGGGGGCAGGGGGTGTCCATTATCACTAAATGACTCAAGTGAGAGATGACAGTATAATGATCAGAAAAGCAAAATGGCAGATAGGAACTCTAGGCAAAATAAAGTGAAAAAGAGGTTTGAATGGCCAAGAATGACCCCACCTGGAGTACTGCATCCAGCTCTGAGGTCCCCAGTAAAAAGATATTGACCTGCTGGAGTGAGTTATGAGGAGGGCCAGAAACATGTCCTATGAAGACAGACTGAGAGATTTGGGCTTGTTCAGCCTAGACAAGGCTCCAGGAGACCTTAGAGCAGCCTTCCAGTAACTGAAGGGGGCCTACAGGAAAGATGGAGAGGGACTATTTATCAGGGAGTGTAGTGGTAGGACAAGGAGTAATAGGTTTAAACTAAGAGAGGGTAAATTTAGATTAGACATTAGGAAGAAATTCTTCACTATGAGGACAGTGATGCACTGGCACAGGTTGCCCAGAGAAGCTGTAGATGCCCCCTCCTTGGAAGTGGACACACTGGATGGGGCTTTGGGCAACCTGCTCTAGTGCACTGTGTCCCTGCCTATGGCAGGGGGGTTGGAGCTAGATGGTCTTTGAGGTCCCTTCCAACTAGACAACTCTATGATTCTATGATTTATAGAAGGACAAGGAAAAAAGAGAAATATATGGCAAAGAAGAGACCAGAGGAAGGAGAACACCATGAAAATAAACTAAACCACAGAAATCTATAAAAAGAAAAGGCTTTTAAAATAATAAATATATGATTGCAAAAAGTTTTCAGAATAGATTACTTTAAACACTCAAAATGTAACTGGATCTTTTCCTTAAACATCAATGACACACGAACCTTTGTATGGAAGCTAAACAGAAGGAATTGTCTGATATCACTGCAAAGCCATTCTCTATAGCCTTTGAAATGCCACAGTGATCGGGGAGGTCCCCATGACTGGAGAACAGCAAATGTTGCCCTTATTTTCAAAAAAGGTGTGGACTTTCTGCACACACAGTCCTGAAAGCAAACTGGGTTTAACTAAACTGATTTTCACTTGTGATTAGAAATCACAGTGCTGAGTAGTTAAACCAAATCAAATTACATAATATTAAATTCTGACTTTCTCTAGTCTTCAAAAATTCTGTCCTCAGTCTTCATACTTTAATACTGAAAATTTACAAATTATTCATCCATTATTACCATTTAATTATGGTTTATTTCCTCTAAGATAAATATTATGTGTGGAACAGGCGAGTTGCTAACAAAACATAATTGCTATTTTTAATCTTGGTAATGCAATATTTATATTCCTTTAATTAATTAAGCAAAATTATCTTTGAACACTTAGCTAAACAAAAAAAATCTGTCTGGCTTCCTAATAATGGTCATTCACATGTTTCAATGGGTATTAAAAAGATTTAGCACAGTTTGTAATAGCTCATCTACTTTATGGAAATTGTATTTTGTTTGAAGCGATTTGGTTTTGGACCAGCCTGTTGCAATAAGAAGTAAGAATTACAGATCTGGTAAGTAGGAAAGGCTGAGTGAGCTGGGACTGTTCAGCCTTTGAGAAAAGAAGAATAAGGGGGTACCTTATTACTGTTTATAAATATCTTAAGTATGGGATGCAGGGGGAAATGGCCAGTCCCTTTTCAGTGGTCAGTGGGGACAGGACAAGGAGCAATGGTTTCAAGTTGGAGCGCAGGAAGTTCTGCACCAACATGGGGAAGAACTTTTTCACAGTGAGGGTGACAGAGCCCTGGGACAGGCTGCCCAGGGGGGTTGTGGATTCGTCTCCTCTGGAGATATTCAAGACCTGTCTGGACGCCTCCCAGTGCAATATGGGATAGGGAGCTGCTTTGGCAGGGGGGTTGGACCCGATGATCTCTCGAGGTCCCTTCCAACCCCTATGATTCTGTGATTCTGTGAAGTAATGTGATATGCTATCACTGAGCAACATGCTGTGTAAAATTAGTGTGCTCTTTTTAATGGTATTTTCTGTTATAGCATTCGCAATGTTTGCAGATCTGAATTTCAAGAAATCAACATTTTGTACAAGTGGTTATAAAAGATATTATATGACATACATAAATATAAAATCAATGCTTATAATAGTTTTCTTTAAAATGTTAAATTTGCATAATTAGAATCTGAGTATTCAAAAATACAGTCACAGTCACTGACAGAAGCACAATAAATAAGAGCTAGAAAATCAAGTACTTGCATACCTTCTTCAACGGGTTCATGCTTCAAAATAATTTCTAAGGCAGTTGTTTCACAAGCATCAGTTTCATGTTGTTCCTTTTTGAGGAATTCAATGAGATCAGTGTCAGCTAGAACTTTGCTGTTTTGACAGTAAATACGGAAAAGTTCTTGAAATTCAGTTCTGTGTGCGATAGCTCGATAAATTGCCCTGAAGTCTTCTATGTTAATCATCTGTGTCTTCCGTTTGTCAACTGTTTTCTGGAAAAGAAAAATTATCAAAGCAGTCAATGTAAAAAGTTATGTAACAGTACAGAGATACACACAAAATGCTCTTTTATAGCTGATCGTAGGAGCAAGAGCAATAGAGAAACCCTCTGGCAACAGTGAGTGCAATGCATTATCAAATTATGTTCTTCTATTTCTATATGCAAATTTTATATTTGAATTTCTCTGTTAAAAATATTTTATACAAATTAAAATGTACCTTATGACATAATTAGCATCCAAACTAGTACAATAAACTATATAATGCATATGTAATAAACTTTATATAATACCTCTAAAATATTACACAGTAAAATAAATCTGCAGCGTAAAAATTATAGTGGAAAATATATTTAAAATAATACTTCTCCAACAGCAATTTAAACTATAAACAATGTAAATAAACACTGTCAGTTAAATATTCATACAATATACAGCAAACAATAATCTAAAAAACAAAATAAGGATGACCAAATTATCACGATATACAAGTTTTTCAATAAGTCAGATAAAAAGAGTAATAAAGTTTTGAGACAAGATACTTTATAATAACCTGTGACATCATGTTCTATTCTTAACAAGCCAGAATGTTTAACTCAGATTAATTATTCACACTTTCAATATTCTTAAATTGTAAGCTTGTTTTCATAGAGCTTACAAAATGTTAGCACGTTAATTAATTTTAGTGTTTCAGTATAAAAGCCACTATAAAAATCAAAAGGGCAAACGTATTTCAGTAAAATAATGCTTTTTAACCATTTCTGCCATTTACACTTTTCTCAGGCTTAACAATTTATACTTCTAAATTTTCTGCATGAAATTTGTAACTGTGCATATGAAATACAGGTATTTCTAACAACTTAGCTTGTATTATTCTTAAAAGTTGCCAAATTAAGAGAAACTTTCGGAAATTACTGATAAGGTTATTCAAAAAATAGTAAATAAATGGTAATTTATTGCCTCATTGATTATTACTGTAAACTCATCAAAATTCATAATTATTGGATCCTTAAACTGAGATTATCAAAGATACTAAATTTCATCATCTAATACCATGGCATCTACTGTGGTTAGCAGAGCTTCCCCGAAAGTGTCAGAAAACATATAATGTTTTACACCGTCTGTCTGCTCTTTGATAAAGACTTTTGATTATTACTAAATCCATTAGTTTTGAAAAGACACCATAAAAACTGAAAGCCTAATGTTACATTGACAGCTTCTTCCTATACAAGTAAAGTTCCTGCTAAGAGATGTCTGAATACAATAAAATACATTAGATAACCAAAGCAAGTACAAAGGTCAGTTTCATGAGTTCTATCCATAAAATTTACAAATCAGTTTTTAAGTATTTGCTTTGAGTTTGTGAGATTTGTTATGATAATTTTTAACATAAATCACCAGCAAGAAAATTCAATACAAATGCTAATAATATGCATTTCATTACTGCTTGAGAAATCCCATATATAAGGTTGATATTCTCAATCTATTTTTTTTTTAATATCTTTAAAAAAACTGCAAGTTTAATCATAAGTGTTAAAGAGAAAAATAAAATACCAGCTTATTTTGGAATGAAACAATCTATCCTGACTCAGGAGACATTCACTTAGGTATTGGCACAAAATGAAGCTGGATGAAAAATTAATTTTTCTATCTCAGTTGACTCTTGATGAAATACAAGCAATAGTACTACACAGGAGAGCTTTTCAAATTAAAGTTATGAAAATACTGTCAATATGGGAAAAAAATTTATAGAATTTTTATTGGAAGATTTTTATTTTTATTAATGCACATTAAATCTTTACTATTCATAAAAAGAAGCATCTTGACAAACACTTTGTCTTGAGAGGAATCATATGAAAATGTATTATTCCTTAAAAGTCTTAATGTCTATAATTCTGATATTGCTCAAAGGAGCATTAGAGTGAAATAAATTAACAGAGAATATACAGGAAAAATATTCTTCAAAAACTATGTCTTCTATAAAATTTATTTTGCCACATATATCCATTCAATTAACTGTTGATGTATAGTTAGCGACAATGATACCTGTAAGATTCCCTTCCAGACTGCTTTGCATTTTTACATATTATTATACAATCTGAGCCCCCAAAAGACTGGGAAAAAAAAAATCTCACAAAAATAGTGAAGAATACCTGCCTACTGCTACAAATAGCTAGATCAGACTGTTGAGTCTATTATATTGCTACATATAACTAGATCAGACCTGTTCTATGCAGGTCACTTCCTCAAATAATTACCATCTACCCACAACTGACCATCACTCTCAAATGAAAAACAGTTCCAAGTTCTCATGAGATTCTAAAGGCTGGAAATTTCTTTAATGCAGTGCAAGTTCAAAAACAAAAAACCACAGGCAGTCTCTTTAGCAAGGGTTGAGTTCATGCTGCCAGTTTTACCTTGGTTCAACAAGGCTTAGAACAATAAGAGAGGAACTAGACAGAGTGAGAAAATCTTAATGCCTTTCCCTTGCCTGCCTGTCGGCATGATGTGACCTAAAAGTTCCTGATTTGTTGTGACAACAACAAATTGTTAATTGTCCTCTGTCAAATCTGGACAGCCAGGTGGTTAGAAAATTCACATAGACGTGATTTTCTTTGAGAATACATATATGTATATATATACACAACACACACACAGACATATAGCCAGTTGGTATCATTTCCTTAGGAAAACAGATTTACCAAATATCTATTTTTAGTTAAAAAAAATGAGCTAAAAGGAAAAATCATGACTCTTTTGAGTAATTACTAGAGGACACCTGAAGAACATGAAAACCCAATTAAGTCCAAAGGTGCTCAGTTTTGCAGTATTTGCTTATTGGGACTGCATCCACTTGCTGATAGTTTGCTTACCTACATCAAACAAACTTATTAGCAAGTGCAATTTCTAGCTATATCATTGCAACTTTCATATAAATATCTGAAGTGTTGCCATATTTCAAGACCACATCCTTTCCCCAGGGACAGAGAACAATTCTCATCCATTCAGGCATACCTCTTAAATACTTTGAAGGAAAGATATAGTTGGAAATTAAATAAACAAGTGTGCTGGACCTATGTTGACCTGAAGCCTGAGCAGATCTAACAACTTCATATTGTCCTCCTGGTAAAAGGACTTTTAGGAATGGCTCTTAATGGCTCTGCCCAGCATGAGACCGGCATGTCTGGGTTCATTAGCTTGATAACAGAAGCATCTGGATGGGATGAAAGCAGCATTTTTAAATTTTTCTCAAGGGAGGCTTTGTTAAAAAAAAAGTTGGACATCAAGACCTACATATTTTTCCATCACCCTACACTATTTTTGCGTGGTGAAGCAGTGGTGGTAATGCAACATCTCAGTTATCTGTGTATCTATCACAGAAACAAAAGATGTGGACAAGGCAAATTATTTGCTGATTTTGCACACTCTGCTAGCATAACATTAACTTCTCAAAACTTTAAAAGTCAGCAAATTCAAGACACTTATGTAACTGGACTTCTAAATGTACTTAATTGCTTTACCTACATATTCCTCACCTTGAAAACATGTTTTACATGTGTGAAATCAAAAGGCATTTGTAGTTTTTCAAGCAGCTTCATTGTGCTATCTAAATCGATCTTCCCAGTCCTGAACTCATTCTGAATGATGGACAAAAACCACGTATGAGAGGTGAGGCTAAGGAACCTTCTGGCCCGTGACATTGCCTTTTAACAGGGGTAAGAGGGGTCGAAGTTCAATTTTTGTAAACCTATAAAGCTTGCACTTTGCTTTCCTCATACTCTAGAACATCCTTGTCTGCCAAGTTTTGATAATGCAGCAGGCTCTGAGGCACACAGAAGACATTCTTGCTCTGCGCCCAAAGACTCTGAGGGTAAAGATGACAAAAAGGGCAGAGAAAGTGAAGGAAAACAAGGAGTGTTCAGAGTGAAGAAAGAGGCACAGTGAGAGGAAGGAAATGTGGGGAGACCAAGGGGATTCAGCAGCTGTGGGGAACAGTGGGAAGAGGAGTGCCAACAGCAAGCAGCCACAGAGTGAGGGAGCCCAGCATTGTGCCACCAGACCAGCCTAAACCAGGCCAGACTAGGTGGGACCAGCTGCCCTAGGCCTTCCCCTGAGGCAGGGCCTGGCCCAGGGGAAAGACACAGGCAGGGGAAGGTCACACAAGGGCAACTGTTGCAGGACAGGGAGAGGTGAGGAGCAGGAGTTAAAGCAGTAAAAGGAGAAGGAAGTGGTAGAGCAGGAGTAGGATATCTGTTCTCCTCCATGGTAACTCTGCAATCCCTGCTCTGATGTCTTCACTGCAGTGGTGTTGGCAGCATTGGGCAGGACATCACTTCAGCTTGCTCTGTTTCTATACCGTCAGACCCCTGTGCCCAGGCCAGCAAGCCCAGCACCCTCTCAGCCCGACCTTCTCGCTTGCCACCCCCACCAGCACTGCCCTGCTGCCACTGTGAGGTCACAGACTGCATCTCCAACACAGGCCACTTCCTGCCACCACTCCTCTCACCACCTCCACGATCTTATGCTTTTTCCCTCCAGCACAAAGCATCCCACCTGCCATCCCTGTGCCTGTGGCCTGCCACCTGTTGGATAGCCCTTACCCCCAACATGTGCACAAGACAGGAGCTGCAGGAGCTGGAGAAGGTGTCTCTCATTTGCAGCCTACTAAGCCAGTCTCTTCCTGGGGAGTTTGATAAGGTTGTCCAAGATATCGCTGCTCTGTCCAAGATGACAAGCTAGTGAAGCAGGTGGCCGCCCTTGTGGGGGCCTGTCACAACTTCACCCCCCTCCAAATAAACAGGCACACTGTGCTACTGACCCACTACAACAACCTGGGGAGAAAACGCTTCTTTGACCCTGAGGGCAAATTCTCTTTTGAGTTTGACCACCTATGTGGGGTCACCAGCATCCCCAGTTGCATGGTGTGGTGCTAGATGAGGGGGAGCTGTGGCGTGAGACCCTCCACAAGGGCTTGAAGGTCTATGTCAGCTGCCACTTTCCAGTAGGGAACTGCTGTGTGTTCAAAAAAAGGCTGGGGAAGAGGCAGATGTTTGTGGCCTGGATCAAGGCACATCAATACCAGTCTTCAAATCACTGGAACAGCCTTTGGAAGTCAGACTGGACTTTTGCCCTGACTCCATTTAACACACAGGTTACAGGGATCTTTCTCCTCCAGATACACTACTTTAAAGATTCCAACCTCCATGTAACTGTCAGCAAGTCTGTGAGTGAAACACTAAATGTGGTAGACCAAAGTCAGTTTGCCACAGATTTTGTGAAATTTTTGAAAGCTGAGGACACCAAGTTTCGTATCACCATTCTGGAAAACATTCAAGCTTTGTCAGAAGATATATGGGGGGAAAATCTGTAGAGGAGACTCCGTGTTACTCACACTTTTATGAACCGGAGTAAACTACTGAATGATCAGCACCTGCACACCAGTGTCTCCAAAACAGAAGTGCCTCCATGATTAGTGAAACACCCTTTTTGTGGCCTTAATTTAAAAAAAACCAACCAACCAAAAAAAAAAAAACCACCCCTGACAAAACAATGGTGTTTAGTTGATTTATTTCTGGATTACTCATGAGAGTGCAGAAACTGTCATCAGTCAATCACCACTTCAAAAATAATTTACTGCCCTTTTTTTATTTTATTCACGTACTTTCTGACTGCTTCTAGAGGTACTAGTAATGGTCACTGTCAAAAGCAGCACAGGGCTACAGGTGAGCCAGCAAGCAAAATCTAAATTTCCTCTGTAATATTACCCAGTATTATACTTACTTAAGTGACTTCATCCTATGTGTAGGTCTGGTTATAAGGAAATCAATAAGGTAGGTTAGCAAAGATATTGAGGCATTATTTCTAGATTTTTTCATTGATACTGGCACCCAGGAAATTCATCCTTCAGACTTTGCTTGTACATACCTCTCTGTATGCACAAGACGCATCCCTAAAAAAAGTCACAAGAACAAAGAGAGATCAGTACAGAAGAGAAATAAATTTCCTACAGCTAGTACAGAAGATATTTTAGGACTGACTAGTAGGAGTGTATTCTGGGTGTTGCAGCATTACAGAATAAGGCAATGCTACTTCCCTTCTCCCGGTGTTCATTATAAATGCCAAAAGAATGCATGTGATTTTGTTTTACTTTCAAGTTATGACATTGTGACATTTCTAACATGTTTATTACACTAAATGAGATGCCCACTACACTTGCTGTTTCCTGTAAACATACCTTTTAATTAGTTTCATTAGGAACAAAGTTTAATTTCAAGCATTAATGTAAACATAAAACTTTCTAAAAATACTGATATAAACATTTAAACATTCTTATAAATATAAGATATTTTTAATGTAAGCATAAGATTTGGCTTTTGTTCATCACTGCTGGTGGCAATTATGTTGCCACATGGGTTGAACATGGCCTTTTACAAATACTCATACCTTTTATACCTTCAGCATTCAGATTGGTTATGATTCCTTTCATTAAGGTCTTTTCTTTAAAGTTTAGTAGTAATAAAGAACTATGCATTGCTATGGTTTTGGAGACAGCCAATATTGTGTGAAAATGCCATCTTCATTACTCTTCTGATGAAAAATTAAGATTTTGCATCTGTACCCACACCTGATATGGAAGATTTCTTACTATATACATCTGGATATGATCACTAATTACCCAAAGAAACCAATAACGAAAAGGTGTCTAATATAAAAAAATCATTCTACATCATTCTATATTGTTGATGACAGTCATATACTCAATTTTTATTTAAAACCATACTAATTTACTAAGCCTTATTGTAGAAGATTAGGTTGTAGTGTTGCCAATACTTAATGATACTGAAGCAAATGAAATCATTCCTTATACATACCAAATTTCTTCAGATTTGCATTGACTAGAGCACACTTTTCATCCGGCTGTTCACCTTTATGGTCACTCAGCACAAATATTCTGGGAATGTTGCACTAATTTATGTGCAGAAAGGCACTCATCACACAGGGTTTCCTTCCTGCAAGCAGAAAGCAGTCTGCTGCCCTTGTAACAATGTCCCTTGACAATGCCTTTTACAGATGCCCATTTGTTAGAGAATCTGCACCATGCAATTGAAGAGGGAGAAAGATGGAGTGTGGAGAGCATTTTCTGTGCTGCTTCGGTTCTTCACAGAAAGCTGCATTACCTATGGGTCATTCTCTTTTCACCCCACAGCTGCTACTGAGATGTGTCCAACATCAATCTAGCCCTTTTACAGCCTATGCTGCTGCTGCAGCTGTCTTTACATGGTATTTATTTGACTATGTGATTATTTCTTTATTGAAAATAAGAGTAATTTTAATAAAAATGTTATACAAATGAGGGCTGCTGTAATGAAGAAGGCCTGTTGTGAGCGTAGTTCATGTCTGCAGTACAGAATAATAGATAAAATATTGGACATACATTTAAATGCTAACAGAAACAGGGTCGTAGCACTAGAAATTCTGGATTGTGAAAAAAGCACTTCATTCAAACACAAATATTGAATGTGAAATAACAGTAAGGAACATTAGGGAACAATGGATAATATGAAGCAATGAGATGACTTTCAACATTTATTCCACTAGATCAATCCCTTATGAGATGCATATATATGACATTTTCCTATTTTCCCTATCAATCTGTTTTTATGAACTTTCCATTTAATTTTTCTATAAAAAAGGGAAACTGTGATACCACAATCTGCAACAAAAATCCCTGCTCAGAGGGATGGAATTCAGGCCAACTAAATGCTCTGATTTGGCTGAAAACACTCATTTTTTTGCAAGGCCTATGAAATTAATCTGGAAAAGGCAATGACAATACAGGCTTTGTCAATTTTCTCTCAGCATTCTCCGTAAGTGGCCTGGATTATTATTTTTTTTCTTTGGAAAGTTGAATCCTGGGGAGGAGTAAACATTATGAGAAGAAAATGAAGGTGTACAACTCCTTTGAAAACTTTACTGAATTTCTTACACACTTTTGTGACTCTGAGTATGTTTGAGATTTAGTTGCAACTTCTTATCCTTTTGCCATGACAGATTTTTTTTATAGGGTATACATTCCAACTCACGCTATCTTTATTGCTAAAATCTCCCTCCTTTGCTGTCTACTGCTTTGAAAACTGTTCACATTCTTATAGCTGCCTGTAAATCCATCTCATTTTTAGTGGCATCACTACCCTGTATTTTAAGAAAAGAAACGAAGAGTAGGCATATATAACTAAAACAAAAATTAAAGTTGTCAAACTGTATCTTACAACAGGTTTCTACTGCAGCCAGGAGTATAGCATACCTACAATTGAGGCTTTATCTACCTATTTACAGTCGCAGCTCTCTCTTGTCAAAAGACTTGCTTTGTGCCTGCAAAACTGCACGATCAAGTATATTTCTGTAATATGCTTCCAATTGTGCTTTCTCCTTCTTCTTATCTCTGGCAGTTACTGAGTGGCCATGGTTATTTATCTGAAGGAGAAGATCACCTACTCTATCAGTTCAGAACATTTACATGATGAGGTGTAATTTTCTTCCAAAATAAAAAAATGTGAATTTTGTGAATACTCTGATCCTTCATTTACAGGCTTGCAGGCTCATTGGAATCATGAACATAGTACAAATTTACCTGAGCCAAATTAGCTCAAATTTTTGATTTCTCAAAATAATTATCATTTTTGTTACACCAGTAACATTACAGCTTAGCTTGAACTTCATTTTCAGCTTCCAGCTGCGCTAAAATTGGAAGAAAATCAACACTTAATACTAGTGTTTGGACTGAATATTTAATGTTCACATAATAAAGTTTGCTTCATGTTTTGCTAGTACTACAGCAACTGGAAAACCTATTAAAATGAGGACACTTAGCAAAACAAGTTTAATAATTTCATTTTCAAATATACATGCCAAATTAAAAGCAAATTTCTTTGTAGTTTCAGAATAGATTCTTTAACAAATCTTTAACAGTCAATGAAGACTGATGTTTTCTGTTGGCAGAAAGCAAGGTCTATCAATACTCCTTGCTATTGGAAGAAGTTGATGTTTTTCCCTTTTGGTTTCTCCATAACTGGTAGTTATTCTTTCTTTTCTTCATTAATGGAATGAAAAAACCAATATTGTAAAAAAAAAAGACAAAAAACCAAACCAGCACCCCTACTTGTAAGTTTTTCAGGCTGCACCTTGTATGAAAATCTCCATTGTATTCCTTACTCCTAATCCTTATCAAGTTGTGGAGAAGAAAGGAAAACATGTTTTTGAAACAGAGGAAATAAAAGTGTAGGAAATAATACAATGAACATCCTATCAAGTGTATAACTCTCATTGATTTCAAATAATCAATGCATTAAAGCTTGAATTATAGTAAGACTAAATTCAAGGATTATTTTCCCTTCTACAGTAAGAATGGTTAAATATGTTCAACAAATCTGAAAAAGCGGATTTATTACATTTGAAGTGCAAGATACTTTCCAAGTCTGTATGTCAGTATGCCACTCACACAAATAGGGGCTTTTACAATTCTTTCTAATGAAAGCTTTGGAGTTGTTAAAAATGTGTAGTGGTTCCCAAGAGTCACTATTTCAAAAATTAGCTATTATGAAGTATTCAAAGCGTGGTATCCTGTGATCCTCCTAAGTTATAAGAGGTATTTGTTGTAGTAAGATTTAGGAATTGCCACCATACAAAACTGTGTGAATAAGAGACCCAATGATAATTAAAACAGATGACCCATGTTATATTAAGTCATTTAGATAGCAGATTGTCTTTGAATGGGACAGGAACTACTACACATCCTTAAATTCTTGAGGTTTTGGGATCCTAATAATAGGATCTTGTTGGTTTGGGGATCTTTTAATATTATTGTTCATATAACCCAGTTGGAAGAAAAGGCAGTGTGGGACTCAGATTTTTTTTTTCTAGATGTAGATATAGGCCTTTCAGTCCTGAACCTTTACACATAATTAAAGGTTTGCATTTCCTATTTGCTTACTAAGGAACATATCAACTCACTACGGAACATATCAACTCTTACAGACACTGCTTCTTAAATAGCATACATAACTGCTGTGTTGGTAGCAAGAACAGCTGAAAGTCTTTCTAAACAGAAGGCTAAAAATTGAAAGTTTGTATGGCAATAATCATGGACATCTTTTAAAAGTATGCTGATAATGATAAAACATTAGAGTTTCAAAATACAGTTTGCGGAACAGACATTTATAGGTGCTCTACATATGTATCCCACCAGAACTGCACGTAAGACCAATGTCTCTCCTTAGGGAAATGGAAGAACAGTGCTTAGTATGACATTAGGGGAGAACTAGCGACCTGCAACAGGAGAGATATATGAGTGTGAGAGCTGGAAGAGTATGCGTTCCTGAGATGGTTGAGAAGAATATATTCACCCTGCAAGCCACTTCTGAGCAGGGAATTGACAGCTAAGCCTCCTAGAGAGTTGTTTCAGTGGGAAAAATCTAGTTTTCTGTAAATGCCTTTGGTTTCAGATAGAAATAAATTGCTGTTTAGAGTGAGATAATCAAAATGAATGTGAAGATGTATGAATTATTACAGTTTGGGTTTTTTTTACCTTGTAGAGTTTTTTGGGTTTTTTTACATTGCACTGAAGAGAACTAAGAGAATGTCCTGTGAGAAGCTCACAGCTCAAAAGTCGGACTCACAGAGTGAGAAATAGAAACTCTTGTGTATGTCTTCAACGTGTTGTCCTATACATGTCATGAAGTAATTAGAACTGATCTTGAAGCAAGAGCCATAGATAACTTACCTTTGAAACCAGGTATATTCCAAGTCATAGTTTCCTTATGCTATTTTTCTTTCTTTATAGCATTTAAAGGATGAGAAAAAGCAGGTTTTGTTTCTAACGCATATGAGTTCATTAGTAAATATCTTCTACAAATCCCTGTGATTATTTCTGAGAAAAACATTTCTGCCAGTTCACTGAAGATATTATTAATTTTACTTAAGAACTTTATTTCACACAAGAGTTCCCTTTAACAACTTACTTTTAATTATATCCTCATTACAGACAGATATGAGAAGCACAGCTTATTTCAAGTATTTATTATTCATTCTTGTATTGTTAATGAATTAATGCCTGAAGTACATTACTAAAAAGTCACCTTCTTGTTCATCAGTTTTGCATGTCCATAAAATAAATGTGATTGCTTCAGGTACTGTATTACATAGATTCAGTACCATTGCTTTCCATATATAACATCTACATGCAAATTTATTCTGTTGTTCTTTCTTAAATAATTAACATTATCTGCTAATATATTCTTGCTCAGACCAGTTCCTCCAGTAAATGTAATTGAGTGTGCAGCATGCATTCACTGAGCATCTATAGTTCCATTCTTCCTCTTCCCATCAGAAGGTCATTTTGAAGACACATCGACAGCATGCTTTCTATGATCTGTAAGCCCTGCAAAAAACAAGCTGTTATTTCAGCCTCTGGGCTGTAGTTTCATATGTTTAAATCCACTACAAAACACGGACCTAGCTGAAGCCAATAAAAAGCATAATTAACATTTTGGTATTCTGTGTGCAATAATTTATTTTCCATTATCAAAGTTCCATAGGCTGCCAAATGTGTGATACAGATTATGGGACAAACTGCGTTTAAAATGCATTTTTTTCAAAGCAACATGTTATGTCCTGTGAAGCTTTCAGGGAGAGAGAGATTCAGGGGGAGTAGTATTCAAGGGGAGAGAGATTAAAATGCATAGGCTCTATTTTGCCTTCAGCTGTTTTCTGGCTCCTCTGTTCAATAAAGTACCTAATTGTTTATTTGTAATCATTTTACTATTTCCATTGGGAGGAATCATATGATATAGGTACTATGACGATGCACCTAGTTAAATTGGAAGGACCTGATTCAGAAGGTAGTGATAGCAGCAGAAAGATCCCTTTCTTTGTACTGTGAACTTTAGAGCAGCCCTTTACTTCAATCTATATTATAAATTAATTTGCATTATTCTGCTCCATTTTGTTGTCTTAGACTGTGAAACATGTGGATTAAAAAACAATTCATTTTCTCAATATTAATACCACTAGATCCAGAAATGCACTTACAAGTCTAAAAGCTCCACTAAAGTAAGTTCCAAGCATTTAGGTATTTTCTAGTCAAACACACGACAGTCAAGTGAAGCACCCATGCAGCCCCTGTGAGCTATAGCAAGCTTACTCCTTGTAAGAGTATTCAATGTCTGCTTAGTTTGAGGAGGTTCAACCCTGTTCTACTCATTCTTATAGGTGAGTGTCCTTACAGCTGCGTTATGGACTGGCACTCAGAGGAAGGACACTCCACTACACCTGTACCACAGTGGAGCAAACCAAGAGGCCACACATCAAAGCAAAACAAAAGCAAAAGATTATTCTCTACTTCCCATGAGCAGGAGATGCTCGGCCACTTCCCGGGAAGCAGGCCTTCAGCATGTCTCTGGGAGACAAATATTGTGAAAAAAGAAATTCCCCCAGACTTCCTCCCCTTATCTCTCAGCTTCTTATTGCTGAGCAGACGTCGTATGGTATGGAATCTCCTGTTTGCCAGTTTGGGTCAGCAGTTTGGGTCAGGACTATGTCCCTTCCTAGGATTTTGCCCACCCCCAGCCTACTGCTGAGGGGGAGGAGAAATGTTGGAGAGATTGCCTTGATGTGTGCCAGCAGTGCTCAGTAATAGCCAAATCACTGGTGTGTTATCAATACCCTGCTAGCTGCCAATACACAGAACTGTGAGGGCTGCTGTGGGGAAAATTAACTCCATCTCAGCCAGACCCAACAAAACTGGGAAAGTAAACACATCAAAGAATGTGAGTTGCTGAGATTCTGCAAGAGTGGGATTACTTAGGTGTCTTCAGATAACAGGAGGGAGAGAATAAATTATGTGCAGAATGAAGGAAAATCAAAACTTTTATTTTTGCCTGCTGTTAGCATCTTTATTTTAGACTTTGAGGTTATTTCTAGTATATTTTTTTAAAGAAGATTGATTTTAATAATTTCCAAAAGAGACTTATAACTATTAAAATAATTTCTTTGATCCTACGAACACAAAGGAGCATACCAGAAGAGGACAAAGCATTTGCAAGTTTTCCCCTGTGACTAAGTAGGTAATTCCAATGTCTGTCTATCTTTTTATATTGGTAAAATATTTTTAAGCCAAAAAAAGTTGGAGTGGAAACAAAAAGAACACAAAAAATCTATGATAAAATTCTGTGTTCAAAAATCACTTTGATGCTTCTGTTCCTGTTTCATTAAATTCTTTCATAGGCAGTATAATCCTGGTAATTTTACTCCCTGGAAAAATACCCTCTATTATGTTTTTGTCTAAAAGACCAAATTATAAACTCTGTCATACCGTAAAAATATCATCTAAAGACACCATGATGTGCTAAGTAGAAAGGAAATTGCCAGGGGATGTAAGCTTTGGGTCAAAGGACAGCTGTTTGTAGCTCATTACTATGATGAAGTGAAATCTGAAATTATTTAAAATGTTTAAGATGTAATTAACAAGGAATTTATGCATTTTCAAGTATTCCATGCAGATCTGCAGTCTCATATCCACAGTGGCAGAAATGTTTTCTCAAGTACATTACTTGCCTCCTCCAGAGGCAGGGAAACAATGCAAAAGCCAAAATCTATTGCTCAGCATTTGTTTGCTTTTATTATTTTTCCCTGCTTTTCTCAGCTGTGCAATCCTGGCTGCCAAATTATGGTTTCAGAGGAGAGCTCAACTGCACCAGTCCTGGTTATTTTTTTGCCTTTAGATCTCTGAAGAAAATTCAAGTAAAAGCTGTATTAGTCTGATGGCTTTGGACCGTGTAGGCCAAAAGTCAGCTTCCAGGTTGGTGTGACATGAGTACTAGGTACAACAAAGACTGTTTCTCAGGTGTGCAAGCTAAATACTGGATGTTTGCTCAGACTGTTCAAAAGGAGACTTCATACATGAGACTTCTGCTGTACTCTTTTTTTTTTTGATGTCAGGGAGGCTGGCATGAAAGAGGAGACTCTAGTTCTCCCTTCAGAAGTTGGTCCTAACTCCTTTCTCCCCCAAAGTATGCACTATGTGACCTGTACTGCATGCTTAATTTAGCAGTTTACCCACTATCCAGAGCTCTGGTCAACCACTACTTCCTCTCTTTGAAGCAAACTCTGAAAGCAGAGCTTTAGACCCAACATTAGAAACTCTCCTTCAATGTGTTAAGGGGAAAGGATGAAGATCCTGTTTCCACTGGTGCATAAAAAGGAAAGGGAGCTTGGCAAGCAGCCACACACACATAAAAAGGAAGAAGATGGGAAAAAAATCTAAGTAAGGGTAGGAAAAAAGAGTGTGTGTTCTTAGAGTACTGTAGTGCCTGACCTGTTTCTGGAAAAAGAGAATACAATAGATGCAGGACTGATAGAGAAAAACCATAAAGGACCAGAATATTTCAGAATGCTCAGAGTAAATATGGTGTCCTCTAGATGGTATTGTGCTTAAATAAGAATGATGCACAAAAATAATTCAATGAAACCTATTTCCTGTATGTTTTAAATAACTAGAAGGAACAATATTCTCCCATCCAGCATGTAGCCGTTACTTAGAGTAAATGACTGAAGACAGCTACAGTATTTAAAAAATCCCTATATGACCAGTGCTTCATAATATCAAAAGACATGTTAACTAAATATAGTGCACTAAAACACAACCATGCTGCATTAGGTGTTAGAAAAACATGTCCTGTGCTCCATTAAATGTGCCATTTTACACTTCAGTAAATTTGGGGTATTTTCATCACACTTTAGCTACTCTATTTTATACCAGATGAAAAACTGGGCTCAGAATTTTACTCCCTGTGTGGCAAATATTGATTTCTCTCTGGATTTTAGATTTTAGTAGCTTCTACCAAATAAGGATCTCCCGTGCATTTGGTATTAAATACATCTAAAATCTTTGCACAGCAGATCTCGCTACTGGGATGTGAAAACACCAACCAGCCTAGTTCTTGAAACAGGTTCATTACTGCTCTTTCAGAAGAGTTAAGGTGAGGCTAATGAGACACATGCAAGATGGAGCTACTTGCAGCTCTATTGATTTCAGAATTCCCGTTGTACCTCAGATAGAATCCCTGGCTGTGATGCACAGTGTAACTATACTGGCATTGACGGTGCTACCTCAGGGGTCACTGCAAATGGGGCATGAAATGCCCTATATAGGGCAGGATAGACCTGCCATTAGAAAACATATTTTAAGGCAGGAAAAAAAAGTGTGTATTTATAAAAAAACCGTAACGAGTGTGTATGTGCATATACATATATAAAAAACATAAAGCCTGTGCATATATAGATATGCACACATTTTCAGATTAAACAGAACCAAGGAAAGTAGAAGTAAAAATCATAAAAGGACAAAGCTTTAATTCACATACAGGATGCATGCAGTAGTCACTTATTCAGTGCTTAATGTTCTATCATTGAAGGTTCATCCAATGCAGATTTCAAATAATCCTCGCAAGAAAAAAGGTTGCAGTGCAAGGCATACTTGAAGAATTATTGGAAAATAAATATCTCCAAGCAAAAGGAAACTGAGTACGTTGGGTACATCTAGAGCACTCTACATATTTCAGCATAATCAAACTTTTCCTTTGAAAGAAAATTTAATGATCCGATAATAATTGGTTGACAGCTAAACTTTTTCGCTGCTTGCCAAACAGATTTACAAATACACAGTTAGAAATACTGATTTAACTACTGTATCCAATATAATTACAGAAAATTGGAGCTTTTTAAGCAGCATTTGTTATTGTCTGCATACTTTAAAAAAAACCCATAACAACAAATACTATGCTTTTCAGAATAACACCCTATGAATATACTGTCTGATCACTTAAAAGATTGGACTTAGATCATTTTTGATCACAGATTACTCTAAGTACCTGTAAAACCAAGGTTACTATATGTACACTTACTGTGCCTCATAATGAGTCTACCACACATTAAAATAAGTATTTAATCAAATTAGATTATAAAAAACACATCACATACAAATAAGGTCAGCTTTAGAAATAATATCAATTTTTAATTGTCATGTATGCTAAAATAATATTTAAACACCTTGATTCATTCAAATCATGTGAAATATCACAGGGTCAGTGTCTGTTCCAGAAATCTTCCAGACTGAGTAAAGGCCTGTGTATATAGCATTTCTGTAGCTATGACAATGGCCGTTTAGAAACCTAGACAGGAGGAGGAATACAAATATTTATTACAGACATGTTTATCCTGCTTATGATAGTATTACACATTCTCATAAATTCCCAAGAAGGAATTGCACATGTACCAGTGCCGTGCATCTCGCACCGTGCACCCATCTTGTGGGAAGCCGCACCCTAATGAGTGAATGTCATGATACACAAACACTTGCAATTACATTCACGGGCCTCTCAAAAATTACTAAGCAAAATGGAGTTTGGTTTCTTGGTCAAGGACAAACAGAAAAAACAGTTTCCAACGGTGAAGGGAATACAATTGTAACCAGTCACGACTCCGTGTTAGGTAAGAGAAGCAGTAAGCCACTGGAGACTGAATGCAGTCTGCCCAGAGAGATGAGATGGAGTTAATAGTAGAGCGCTGACAGCTAACAGAGAAGAACCGCAAACCGAGCTTCTATCCTCAGTGGGATCCGTTTCATCAAACGCACAATGAGATAAATGAGTATACAGTTCCTGGCCATGCTCACATCACTCCTGAGAAGGGTTAGGCATAGGCACAGGGTACTTCTGCAAGTACAGTTCTGACACACCATTGTTGCCTTATCCTCATCCCTGTGCACGTGCTCCGGACCATCAGGCTGTGGGGAAACGAACGCCTGTGGTTACAGCAGGCTGCTCCCCAAGACACACGTTTTTCCATAAGGCACATTCCACATCTCGTGGGCTGGACACGTGCTGTCACATGATGGAGGAGGAAACATCTGACTCTCAGGAGAGACAGTGGCCGAAAGTAGCTTGCTGTGGTGAGAGCATTTTAGCTGAGGGGTTCTTCTAAAAGAGCATATGCTGAAAAACACAGCAGGGTCACAGCTTCTCTGGTCCAGTGCTGGACCAAACTCATGATGAAAACATTTTTTCTTATATTGAGTCAGAACTTCTCACATTCCAATTTGTGCCCATTTTCTCCTGTCCTTCCACAATGTGACTCTGGGACCTGGTTTTCACTACACCTTCCTGTTAGGTAATATAAGATGGCAATTATATCTCTCCTTCGCCTTCTCTCTTTAGAATGGAACAGCGCTCTCAGTCTCTCCTCATACATCCTGTCCCTCTCACCAACCTGGTGCCCCTTTGCTGGACTTATTTCTGTATATTAGCGTCTGTCTTGTACTGGGGAGCCCTTTAACTGGAGACAGCAGCACTAAAGGTACAGTCTCACAGGTGCTGAGCAAAGGGGAGATATTCAGACAGCCTGTCATTGCTGAGCACATTGCTGAGTGGATTGCTTCCAGGTTTATGAGGAATCTCCCTTGAAATTACATCTACACGCCACTGAGAGCAGGCAGATAATCTCTCCTTTGTTTCTGCTACGGCTATGATAGCAAGCCACACAGCCTAGAGAACCAGGAATTAACTGTACTATGCAGAGGGTAAAAAGCTTGTGAAGGATAAGAGAGGGATGACCAGTGACAAGAAGTTTAAAAAAACAGGACTTGAATAAGGAGGGGAGGTAAATTCATTCTGTAGACAACAGACTTGCCCATAGCTCCTAAATATTATTCTGGGTTTTTTGTATGTCTCTGAACTCTGAGTTTATTCTACAGTTTGCATATAGCTCTGAAATTTAATGCCAAGCTATAACCTCCTAGCTTATGGATAACTCTCCTTATGTCAATTTGCTATGACCTTTCCTTTGTTTACTGAAGTGACAGACATTTCCACTGTGTAGCTAAACATTTTGCTCTTGTGCATGAAAGAGATATTAATGATGTTTCAGATTTCAGTATTACTGTTTTGATCAGTTTGCTCTTTGAACATTATATTTATATTTTCTCTTTAGAAAACAATATATTGAAAGCAAAATACTAACTCATTTACCTCTAAGTATTCATACTTTCTGATACATTCTTTAGCTGCACAATCATACATTACTTATTTTCAGCTTGGTTGGCTGGTGCATTGGTTAGTTTGTTTTGCGTAAGAGTTCTGTTTCATTCATTACCTTGTTTCATTCCTTTGAATAAATCTGGGATAAAATTTAAATTTTCTCCTTTTTCATGAAACGTATAAAGATAAAAGAGGAAGGAACTTTTTTTTTCTTTTTCTTTTTTTTTAGGTGGGCTATTTTTACAATAGATTGAACAGGGTGCTATTGCTGCACAGAATCCAAAAGAGAATGGCACAGTTTAGTGGCCCTGATTTCATCAGCAGACTATCAGCACAAATTCACTGTATGTAACTGTTCATCTTGTCATTGCAGAAGTACTTGAACAACCACTACAAATTCTCATCTCTATCATCAATTAATTGAAACATTTTGGATGCAAAAGGAAAGCAGTTAAACCATTAGACTTTCAGTGACATACAATCTCAGTTTTTCAGTTACTGGTTGCTTGTTCCCAGTCTCAAGAAGATGGACTATGTTTCAGGAAATCGATTCTGTTCTCATTTAAGCTGAAGGACCTCATGTTTTCCGCACATCCTGCTCTTTCTTCAAAAAGATATATTACAAAAGATGTAGAAATTCTAATGAGGTACTCTGAAAATTTAGATTCCCTGAAGGAAAACTCTGCAGTGTAAAGCCTCACACTTGCAGTGATATCTGATCACACAACTCCCTGAAATTTGCTGCAGATCCCCACTGGGGTCTGTATTGGAGCACACAGGAGCACTATGACCTAAACACAAAGATGAATCTTCTGCTGTACTGACTGCTGTTTTGGCTATTTTATCTAGAGATTAAAATCAAAAGCATGTTAAGACTGAAACATTCTAGTTAAATGGTGTTAAAAACACACATAGGCTTCATGGATTGTTAGGTCATGTACCAGAGTAGAGGAGAAATAACTTACGTCTTCTCCTCTCTTAAGCGGGTGAGCCAAGTAAAAGGAATTAATCGCCACAGCACGCCTTGTTATTAATTAGAAATATATATATATACATGCACATATACACATACACATATATATAGTATACATTTAGGGGTAAGAAGAGAAGGAAATAGTGGTGGGGTTCTGGTGGAGAATGGAGAGCTGAAGGGGTGGCTCGTGCAAGAAGCGGCTGGAGGCTCTCTACAGGCCCCGGAAAGTTAACATTGGCCAATTCAAGGCTGGTGTCGTTGCTGACCAAGGCCAAGCCAATGGGCAATAGTCCCAGCTCCTCTGGGAATCATATATAGGAGAAAAAAAAAGCAAGTAGACGCTTTTTACCACCAGAGAAGGGAGTGGGAAGATGTAAGGAACTGTGCAGACACCAAGGCCGGTGAAGGGGGAGGATTTGCCCCAGGTGCTGGAGAGAAAGATGCCCCTGCAGCCTGTGGAGAGGCCCCATACTGGAGCAGGTGGAGGCTTGCAGGAGATGCTGTAACCAGCATTGGAGCAAGCCTCTGCCAGCACTTGCAGCCCATGGAGAGAGACAGAGGCACAGAGATGAGCAAGGGAGAGATCCGTGCTGGAGCAGGTTTGCTGGGGGTGAGGGTGGTGACCCCGTGGAGGACTGGGACTGAGAAACTGAGAGACATTATGATTTATGACTGCCCACCATAGCAGTGACCCACTCTGGGGCAGCTGGTGAAGAGATAAATCTCTGTGGGAAAGCACTCACGTTGGAGAAGTTAGTAAAGGACTGTCTCCCGTAGATGGGACCCTGCGATGCAGCAGGGGAAGGGTGTGTGTGGAATGCCCCCCCAAGCCAAGAGGGAAACCAACTTGTGAGGAACTGACCAAAACCCCCATTTTTCCCCAGTCCCTGCCCCTCCACAATGAGGGGGGAAGAAGGGAGCGAAATCATGACAGCTGAAAAGTTTCATTTGTGTTGGGGAAAATTCAAGGCTTAAAATTTTAAAGGTAACAAATACATTAAAGGCAATTGCTGTAATTGTAGGTTAACTTCTCAAACCGAAAATATGTGAACTTTATTTCATCTGCTCTTTTGTGATTAAAGATATCTCATGCTCATGTTTTTTGTGCAAGCAGAAAGCCACCTTCCCTTAAAATATCAAACAAGTGTTTGTAAGAAGTTGATCTGTGGACATAACTCTCATACTCGCTCGGGGCCAAGATATTGCACTTTGACCTACTTGGGCCTTATGAGCCAGTAAATATGAGGCAGTGGGCGGGAAGGTAGGGGGTTGGGGAACCCTTGGAAATTGGAATGTGATCTGAATTTTTTGTTTGTAGGTACCTGGGAGACAGGCATTTTCTTCTTTGGGGAGATCTGAATAATTAAATCATGGTTTTAAACTACAGTTTGAGAAGTTGGTATCTTTTCTCATTCTGGGATTAACCTTCAGAAGTAATTCGATCATTCCAGCAGATGATAGCCAAGAAGTCAATCCTTTGTTACTGAATTTCAGCCAGTCACCAAACCTTTTGAACTACAGACATCAAAATGTTGTATGCTCATTTATTACGGGCACTCACCTATCAAATAATAACAAGAATAATTGATTTCCTGTCCTTCCTGTCCTTCAGATTGCCAAAGGCCATCTAAAATTTACAAATGCCTTTCATCAACTTTTCAGTTTGTCGGTTCCTTGGGATTTTTATCCAGAGTGTTATATCTAAGCACTGCTATCAAAGTGGTGAGTGAGTCTCCACTATTCGTAAGGTAGGTCACACTATGTTGTTCTAAACACTGAATAGAAGGTTGAAGCAGAGTCCTAGTCTTAGTCGGCTTTGTCTACCCAGCTCCTTTTACAACATCTCTGTGTTATGAGTCACAGGAGGCTTCATTTGCAGATATTTTCTCACAAACATTAGTTCAAAATGCAATTTCACTTTGAGATCTAAATACAGAGGACATAAAAAATAAAGCTAATTCAAAACCAAAATTAGTTATATGACTTATCCATTTTGAGTTCAGAATACATTTATGACCCAGCAATTGTTCACTTACATTTGGTTTTCTTTAAAAACTTTCTTTTACTCCAGTCTGTTGAGAGATCTCCAGATGTGTTGGAGTGCTGTGATATATCTACCTGTTTGAAGTCTTGTTTTTGTGACTAGTCATCAAGAACTCACTTGTTGAGAAATGTATTCCGTTTCTGCCATGTCCCTACCTATATGATCATAATTCATATGATTAGAAGGATCATTTCTGCTTCAGAGAAGCTATCTCCATTTTTTTTCAGATGTCAATCGCATTATTTACAACTCAGACATTTTAGAAGTATTCTAGATTTCTTCCCTCTGTCTTTCTGACTCAGAGAGAATCCTTGTAAATTTATTGTCTTCTCTAATTTCTGTATGTAGTCTCATATTTATTTAGTATGAGAATCTCTCAGTTTTACAAGGAAATATGGTTGGATGTTTGTATGCCTTGATTGCCTCATATAATCAACCTTCAGCCAATAGCACATTGCACTGTACTAGATGCAATTGCTATACTGTACTCTCTCTTATGCACCCTTAATGGTACATTATCCTAAAATTTATAATTAATTATGTTAAACAGCTCTAAATCAGGAATGATCTGTGTGTTCCTTTGTATCACTAGACAGAGGTGAACAGGACTTCTAAAATTGACAGTACAGGACTGCACACTGATTTCTGATGTCCCCAAGCAAGATTAACACATACAACCAAAAAGGTCCTCAGACATCATTTTCATTTGGAAAAAAATATCATCAAAAAACTAGAAAAAGCTAAAAAAAAAAACATGAAAAAATTAAAAAACGCCCCCAAAGTTTCCAAGTTTTTCCTCTTAAAACCGTCTCAAAAATTGTATGTTGTCAGTAATGGTTTTATCCACAAAGTTGAGTAGATGTTTAACAGGGTTTTAAGAGTAACACATATTTTACTATTTATTACTTCAAGCAATTTTTTCATAGTTATAGATCTTTAACATAAATGAAGATGTATCTGATTGCGCTCTCATTGGCAAATTCAATATAATATTGAGGAATTAAAAGCTATTCTATTTTTCCTTCTTATCTCCATGACTTTATACAGAATTATTTTATATTTTTTAACAGAGATATTTTAAGAATGAAGATTTTGCTGGAACCAAATTTACAGTGATAACTTTCTTAGATACGAAGAAAATTAATGTAAGCTGATGGGTAAGATAGGATGCAGAACATTATGTATGTCACCTCATGGCTACTGTCTGTAAAGCTACTAGTAATACTTCACTGATGAAAATACTACATATACATATATTGAAAATTGTCTTTGGATAGACAGCTACAAGACAGCACTATATCAGGAACTGTGAAACAAATGTTACAGATTTTGTAATAGGTATAACTGGGACTGATTTGGGATTGAAGAGTGCTGGCAAGCTAATTTGCAGGCAAGGATGTGTGGGCAGACGTATTATACGTATCCTGAACAGTTCTGCTATGCCATTCTGTACAGAATTATTCTGGGTATAAGTATTTGATAGAGCAGTAAAGTGCCAGTGAAAACGGTGCCTAAAATTAGGTAACATTATTCTTTTTTGAAGGTGACTGGCTAAAAAAGGTGGCTTGCTGAATAGTTTGCTTCAAATGTGTTAGAAAGTCCTTGGCAACAGTTACCTGAATATGTGCATTAAAATATGGTATTCCCTTGTAAATATAGTTTAGGTTTTTTGAAAATACGATATTTTTTGTGTGTTTTTAAAGACTTATTTTACAAAGCTGCATGCTTTCATAACCAAAGTAACCTCAAATTCTGCCTCCAAAACCAATCTCATTCACCTGGAAGTTCTGGTCAATAGATTTGTTATTTATCATAATTCATGTAAGCTTGTCTTCATATATGAAAAATGGTTAAAAATAAGAAAATATAGTCTATATCCACCAAAAATTTCTCATCAAGTTTTCAGATATTGAAGTTTAAACAACAGCTGTTGCTGACTTCAGGTTGAATTGTAAGGGTGAGAGGACAGATTATGTATCAGTTTAACAAACAGCAGATCAATTACAATGGTCTCATTGGCATCAGAGAGACCAAAACTTATGTCTTATGTCTAATATACTATTTTAAACAGATGACAATAAATCTACTGCATTATATTAGGAAATGAGAACTTATATACCAGCTTATATGGGTCCCTTCCAACTCAGGATCATCTATGTTTCTATGATTATATACCTCCTAACTCTTCTGTTTTTTAACAAAAGGGCAATATTTTCTCTAGGAATTTACCAAGGTATAAACCCACAGTAATTGCCAGAACTGGATCATAAAACTGCTAGTAATTGCTATATGTGGTGTTTCCCTTTGGTTTAACAATTGGTATATCTACATTCAACTTTGGAGACCTGAACCTTTTCAGAGATGGAAGAAGTTTCAGCAGCCAATTAAACAAAAAACAGAATTTAATAAATTCAGCTATGACACAAATCGTTCCTTTTCAGAATAGCTGTCAAGGTTATGGTAATATCTATCAATTCAATCACTTCTGAAAGGTCCTTACAGAGAATGATTTAAATCTTGATTTTAAATCACATGCTGTCCCATAAGTGCTGTATTTGTGTAGTGGGGATCTTACATGTCTACAGGACTTCTCTTCATAATACTGTATCCTGTCAATCTTTGAATTTGATTGATGATTAACATAGTCTGGTCTCAAGAACTAATATAAAATCCCACTGACTTCCAAATTTCTCAGAGAATGTATTGAAATTTTTGAAAAGACATATAAAATTAGTATCCCATTATTTTTATGTCAGTGAATTAATGTACATTGGCCAGAAAAGTTTGTACTGTAAAAGTGGAGTCCATGGACAGTAAAATAAATAGAATCACACAGAATCACAGAATGATAGGGGTTGGAAGGGAATTTGAAATATCATCTAGTGTTAGTTTTGTCTGCAATGTATTTGCGGAAGCCTTTTCTGTTGATCTTGACCTCCCTTACAAGGTTTAACTCCAAGGAGGCCTTAGCTTTCCGAATTGCCTCCCTACATGCTCTGACAACAGTCTTATATTCCTCCCAAGTGGCCACTCCCTCCTTCCATGATCTACAGACTCTCTTCTTCCACTTGAGTTTGCACAGCAGTCCCCTTTTTTAACCACACAGGTCTTCTGGCTCCCTTTCTTGATTTCCTACCCATTGGGATGATCTGATCTTGAGCTTGGAAGAAGTGGTCCTTGAATATAGACCAACTATCTTGGCCCCTTTTCCTTCTAGTACCCTGTCCCATGGGATTTCCCTCCTGAAAAGGCCAAAGATGGCCCTTCTGAATTCCAGGGTTGTGATCCTGCTTGGTATTCTGCTCCTACCACATAAGATCTTGAACTCCACCATCTCATGGTTGCTGCAGCTAAGGCTGCCCTTATCCTTCAGCTCTTCAACCAAACTTTCCTTGTTAGGGAGTATAAGATCCAGCAGCGTTCCAATCGTAGTTGACTCATCCACCAGTTGCATCAAGAAGTTATTATCAGTGCATTGGATGAACCTCCTGAACTGGAAATGGCTGGCTGTGTAGGCCTTCCAGCAAATATCTGGGTAGTTAAAATCCCCCATGAGAACCAGGGCCTGTGACTGCAAGGCTCCTGTCAGCTGCCTGTAGAAAGCCTCATCAACTTCCACATCCTGATCATGTGACAACACATGTCACAACAAAGGTCTGGTTTTCCAAATATTTCCTAAATTCTTTGCTTATTTCTTTTTGTTGTGTTCTGCTGCACAAGTTTGGTGTTTACATAGTTTGTAAAAAATTTATTTATTGCTATTAGATTAGAAATCAATAAGTACCCTTCTGTAGCTCCTAAACATGAGTTACTATTTCAAATATGTTAATATTCAGTTTGTTCCAAGAGATAGAGATAAATCTTGTCCTAATAAACAACAGTTTTTCTGTTTTTTCCACACCACAACTCCCATATAAAGCATTAGGAGATCACAAATTTGGGTCCATAGAATCTCAGGACAGAAGAACCAGCAATTTGTTCAGTACAAAAAAAAAAAAAAAAGTTCCATTCTTTATATGAAGATTAAGGTCAGCTAAAACATATTCACTGTTTAGTGCTGCCAAGACATTTTTATGGACATTGAGTATGTTTTGAAAAACTGAAATAAAATCTTATTTAATCAACAAGACCACAATGTATAAACCTAACTGACCTGAACATAGTCAATCCGAACAAAACTTGGTGAGTGATTACATGCAACCTGGCTCTGCGGAGCAACCTACAAATACTGTCATTCTGAGCAGTTTAACAAGTGTAAACATCAGACTTTTTTTTTAAAGTTTGATCTCTCTATTCTCTGCTTTTTCTACCTCATTCATTGATTTTTTTTACATTTTGTCTTATTGCTCTGAGCTGTGTTTCTTACGAGAGCATCAAATCTGAGGACTATTTAAGTTGTTTCAGTTTAAATGCATAAAAGTAAATAATTTCCAGTTATGTAATTATTGTCACTCCAAATAGCTGTGTCTTTGTGATTTGCTTTATAACTACTGTCACTTTTCAGTGACTACCAGGCATTCAAATACCGGTAGTCTGGCTGAGAGCCATCATTAGCAAATCAAAGCAGATATATTTGTATATTTTTTCTTCTCAGTCCTCAGAGCCCTGTGTACTGCTGTTACCTTAGCTTTTGACTCCTGCCCAACCATTAATCTGCCTCATAGCAGAAATTATTTTGGTTCAATATTAAGATTTCTTTAGCAAGTACTTTGCTCATATTAGGGTTAGGACAATGGTGCCTACAGTGATTTTATATAGCCTCTGAGAAAGCCCAGAGGCAAAGCCATGATTCAGATTATCTGAGTCATGTTCCAGGGATGCTGACCTCATTCCTGTTCCCTGGATTTCTGCCTGTGCCAAGGATCCTTTTCTCCCAGGTGCTGTCTCATCCTCAAGTGAAGGACAATAGCAGATTTGTGCTCAACAAACACTGCTGTTTCCCACTAGAGTACAGTTACTGGCAGTTAGAGTTCTTTGACTATTACACACAATATTCTTGCAAAATTTTTTTTTCCTTGTTTAGTAGGAATCTTCAACAAGGAAATACTATGATTAAGAGTTCTTGAAGTGAGATGTATGAGATGTGATTTAATAACTACTTCACCAGAGACACGACGAAATGACTCAGATACTTCGGGCCACAGCTCTCTGCCTGTCGAATGAGGATGAAATAGTCTCTTTCTTTTGCCCTTTGTCATCTGTTTAGATTGCAGGCCCCTTGGGATGCAAGCAGTGCTTCGCAAAGCATAGGTCCTCGTTTCAGTTGGAGAACCTTCTGGACTGAATTCATTACAAGGGTCAGGAAGAATAGGGACAGATATTAAGCAGATTAAATGTTGCAGAAGTGTCAATCATTGAAAAGGTGAAAGATTTCTAATAGCCTATTTTCACTGAAGAAACGAGGGGAAGAAGAGCATGTTTCTGTGCAATCATACCTACTCATTAACTCAGTAATAATCATATCTTTGGCTTCTGAACTCCTTGCATTTCAGACCTGGATTTTATTTAGCTGAGGCTACAGTCATTATCATGTCACTCCTCTCTCCCCAGTTTTGCCTTTTTAGTTCACTGTAGTGATAAACCTAAAATAGGTTAATTTTTTACATCCTTCTATGGCCACCTTGCACTAAGGTCATCAAATTTGTGTCACTACTTTACTTCCAACTGTAAAGCCTGACATCTGAAGCGTGTAGATCACCAACGCGTTTATTTTTTAAATTGCCTGTAACATGCAGTATCTCCATAGAAGAGAAAGATCAAAAAACTCTCGTCCTGGTATTTTGGGAGGATATATTTAAAAACCAAAATCCAATCAAGGGCATGATTTACTTTAATAGAAGATTAAAAAGTGCAATAAAGTCCTAGATTTCATTTTGTACAATTTTTTTTTCTGTTTCTGTTGTCCTCAGCTGCCCTCAAAAATAATGTCTAGAAATTATTATGTCTTATTCTGGAATATGGAATAAGGTTCTTTGTAAAGTGAGACTGAGTGGAAGAATTGGAAATTTAGTCATAGAAGTGGTAGTTATTTTTTTTTAAAGGCTAAATAGACTAATTACAGTATGCATTTTGGGAGAGGAAGGGTAAAGAAAGCGCTAAATAGGTGAAGAAGAAAAATCCAATAGGAAGAAAGGTGATCTAAACAGGAAGAATCAAAATAGTCAAGGTCAGAGAAAGTAAATTAGGGATTCTGCAGAACAATATCTTTTAATCTGATTTATTGTGGTTTTGGTTATATAAAATTTCAGTTTTACACAATGTCTTGTGCATTGTATCTTGTGCAAATACAAGTAGAGCAAGTAGCTCTGTTGCATTCAAATTCAAAATGGCTGTGAGGAGTAAAACAAAAAAGTGATCTCTTGACTACAATTTTGGCTTCAAAAATATTTTTAATAGGGCAGATGAAAACTATAAGCTTAAATATCATTCTATATTTATTGACTTTTGCCAGCAAGGAAAATACTAACTCAACAATATTTTAGAAGACCTTTTTTGAAAAGCTAATGCAATACATATTTAGGTCTTTTAGCCATTAAATGTGCCATTTGACAACATAAATGCTTTGCTTCTGAGTCTCACAAAAATGTCTTTTCTAAAGGACTATAAAATTGCAGATGAAATATTTTTATTAGCAATTGGGGTATTGTAAAATTAACTGCTATAACTACATTGGCAACTTAAGGGGTTTGGAAAGCACACTAAAACGCTCTTAACCTGCACTAATTGCGGGTCCTCTTTTTTCTACTATTCTACCCTAGCTTTTCTTGTAAGGGTATAAATTAAAAGACTTGGTGTGGATCTGTGGTAGCATCATACAATATTCTTTTGATCAGGGTATAAAAGACAGAAGACTAAAATATTAGTGTAACACTTGATATCAAAGAAATGCTGTGTGCATAATTTTTCTTGTGAACAACAGCTTCCTGACACAATGTACATTTTAATTTATTTTCTATATAAATGAGCAGCAGACAAAGCTCAAAGACAGCCATTTAAAACTTCAGGTTTGAGGGAGCGCAAGGCAGTATCTGATGCAAGCGTTCAGTAGGCAGAGATGTGTTCCTCTGACTGTATCGGGAACCACCCTGCCTTGTGGAATACTTAAATTAGCTTTGAAGTGTATCTCAGATATTGTACTACCTGCAAGACATGCTGTTCATGTTTCAGAGGTAAAAATTGAAATAGTAAAACTATAATCTTAAACCACCTAGTGTGTCCAGCACATTAAGCTCAGATAAGAATCCAAGAGAGGTCTTTTGCAAAAAAATCTTTTTTTGTTGTTTTCCAGGAACAGATGATGTCCTTCACAACAGCTGATTTGATCTTAGTGAGTCTTTAAATAACTGTTGGGAGAGGCTTGGACCAGTGCACTCTTCACTGGGTAAAAAACTGACTGGAAGGCCAATCTCAGAGAGTTGTGATGGAGTTAAATCCAGTTGGTGGACGGTCACAAGTGGTGTCACAAGGGCTCAGTCTTGCTGCCAGTCTTGTTTAATATCTTTATCAATGATGTGGATGAGGGGACTGAGTGTACCCTCATTAAGTTTGCAGATACCACCAAACTGGGCAGGAGAGTCCATCTTCTAGAGGGTAGTAAGGATCTGCAGAGGGATCTGGGCAGGCGGGATGGATAGGCTGAGGCCAATCATATGAGGTTTAACAAAGCCAAGTGCCAAGTCCTACACTTTGGTCATAACAACCCCATACAACACTAGAGGCTTGGGGAAGAGTGGCTGGGAAGGTGCTTGGCCAAGAAGGACCCGGGAGGGTTGNGGACCTGGGAGTGTTGACTGACAGCCGGATAAACGTGAGCCAGCCCAGGTGGCCAAGAAGGTCAACAGTATCCTCGCCTGTGTCAGGAATAGTGTGGCCAGCAGGACTAAGGAAATGATCATCCCTCTGTACTCTGCACCTTGAGTACTGTGTTCAGTTTTGGGCCCCTCACTACAAGACAGATATTGAGTGGGTCAAGAGAAAGGCAGTGAAGCTGGTAAAGGGTTTGGAGCACAAGTCTTATGAGGAGCAGCTGAAGTAACTGGGGTTGTTTATCCTGGAGAAGAGGAGGCTATCGCTCTCTACAGCTATGTGAAAGGAGGTTGTAGTGAGGTGGGGATTGGCCTCTTCTCCCAAGTAACAAGCAACAGGATGAGAGGAAATGGTCTCAAGTTGCATCAGGTGAGGTTTAGATTGAATATTAGGAAACATTTCTTCACTGAAAGAGTGTTCATGCATTGGAACAGGCTGCTCAGGGAGGTGGTGGAGTCATGATCCCTGGAGGCTTTCAAAAAATATGTAGACATGGCACTCCAGGACATGGTTTAGTGGACGTGGTATTGGACAGATGGTTGGACTTCATGATCTTAGTGGTCTTTTCCAACCTTAAGGATGCTATTCTACGATTCTGTGATTCTGAAGATGATCACTCTTGTTTTGTTAAGGAAAAAAAATAACATACAAAACCCAACCAGTCACAGAATATTCATGCAGAAATGCTCTTCTCAATATTTGTTGTTGGTGTTTGACTTCCTCAGCAAATTCTCCATAAAATAAATTGTATGGTGCTGTATAATATGCATATGTTCTGCATATATAAAGCTGTACACAAATCTAGGCATCTAGGTACATAAACGATATCATAAAATATTCAGCTTCCCTTCTCTCCAATACACAGGTGTCTGTAACCGCTTTGCCTGAGTCAGCTCCAGTGTAGTGTTTAAACACTGAACTCTGAGTGCTCTGGCGTGCTCCTGCAGCTGGCATAACACATCCCCGAGGGGTTTGTTGAACATGGAAGCTGGACTTGCCTAGTCCTGAATCAGATTCAAGAAAAATGAGTCTCCTGCTTTAACAGGCATGTGTATGCGATAAATATGTGTCACAGTAGAACTGAGCAGCTGTAAATGGTAGGCTGTGAGAACCCCATTTTCCAGTCATGACATTTGTAGCTGATTTGAACTCTGTTTAGGTTTTGATAGATAAATATGATAGAAAGATTAACCATGAAGTTCAAAATAAGCAGGTGGTCTCATCCAGTACTCCATTTGTCCATGGTAAGAAATACAAAATACAGAGAACAGGCTCATCCAAAAAAGAAAGAACCTAAATGATATGATGTTGGGACTTTATTCTTTTGTTGTGTAACAGGGTAGGATATCCTCCAGCTGTCCTGGAAAATAGGAATAGAGGAGTTGATTATATGGGGAGCATATAATAGTGAATGTGTCATTCATACTGCCATTTGTTTCCTCTGTTCATAGAGCACTATAACCTACTTCTGGATAGAGAAACTATGCCAATAACTTGCTCTCTGTTTTCAGCTACTGGAAAAGCAATGGCTGCTGTGTAGTCTTCATACGGATTTTATGCTCTAACAAAGCATGCCTTATCTTTGTTTATAACAAAAGAACACTTATAGTCACAATGAACTTGTGCCTAATAACTTAGATGTATATTTTCAGAATAGTACCCAAGAGTGCCCTATTCACTGCCTGATTAGGGAAGCAGGAGGGTTCTCAACTCATATGTAGTGTACTGCTTAAAAATTGATGCTTTGCTGTTTCATATGCAGTTCATTTGAAGAAGAAGCAAAAATAACGCTTACTTGGCAGAGGTACAGCACATCCTAAATAAATGACCTCCTTTATTATTTGCTTTATTAATAAAATGACATTTTTGCAGTTAGCGCAGTATTTGCCAGTGAATATCATGCAATTACTACGATTTGCCACTGTGAACAAACTGTATGCTGGTTAAATAGGCTCAGGTGAAGGTGTCTGTTAGGAAACGCTGATTTTTTTTCTAGTAATTTCAGAGGTCAGAGTAAAATAAAAAAGGAAAATAACCATTACATACATCAGAAAGAGAATGAAGTTCAAGACAAGGAGGAAAGAGAGAAACTATAGCAACAGTTTTGTTGGAAATTAGTATTGCTGAGTAGAAAACCCATGAGAAATTAATAAATGTTCCTTAGACAGAAAGTCCCATCTTGCCCTTGGCAAGTCCATTTTGTCTATAGAGATGGCATCCAAAGGTTGTGGGTCATAAATAGCAGTCTAGTTAAGCAGTCTCTAATTCCAGGCATCTAAAATTTGGTCACATCAGAGTCTGAATTAACATTCACTGTGAGGATTTCAGTGATTCCACTGGAGCAAGAGTACTGAGGAACAATCAGACAATAGCTCTCCCCTGCCACATTTACTTGGGAGCGAAGAATAGACCTGGGCCTTTCTTGGGTTGCTGGCCATTCATTACTTTAAATATGCCTATACAATAGAAATTCCAAAATTAGATCTCCCAGCTGGAGAGGAAGACTTATAGGGAAGGGGATGGTGCATTCTTCGTTATTGCCATAAATTGTGCAGAAGGGAAACCACAGCCTGATATTAAAAGCTACCTTGAGCTGTGTCTTTGAGTCACAAGAAGAATAAAAAACCAAATTAATAAAATTTATTTCACTTGTGATGTCTTGTTCTCTCCTGTGTTCCTTCAGGTAGCTCAAGAAGCAATTCCAGTATAGTCTTTATGTGAGCAGTGGAACAGTAATCAAAACATAACTTCTTCAGTGGAGTTCAAAGGACTGACTAGGTACAACTTTTTTCTCTATCAGATTTTGTTTTCTTCCAGAGATTGCTTTTTGCTTTTGGAAAGATAAACAAAGATGTCATATTCTAAATCACTGCTGTCAAACACTTCCCCCCCCCCACCCCGAAATACTTAATTAGATCTTTAGATAAAACAGCTTTGTAAATACTCTCAATACTGTCAGCATTCATTTACAGGAATGTTAGCTGTGTCACATCATCTGTGGTCTTTATTTTGGAACAGTACTAATGCTGGAAAACAAGCCGACTAGCAAACAACTCAGGAACACAAAACCTGTCTTTTCAAAGAGACAACAAACTTCGATCGTCTTTCCAATGATCACTGAGCTCTCCCTAAAGGCAGAACGGTGAGTGAAGCGTTCCTACATGGCCACTCTATGAGCAGCAGCAGAAGAAACCAACCTCTCCAAGCTGTCAGACAAATGACCTACACTTTCCCATTCAAAGAACTGAGCCGTATTAGTGACAGCCAATATGAGCCAGAGACAAGGAGATAGGTAAAAGAATGTCTGTCAGTATTTTGGGGAGACAGTGTGGCTTCAGTAATAGAGCACAAATTTTACAGTTCTTGCAATGACAAGAGCATGTCACAACAGTTTTTGTAGCAGAATATCTTTCCACTACTCCACATTCCAGCATGCGACAGTTTTGGTAGAGTGGGCTACACTAAAATTGTCAGTGCTAAGTGTAACTTATTCTGTGATTGCTCCTGACACTGCTGTACCAATCTACTCTCCACTGGTCTAGCACCACAACTTTCAATGGGCTCTCATAATGTTCTCTTGCAGCCATCAACAAAAGGCAGTTGAGAGAAAGAAAGGCTAGATAAAAAGCTAGTGAAATACCTGTTAGACTGAGTACACCCTCCATAACTGATGCTATGGTGATTTTGCTGAAGATTTCCAGTAAGATGATGAACAGTATATCAGAATACAGGTAACAGAAAAGAAACATAAATTTAACAAAACAAAAAAAAACCCCAGAAAAATTTGCATATTTTATGTCATGCATGATGGCTAGATCCAGAGCTTTTTGTTGCTTGTTAATTAATCATGATTTGCGTGTCCAAAACTAAAAAAAAAAAAAAATGTAGAGCATTAACTGTCATACTTTGCATATAGCATAATAAACTGCACAGACAGTCGGTTTCTTAAGCTTTCTTTATCTTTTACTGTTTACCTGAAGTGGTGATCAGTATTCTAAGTCAAATCAACCGTTAATTTTCTCACAGAAAATATGGATCATGCCTTTCAACGAGCAGATGAAACAAGCTGATTGTTGCCAGCCTTGATAAATTTTGCTTAATTGGACCTGGCAAACGCACAACAAACAAGACTGTGATGTGGACTTAACATAGCACCTACTCTTTTAAAGCGGTGTCTGTAGTGCAGTTGGAATAGCATACAAAAAAGTTCTGTTCTCTACATTTAAAGTGCTGCAATAATTTATTCTAGAGATTCACAAAGAAATTAAACAGGTTTTTTTCTGTGAGAAAAATGGGGGAAAAAAAAAAGAGAACCACGACCAAACCAAAACCCAGAACTCAAACACACATTCATTTACCCTTTTTAGTCTGTTAACAAATACAGAGTCTCTGGGAACAATCTGTTCTGGAGAGATGACCCTGCATATAACCTCAATTAACCATTAGAAACCAGAAGAGTCTTTTGGGGTTTACAATTCTTAGAGAATGTTAACACTTAGAGGAATGAAGTAGATGATGTAGTTTTGCTAAAGTTGCTGTAGTGAGGTCTTGGCTGAGCAAGAGCACGTTCCTATTCTAATGGTCTGTACCTACCCTACAGGATACAGCCTCTGTCTTATAATTAACCATTTCAAAAAGACAAAATGACATGAGTGATAGATTATGTGAGCCATACAAGAATTTAACCTGCTGCCAAACCAGGAACTAATCTCCAAATTTCTCCAGTTCTAAAGCACTGTATTCACCCAAAGACCACCCACTTTTTATAGCATAACAAAGTACAGACCACTGACAGCACCACAAGAAGGGACTGCTGGCAGGGACAGTTTACATCATGTCAATTCTGTACAGAAATTTTTTTTTTTTTTCTTTTTTCCTATTGTTTTTCTATTTGCGAAGCTGCAGTGTGTTTGTTCTTGAGCCTCTTGGAACATTGCAGTTAAGAGTGGCAGGCATTTCTGAACTCTTAATATTTCCTGGTAACATGCTTAGTATTTTCTTGCTGTAGCATACATTCAGAGATAAATGACATTTCAATATATTAAAACGTAACAATTCTCTGATAGTCACAGTCTGTGATAGATTAAACTGATGCAGTTCCATTGAATTTAGGTTTACACTTGCAGAACATTTGGCCGCAAAACCACAGCACAGCCATTCCACAATAGGGTGAATCCAGTGTCTGCCAAGTGTTGGTGATGTCACATACACCTTCTCTGGGTGATTCTGGGATTTCAACCTTATAGCTGTAAATATATCCCTGTCAGAAGCTTACTTTGTCTTGCCCACTCTCACATACTTGTACTGCTATGTCTACATAGTAGATTATTTTCTCATAATCTCTCCCCAGATCCTTGCTAACATCTGCAGGTAACAACAATTTAACACAAATCTACTGTGACAGGAAGATCTTATCAAGCATATTATTAAGTAATTTGGTGGAAATAAGAAGAAAACATAGTGGCCTAAGGAAGGCAAGTAGTCTTTCCCTGAAAATGCTAGAATCAGAGGTGGGCACAATGGTATAAGCACTCCCTTCATGTAAAATTCAGGATAAATAAGAGGATTACAAGGGACCAGATCAATTTGATTTAATTACATTTATTGAAATACACTTTTAGTTCTGTTTCAATAATTTCTGGCTGTAAAGTTGAAGAAAATATGGTCGTCTTCATTAGGTTTGAGAAATCCTGGACAACCCAGCTGGATTCTGTGTTCCAGGGTGAAGGAATGATGTGAATCCCTGGGAAAAAGACTTGTAAAGGCTGATCTGTTTGGGAGTTTTTTAGGGGTTTTTTAAGGAAGGGAGGGGGGATTCACTTGGGGGTTTTGTTGTTCTGTTGAGGATTATTTTTTTTTTTGAGGGGTTAGTCTGTGTTCTGCTCATGCCTTATGAAAGAACTGGGATGCTGTGATCTGAGTGACCACTTCTAGTCAGAGCTTTGGGTAGAAATGATCTCCAGGCACAAGATTAATGGGAATGGCTAATGGCAAACCAGACTCACAAGAAAACGTGGTAGCGGGCAGCATGTCCATCAGTATCAGCAGCCCAGAGCAGCAAGTACACCAGCACTTCCACTTGCTAGTGAATACTGACCACTGGGGGTGGGGTGGACAGCAGCATTCCCAAACCTGGATCCTTGCTACCACCCTGCCCTTGGGAGAACAGTTCCTTCTGCTCATGAGCTGGTTTCATCCACATCTAGACATTAGTGAGAATTTGGGGTACTGCTGAGGATGGCTGATGGCTGGTTATTTTTCGCTGTCGCTGGTTGTACTCTGAGGTGTGATGGTATTGCATATTTTCAGTTGTTTGGTTTTCAGAGTTGTTAGTCTTACTGAGTGTCCCCTTCACCTCCTCTCCCCAGTAATGTTCTGCTTCTGTAAATCAGTTTAATGCACTGCTTGCAAATGGAGATTCTCGAGCACTTTTTACCAAGAACCCAGATCATCCATATTCCTGAAGGGCTGAAATGCGATCTTATCTTTTTTATTGTATTGTTTTCGGTAGTTTTCCAGCAAACCTGGCCATGTTTTTTACCAGTCAGTGCCTGTCAGAAAAGGTTATGGCAGTTTGCAAAAAAACTGGCTACCACTTTCCTGGACGTAGCTGGCTGGATTAGTGAAGGCGGGATTCGCTGTACAATAAGCACCTTTGTTTAGGGCTTTTGCAAAGTCTGGAAGCGCTGGCACTGTTCCTGGTTCAATGCAGCTATTAGAGTCTTTTCATTGACTTTAATTGGAGCTGGAGTAGGGCCTAATCATTAAAAAAAAATCTTCATCCTGCAGCGAGCAATAGTCACATTTGACCTCAATAAGATGCATTAGTAGGGGAAAACCAGAACATAAAAGATAGAAAAATAGTATTTTCCTGTCAAACAATGCATGATAGATAACTATATGTAGTACAGTGACCATATGCCTCAAATTTGTCTTGAACTCCCCAAATTTTTTTTTTTCTATGTACGATCTGTCCAATTTTTATTTTTGGCAGCTGCCAGAGCACAGTGGAAGAGCAGGCTGTTTGTCTGCCTTTAGCTGGTGTGGGATTTGCTGTTGGCAAGCACAGATGACAAACACTTTGGTTCTGTGACCAAATGTCTTTGCCATTGTTTTTATTAGACGTGGGATGTTTTGCCTGATATGAGACGAGATATTTTTGACAACTTAGTGCAGTGTAATAAATTAATAAAATCTCAGTGAGTAAAATATTTCATGAATATATCAACGTATTTGTGTTTTTATGTATAAAAATGTGATCTATTAATGTGAGGTTTTGTTTAGAAAAGGTTTTACAGTTCACAAAGCCAATGCTGTATCATCGTTACAGATTTGCAGTGACTGTCCATCTGTGTCTCTCGCTCTTTGCCTTCAATTTCTTTATATTGTCTGTGTACTACAGATGAGAGGTCCCATGCTTCATGCCCTGTGAAAGTCCAAATGGAGCATGTGAAGTGTAATGGAAGCACGGCTGAGCCCAGCCAGAAAAATTAGTAATGCAGGAAACTCTAAATGATGTAATGTAATTAATGTTTTTATAATGAATTTCTGTATCTTAAGTCTATTTTTATTTTTAGGGAAGGAATTTTTTGACAATACTATTAGGGAGATGTGTCTTGGGGTTTTTGTTAATGTATTATATGAGTTGTTACTTTCTGCTGCATTCGAAACATCTGCTGTTTTGGAGGAACAAAAAGTAGTCTCCATTAGTTTTATTATATCTGCTGATATCAGATATGAGACCAATAAGATATGGCAATAAAGATCATGTTAATTTATCACTGTCAGTATCCTGTAGTTATTGTCTTACTAAAGGAGCCTATCTGCTTGCTGTCTTAAAAACCTAAATAGTAATATGGTAAAACTTTCCTTACAGGAAGAAGTTTCTGTAGCTGCTTTTGATCATGTTTCTCCTCAAGCATTGAAGATTTTTATTCCTGGCATACAAGTGCTAGTTGATTGTTGGGTTTTTGTCTCCTTTTTCCCATCAGGAGAGCATTATTATTTGCATGCAGTCAAATGTGGCAGACAATTGGAGAAATGTCAACATGGGAACAATATGGCTCACCCTGGCAACTTGTACATAAAACAGTTTATTCTGTCTTCTGATAGCAAGAAATTGAAGTTATGGCAAAGAAAATCTTCTCTCTCTTTTCTTGTATTGTGTTTTCCTTCTCTCCAAGGCAAATAGTTTTCAAGCTAATCTCTTTGATTCACATACTGATGGACAAATGTGTCAAAACTCCTGGAAACAAATGCTGTAGGGCATGTGTTTTAAGAAGCCCTTGATTCATTTATGTACTTAAAAGATTTCTATTTTTATTCATGGCAAGCATACTTCATGACCCCTGTCGCACCAGCTCAGAGACTGAATTGAACTTTTCCTCTTTAATGGTTTTATCTTCTGAAATATCTGTACAGCATATTAGCTTGTTCTTTTCTAAATCCCTACAGGATGCATAACTACACATTTAGTTTAATTCACTATGACTACAGCACATCTTTCCATTCTCAAAATTGTCTACTTCTGGTAGATAAAACTCCTCTGCCACTTGAACAACGGAAACAAAATTTTTACATCTATTCTCCTGTACTTTCTTCAGATTGGTTGGATTTTTCTTTATTGTTGTTATTTCTAGAAGTAAAACAGATTCAAAACACGTCCTTGCTGCTTTCACGCTTGTTTCGTGTGTTTTTTATTTTATGTGCAATAAAACTACCTGGCTGATAAAATGATAAAATGGGTCCTGAATTACAAGGTGTCCAGAAAGGAAGATAATGACCAAATTCCTTGCCCTTATTTAGGGGGGGTGGGGTAGGTAAGATTACCTAAATATCATATTTATATAAAGAATCTACAACAAAACATAGGATTTATTTTAAGATGTAACTTCTATTTGAGGTGACAAAAATGACTGTTGACTTCAAGGAATGTTGGTCATGAGCCTTGTAATAAATACTGTCAAAGGCTAGGAAGAAGTGGGGGTGGTGAAGAGTCCTTTTGGGGAAACAAAATCATATGCTCCATCCTGGAAAGGGGGGTGGGGGGAAGACTGCATGAAGTAGACTTCAAGCAGTAATGCATAAAAGGAAGATTGTGGGACAAGAAAAGTTGAGAAAAGCATGGCCATCTCTCATCTTAGAACCTAGCTAACAAAAAAGCCTTGGAGAAGGAAGGAATTAAACAGTAGGGTAGATGTACAGTGAAGTCTTACATCTTTCTCAGAGCTGGGCTTTTTTACAGAGCTTGCAAAGCCAGGAGTAGAAAAATCAAGAAAGTGGATGCCAGGAACCATCAAGCTGTGGCAGACGGAGATGGAAAACACAGCCCAACAGAAAATGGCTTTTCAGGAAATGCAGAACTGGTGTACTGCAGAGGGCAGGAGAGAAAAAGCAGTCTAGACACACAGAAACCATCCAAAAAAGAGAGGAAGAGAAGATCAGTCCGAAGAAGAGCTATGAATGTAAGGAAACTAATTCAGATAAATAAAGATTAATTATGACAGAAGATAACATTGTTTTAATTATTTTGAGCAGAGGAGAAGCAAGTTGCCTGCAGGACTATTCCAGGCATTGAAGTATTTTGGGACCCTATCGATAAAAAGCCCTACAAAATTATGAACTGATGGTCATTCAAACCATGATGTGTGTCACACCCTTCTGTTCCCTGCCTTTTGTTTTGGGGGTAGTGCAATATTAACAATTTCTTCTGTTTCTCTATCAACTCATGTCTTGGTAACGTGTTTGCCATACAGATGCTAAAGATGGCAAACTGCTTCCAAGGATTAATGGGACTTGATAGAAAAGTAATAAATGGCAGCAGCAAGCATCCCTCCTGCTTGTGGCACAGCTTTGACTTTCAGCCATGTACACGGAACACTGTACATTCTGATATAAGTGCAATTTCTTTATGGATCATTTGGTGTTATGTTCATAAAGTCATCACTAGACTTTTAACTTTCAAAGTTGGGGAATATAGGGGAATATAAAGTAATAAATCTGCCATGTACCAGAATATGTATTACCTTTCCCACAGTTATATAACTTTCCTACAAGCATAAATTTTAGCCACTATCCACCCTTCAGGACATGGACTGAATTGGTCTCTCCAAGCCAATGTCACCATATAATTAACTCCTCTTTCCTATTCACCATTCAAAAGAAAATTCAGACTTGATGTAATTATTTCATGTGACAAGAATATTTTATTTATTCACAAAAGTAATATAAAAAACCAACTTTACTACAGAACTCTCTAAATATGTCCATATTTCTTCTCTGAAAAGGGCCAAGTCTATCATCTTGCTTGTAATGCACGTGCAAAAGTCAGGCCAGCTTCAAAGAATTAGTACCACTGCCTCTTAAAAGCTTTAAAAGTACAGAGAGAAAGTAAAAATACATATTCAACTGTATTTTCAAATCAATATTCAGAAAACAGCCTCTAGTTTTTCATGCATAGTGAGCTATGTGAATATCCCAAAATCTGTATGCACAATCAGGGCAGGTGTCAGCAAACTGTGAAGCAAACCACTGTATCAGTGTACAAAAAGCAATGTCTTAAATAATGGAACCCACTTTATTTTTATCTTATTACAGCCATTATCGCCATCTCTGAATCCTTCACAACCTTCCCAGTGCCAGCTTCAGGAGGCAGAGCTAGTGTTGCACTGCTATGGCCATGAGAAGCCTCCCACAGCAGCGGCAGCAGCAGCAAAAGAAGCAGGCTGGCATGTACTCTGACATAGCACCTACAAGAGAGTAAGGCCATAACCTTTGGAGAGCCTCTCACAACTGAGTTCATGAGGTGCTTCCTGACATGCTGTTGTGGTTTTGTGTGTCAGGGTTCTGGTGGAGAAGGGGGTTGCTGCAAGGGTGTCTTCTGCAAAAAGCAGCTGGGAGCTCTCTGCAGGACCAAGAGAGCAACCACCAGCTGGCTCAAGGCCGGAGTCCTTGCTTACCAAGGCCAAGCCAATTAGCGATGGTCACAGTGCCTCTGGGAATCACATTTAAGAGGGAAAAAAACACAAGCAGCTGTTTTTTGCCAGCAGAGAAGGGAGTGAGAAGATGTAAGAAACTCTGCATACACCAAGGCCAGGGAAGAAGCAGGGGGAAGAAGCATTCCAGGAGCTAGAGAGAGATATTTCCCCTGCAGCCCATGGAGAAGCCCCTGGAGCAGGTTTTCCCCTGTGGCCCATGGAAGATGATGGGGAGCAGAGATCCCACCTGCAGCCTGTGGAGAGGCCCCATGCTGGAGTGGGTGGAGACATATGGAAGACACTGTGACCCACATTGGAGCAAGCTCCTGGCAGGACCTGTGGCCCATGGAGATAGAGGCCCATGACGGAGCAGGTTTGCTGGGAGGAATTGTGACTCCATGGGGGAACAGGCTGGAGCAGCCTGGGCCTGAGAAACTTCACCCCATAGAAGTGACCCACCTTGGGGCAGTTGGTGAAGAGCTTACACCCCGTGGGAAAGGACTCCCATTGGACAAATTTGTGGAGGACTGTCTCCTGTGGGAGGGACCCCGCACTGGAACACAGGAAGAGTGCGAGGAATACCCCACCACCACCAAGACTCTCGTGAGACCCCACCTGGAGTACTGCATCCAACTCTGGGGTCCCCAGTAGAGGAAAGACATAGAGATGTTGGAGTGAGGCCAGAGGAGGGCCAGGAAGTTGATGATGGCTCTGAAGACAGGCTTAGAGTTGGCCCTGTTCAGCCTGGAGAAGAGAAACCTCTGGGAAGACCTAATTGCGGCCTACCAGTACCTGAAGGAGATAACAGGAAAGTGGGACTGTTTATCAGGGAGTGTAGTGACCGGACAAGGGGCAATAGCTTCAAGCTGAAAGAGGGTAGGTTGAGATTAGGCTTTAGGAAGAAATTGTTTACTGTGAGGGTGGTGAGCACTGGCACAGGTTTCCCAGGGAGGTTGTGGAAGCTCCATCCCTAGAAGCGTTCATGTCCAGGTTGGATGAGGCTCTGCAATCTCTTCTAGTGGAGGGTGTCCCTGCCCATGGCAGAGGGGTTGGAACTAGATGATCTTTGAGGTCCTTTCCAACTGAAACCATTCTGTGATTCTATGATCCTCCCATGTGCAGCTGAGGAACAGAATCAGTAAGTCATGCTGCTCAATAGATCAGTCCAGTTGTCAGTTACAGCAGGGAATTTTTGCAGTAAATGTATCCAGATGTTAGCTTTTTAAAGCTTTCTTATACATCCTTTTTAATGTTTCTGTTCAGTTCCACTGTTGGCTCTGCTGACAGCTGCAGTGCTGCCAGCAGCCTAGCACAAGGACTGCAGTATGACTGTGGTAGTACTTTGTGAACATCCTTCTGCTTACTTCATATAGGATGAAGAATGTGTACTCAGTCTTGCTGAGGTCAAATTCATAAATTCTTCATAAGCAGAAAAGCAGAAGACCATTTCAGGGCTATGAGAGGGCAGTTACTGACACACACCCCACCCACACCATGATGCTTCTCTGAGATCTGATATTTGTCATTACAGTAAACGGTAGACTATATTTCTGTAAATACTCTAATCACAAACCACATTTTAAATATTGGGAAGTTGGTGACTACAACAAGAAGCGTGCAATGCAGCAATTGCCTTCAGACATATAGTTAGCTGCCCAGAAACATTTTATAATGCATCTTTTCTCTCAGCCCTCATATTTTATTTAAGTCTGGTCTCCAGTTCTTTTTGAGCTGTCAATGTCAAATGACAAATATTTTCCCCTTTGCGCTGCCCACTGCTGCAGCCACCTTGAATTTTTCAGTGACTGCGATGTTCTAAGTGTAGAGGTGGGACATCATTTCAGGGAAGAACAAGAGATGGTTCTTCAAACCCTGTGGGATGGTGAGAGGGACTACACAGAGCATACTAATTTTTCCTTTTTAAAATTCCCAAGTTGTGGGTGTTTAAATGTACGGTGTGGTGCTACTGTGAATCATGATTCAGCATGTCCTTAAGTACTCGGTTTCTATGGCTAAAAATAAAAGCCCTGTTTCTTTAAATGAGACTGACTGATATTTGTTACAGAAGTCCTCTAAAGGAGAGGAAGCTAGGAGCCTGATAACTGCACAGGCTGTTATCAGATCCTGCTGAGAAGTGATCAGGTGTTCCCTATAAAGAACTAAAAGGGACGTTTCAGGGAAGGAATTTTTTTTTCTTTGTGGAAGGTTCAGGAACTAGGAAACTATATGCAAAAATTTGTTAGAATAGGATAAAGGGAGGTGAGTGTATTACAGAGCTGATTCAAGGACAAGCAGGGGCAAGACAATGAACAAAATTGCTCCTTTGTTTTGCAGCACCTAGATGGTATTTTTAGCATAGGTGTTGAACCCCATTTAAACTACAGATCTATTACAATCCTTTGCTGTGTGCAAAGTAAAAACAAACGAATGAACAAACAAACATAACCCAAGAAGACCCTACTACACTCAACTCTCACATAAGTCATTTAGACGTGCCAGTACCATCTCTCTAGCTGTTAGGTATCAGTAAGCATTATCTTTATGACAGTAAATATTCTGACAGAAAGAGTCTTTGACGGATGTTCTGATTGCATGCCACATCAGTAATAACAAATACACAAAACTGTCTTGCAGGTTTTTTCTCACAAGTGTTCAAATATCTTTAAGTGCTTTGGCTATTCCCATTTTTGGATTTAGCATAGTTGATTTTTTGGGGCTTTGGAAAAGTGCTATAAAAGCTGTGTAAAGTACAGTACTGTGACTCCGTATTGCTCAGGGGACTTAAAATTCCAGTTAGCAGTTAGCAAATGTCTATGGGTTATTTACCTTAAACAGAGTAGGCTTTCGGGAACCAATACTAAGTTCTGCTCACGAATTCTGCTGGTTATAATATTTTGAAAACCACAAAATTACTAACTGTGGTCTGGGCAAAGAAAATTCTATCTGAAAAATTTTATCTTCTGGGTAGGATCCATATGAAACTGCCTAATTCTATTCCTTTTTCTTTTGCTGCCTGATTGTTCTGTTTTATCCAAGTAATTCTGTTTTTCCAGTAATTCATGCTTCCATCCTCTAATAACTTTTCCTGAAAATGTAATGGCCGCATCTATGTATTTTTCTTGTTTGCTGTTGTATTCTCACATTCCATCACGGGCTAGAAAATGCTTTAATAAGCAAGAGGCTTGATTGGTTATACAGGCAAGATTCAATGACAAAGCAATGGCCAGAGGATAAAGCATCTTGCTGGTCAAGCTGATGGAGCTTTAAACTTTCACCTAAATTCACAAAGCAAACAGGCAGTTGGAATGGCACAGTTCATTTATATAAATCTTTGAGACAAATGGTGCATTTTACCACAAACCACAATAGTGATTCAGAATTGTATCATTCTCTGTAAAATATGACACCCTTGTGATCTCTGATAGAAAAAACCCACTTTACATCACTGTGCTAGAAAGTGAACAGCTACGGTAGGGCATACCAAATAGGCAGACTAATTACTAAAGTTTTGCCAACAACACATCACCTGTACTTTTATTTAAATAGTCTGTTAATCCTTTTGAAGGAACAAACAAACAGCTTCCTCTTCATCCTAATAAACATGATTAGGGATGTGGAGGTGGTAGCATTGGCAAGAAGCAGTATTTATTTCTGTTGGAAACTTCCTACATATCCTGGCAAATGGTTGACTAAGGACACTATTTAATGGTTCAATACTAATTCACAGAAAAAAAGACTGTGCTGTTGTGGCTTCTGGAAGCGTAGTTGGTTCTGTATGTGGTAATCAGAAGGGATGAGTTATGATGGAAAGAGCAGGGTTGAAGTCAGGATTACAAGTGGAGACAGAATGATGAGCTACTATAAAGAACACGTAATTAACAGAGTTGGTAACAATAGGAGTCTGCCTCACAGATGCTTTGGAGCAGGTTCAGTAAAACCTAGTTTCTTTAGCCTGCACCTCCTCCTTATCTTCATTTCTAATGCCACGTCAGAGAATGTGTTCCTCTCCTGCAGTGAAGTATAAGGCAGTATCTGCCACTAATGGCTTTCTCCACAATTATATTGTTTATCTTATGTCTGACACTAAACAGAGTTTCTCGATGTTACAGTCCTAACCCCTAACACCGGTTTTAACCCTTGCCATGCTTCATAGCCCATGGATATTTAGGGATTCTATAAAGAAACACTAAAGGGATTTAGTGCTGCTGTCCATAGCATTCCCTTCTGCTCCTTCTCAAGAGCTACTCCTAGAAATCCTAACCCTAACCACAGCTCCATACCAGGACCTCCCCAAACACTCCAGGAGCACTCTATTACACTGTGATGGTTGGAGTCCTGTAGTCATCTGTTCCCCAGTATAACAAAGGAAAGGCCACTTGCCTTTACCGCACCAGTCCTCATGCTTGCTTTGCCTCCTTTGAACTCTGCGCCAACTCCTTCTCTGTAACCCTGCAGTTATGTAGTGAGAGTTATTCACTGTGATATGAATAAAAGTGAAGTTAGGGGCAGGTTTAGGAGATTGAAAGGCTGAGGGCTTCAGATCACTTCTGAATACAAACAAGTCCAGGAGGAAGGAAAGTAAGGAAGCTGCAACTTCTTGTTGCCAGGAAGTCTTATAGTTAAATTCTGAGAGGGTTCCTTTTGGTTTATGTTGGACTGTCAGCACAAAACTAAGTCAATCCTGTTAGTCAGCTGTATCTGAAATAAAGAGTTTAAGACTGGGTCCGTTATGTGCTTAAGAAAATAGAGTCAATTTTCAACAGATCTATCCTTCTGACAAGTGAAGCTGATGATTTCTACCTTATGCTCCATCAGTTTAGCTATAGGAGCACATGCTGATCATCATAATCAGCTTCCCTTCCCTCCAAGTTCTTTCTCTATAACAGAGTAATGACAGAAGGAGAAATATTTGTAAATGTAGGAGATCAAAGCATTTGGTATGTGATGGATTATTATTATGCCAAAGAGAAAAATGGAGATGTTTGTATCAGTATTTATAGCTCTATTGTAAGCACTTTAACTTCTAATACCTAGCCACTTGTGTATGTTTTTTGATCTGCTGGAGAGGATCCTTGAGGAAGACACAACCTTCAGTCAGTTGCAACTTCTCTCACTTCCCATTTAATTTCTAGTTCAACATTAAAAGGGAATAAGGTTGACACAGGCACTAGTTCCTTATGTGAAGGACAAGAGGCTGGTTCCTGAGGGAGAGGGAATTGAACCTTCCTGGCTGGAGAGAGTTGTCTTCTCATGACTAATATTATTTAGGCTATGTGGCCTCCTTTTTTCATTTCTAGTGGAGAAAGATGTTAGTAGTTTAAATTCTTAATTGCTGTGGCATCACTGAGCTGGCTGGTGGCAAGACTGACCCAGCTACATATGGGGACAGGCAAAGGAGATGTCTACCATGTCCTGTCAACAGCCTCCCAAAGCAACTGCCTATGTCTTGTGCCATTTCTGCTAACAGGTTGTTTGCCTGTTTAAAAAAAATTAATAATAAGAACAAAAAACACCCCAAACAAACCCACAGCATTCTTTAAAAGAAATGTTTGCATTTAAGCTATTTCTGTTGTACTCAAAGAGTTTATAGGCTTGTATGTAGCTAACATGAGTCATTTAATGCAAAAATAGGATTTGCACACACGTTTTGCAAATCTGCTAGCAGCCCACATTAGTTCTGCACTCAGATGTGTTTGCAGCAATGCCTTGTGGGTGCATGTCCCTCATTCCTCAATATCCATTTGGGTCTTCCCTATTTTCCACTTGTTTGTATCTCATCTTTTTCTGTTCAGCTGATTAAAGAGATGTGCTCAGTCAGGAACTTCAGTTTTCCTATCAAGATGACAAGGAAAGGTTACTGTTTCTAGATTTTCTCATATATACTGATTCTTCTTCTGTGATACCTTTGTATGGTAACAGGAAAGTTACATTATAGAACCCCTATGAAACTCTATTCCCATGCAGTACGAGAAAAATAGGATTCAGTAGTCCAAAAGCTTCTTTAAAAAGCTGCAGGTAAGTGTACCTGTGGTAAATCAGTTCGGGTACAAGAAGTCATGCAAAATGCAATCACTTGGAAGACCAGAAACCCAACTGCATTTTTATATAGTAATCTTCAGATGAAATACAGGAGCTGTCACGAAATGGTGCATTTTGGAACAGAGATGGTCTTCATGCCTTTATATTGTTTTAGTAGATATAATTGTTTCAAATGCATTACTCATTAATTATAGCATATAAAATACTATATGAATGCTAAACTGCTGGTGATTTAAAATTTCATCTAGTTTTTTCTAGATGGGCATATCTTGGTTTCTGATTAACAGAGAAGTTTGGGCCAGTTAGGTTTTTATCATTATTGCTTGGGGTTTTTGGTGGGTTATTTGTTGTTTTCTTTTTGAAAAAAAAGAGCTGTTCTTGAAATGTTACATTTGTGTTGTCACAGCAATTAGAACCATTCACTTTCCAAATAAAAGCTGCACACTTGGAATCAGAACTGGAAGAGCAAGAAAGCAACAGACCATGTTTGCTGTTCCATAGGATCGGAGGTCCTTTGGCACACACAGAAAACTTGAGCCCTGATCCATTACTGGAAACCATTAGCATAAATACTCTGCCAGGTCACTGACATCTGCATTATCAAATCCCCCTGTGGGACTAGATATTCAGCACTTAGATCATGCTATTAGTCTATCATACGGTAATGAAATAATCAGCAAAAAGGCATGCCTGGGAACTCCAGAGTTATCATAGAACTGAAATAACTCCAGAGTTATCATAGAACTGAAATAATATTAAAAATGCACACAACTCCTTATAGTTGTGTGTACGTATTAGTTGATCACTTTAATGTTCTAAGCACCGTGTTTTGATTCACTTTCAGACTGATCCAAAGCCTTAAGCGTGTGTAGAGCGGGTCCAACTCAGCTCATAATGCTCTTCAAGTAGCTAAATTATGTGCAGTAACTGTATATTTGCCAGAAACCACTTCCCTACTTCCATGCTGTAATCTTTGTTGACTGGAGTACATCTCATCCAGGAAAGATCTTTGTATGTTTCTTGATAGGGCAGTTCAAAACCATCCATTGAAATTTTCAGGGTGAAATATACCTTTCCAAAGAGGAGACAAGGGTACAGGAGACCAGAAGCTCCTGTAGTTATCTATAATGTCAAAGAACTTGCCTGAAAAGTGATTTTAGTCAAAAACTCAGAGATGGAGGTTAATGTCTCTTGGGAGAGAGGAGGACTGCAGGGCCAGTTTAGACACCATGAATTTTCACCTTATAATTATCAAATACTTTTGCTTTAACGCATCATCAGTAGACCATCTGTATCATTCAGTCATTGCTGGAATTGTAATTTTTTCAGTTGTAGGGAGCTAATCATGACCCTTGCAGCGCATGACTGTGTGTATGCTTTAAAGGATACAACTAGAACACCCAGACATTGGGGAGAGGTGTCAGGAACACAATTTTTTTGTTCTTCTGGCCTGTTACAAATAAAGCCAGCCATAAACCAAGCAGCACATACATCTTACCTTAAAAACGTATTTCACAACAATTATTTATGGTGTTTGGTCTGATATGTCCTATTGCAGAATGTTTCTGGGAATTAACTGTTGTGAGTGTTAGTAAAATTAATCTTTAACCTAAGTGCCCTGATTTGACAACCTAACAGCTGTGAAGTAGGAGATAAGCTTTACAACTGTCTTTATCCCACCAATTCAGTCCAGTGTTATTAATAAGGTGCATGAAATTTACAGTAAGACCTTGGGACGTAGATTTAAGCTTAACAGCCAGGAAAACTATATTTTGTTTGCTCTAGGTTCAAGGAAGAGAATACTATATTTTTTTTGTTTACTTTCCAGTAAACAGCTTTACAAATAACACTGTAAATTTTAAACTACAGCTTCAATTACTGAAGGCTTTAGGCACCTGAACAGAATAAGAGATTTGCATGCAGATAAATGCATCGACATTCCTTTAAAACAATGAAATAAAATGTCTTAAAATAAATAAAAATCAAAAATCCTCCATGGGTAAGACGTGTGTCTCATACATATTGCAAGAAATATAAACAATACAAGGAAAAACAACATACTCATAATTCTTACCCAGGAATAAGTATGCAACCATCAATAGTGCCTTACAGTTTTCAGTATTTATGATATTTATATAATACCTTCCTCTCTGCCATTTCAAAATGTTTTCCTTATATTAAGTTTCACAGAATCCTTGTGCAATAATATTATCCTCATCTAGGCAACGGAAAGGCAAAAGTAACAGTAGCTGACAGCTAAAGAGCAAATCCCACACTCAGAATACAGCTAACCCCTACCTTTTGCACCAACTCTTACACACATACTCATTTCTGGAAGTATCTAGTCAAACATGGGCATTTTTTCACTTTATTCTCAGTTGTTTTAAATGCATTCTGCTTCTGAAAATAAACCCAACGTACCAAAGAAACAACCCTTTGAACACCAAGTATTTATCTGCCAACCCCAGTATGCAGGAGTGTGTGTCTTCCACACCTACAATAACACACGCTTAAATGTAAGGGGAAATGGCTTTCTGTTTGGCAAAGTGTGCCAGATGCCTGAGGATATTTTTCCCTTTTTTGTGTGTGTGGTTATTATAACACATGGCATGGGTTGTGGTGTAATAATCTGAGGTCTTTGTGATCTGTATGGAGATCACAAGCCCAATATGAAAGTCATGATATGATCATTTTCTCTCTTGGAAAATTCACAGCACGGTGGGGATACTCAGCATGCTGAAAGTACAGTGTTTATGCAGCAGTCTCTGAAGAATGAGCTTGCTCCTACAATCCCTCATGGCATCTAAAATTTCCTTGGAAACTCCTCCTGAAATTACCCTGAAGTATTTGCCTGACATGACCCTGGTCTGTTTGCAATATCACAGCTCACAAAAAAGTGAGCTATGGCAGCTTTAGGCACTGATCCTTTTACTCCAGTACTTTGTAAGGCAGCCCTATATAATTGCTCTTGAAATAGTGGGCTAAAATGTTATTACTAC
>VZTU01007209.1:2227-59696 GCA_013400835.1 Zapornia atra
ACAACAGAGTCTTCAGGATCAGACAAATTTTGTTATGAAAAGCTTAACACAGAAGGCACAAAGAAAGGAAATTGTGGAAAGGATGGAGACCGATGGATTCAGTGTAGCAAACAGTAAGTACAGCTTGGTAGAGATGATTTGTAATTTAAATAGATTAATACTTGTTTAATGTTGTCTGCTTTTTCATTAATATTTCAGCAGCTTGGTTTGCATTATTTTGATGCTTCTTTCCCTCTTAAGATTTACATCTTGAAAAAGTTCCATTGCTCATTCTGACAAAATCCATGGGTGACTCAGCAATACAGTTGTAAAGAATTCCAAATTCTCGGTACTGTGACTTTAATTCTTCTGGAGGAGCTGGGGACAGGCAGCAGAAAGTCACAAGCACCTCAGCTTTGGTAGGGCTAAATTAGGCTGTAAATACATGCAGTTTTTGCTTGCTGTCAGATTAGTACCAGATTATGCTATTTCAGATTTGTCCCAACCCTTATATTGATCAGAGGGGACCATTAAACAAACATTTGCATACTATATAGTGGTTACTATATTCATTTGCATGTGATCATCACTAGATGGATATTTGATTAAATTTACTTATCAAGTTAACAATCATTAGTGGATAGGCTTAAAGTTCTGCTGATATAGTTACTGCTTTGTCATTTTTCAGTATGCATGTAAAAATTTCAGTCTCAGAACTGTGTTTTTCCTTTGACTATTTGATATTTGGGAAGTGACCCTGTTTCTGGATGACGTGGTTCATGTTTCAGATATGATCATAAGGAAAAGAGCTGTTTAATGTATTATTTAAAAATATATTTAGGTGAGAGTAGTGTTGTTCTGATAAATATATTCAAAACCTCACTTGAATGAAAGTTTCTGTTGGTTAATAGAAAGATGCACAAAAATGGTCTAGCAATTTTGACAAATACAGTTTCCAGCATTCATCCAGCTGCCCCTGTGACTTAGGACAATTCGAGTATGAGAGAGAGTTTTAAGCTCTGATATTCTTCTGTTGAAGATCGCACAGATACCATCAAATAAAGCAGATTCTTTACCAAAATTCAGGCACACACACTGCATGCTAATGGATGTTACTATGGTTCTGTTGTCCTGCAAGGGAAAAACAATTCAATTAAAAATTCAAACTTCACATTAACATATGGCATCCAAGCTGCTAGAAAGACGGGAAATGTAGTTTAGTCTGATAAGACAAAGTTCTGTCATATAATTTGGCTCCTCTTAATTGTACTGTATTGTATTTAGAGCACAGATTAATTATTTTGTCCATGTGAATGTTCACTGGTGCATTTGAATGGACAATTACTCTCTTGTCATTTATATCAAGTAACATTTTATTTCCAAACATTTACTCTGGAAGTCTGTCACATGGCTTATAGTAATATGTCACTTAATGTGATCAGCAGCATCATTGCCTGTCTTTCTCTTTGTAAGTTTGCTTCATATTATTCCAGTAACTTTTTTATTTGTGTTTTCATTTTACAGTGATGTTTTCTGTGGCTTTTTACTCTGTACTAATCTTACTAAAGTTCCACGAGTTGGTCAAGTTCAAGGAGAAATTATTCCAAATTCTTTTTACCATCAAGGACGAATAGTGGACTGCAGGTAAAAAATAATGCAGCATTCCAACATGATTTTCCTGTCAAACCCAGTTGAATTAAGATAAACAGTTGTATGGTTTCTAGGTAATTGATATCTTACAGCAAAATCATTACTCTGAGCAGTGTTTATTTTTATATTTAAAAAAACACAGCATAATATTCTACATCTAAAGACAGTGAAATCTGAGTGTTATCCTCCTGATTACTCTATCTGATCTCTCCAGTAGCAGAACTTCACAGTCTGAGTTTGATGCTCAGCATTATATCTTTGTGTGGGAGGAAAGTCTGTAATTGCCAAAGCCCTGTATATTAAACATAGTGGTTTAGAGTAATATATCCTCAGGTAAATAGCTGTAGGGAAGTGGGAAGAAAGCTGTAGGGCTGAGAGGGAAGAAACCAAAGAGTTGTGGCAGGGTGAGATGTTAGGCTTCGGTTCAGTTAAAGGGCAGGTAAATGGATTTTAGTCTACAGTGTGCAATACTGTGTTGTATTTTAAAGATATTGACAATTGATAATGCTACTGTCATGCCAAGAATTCTCTCTTACATAGTTAGACTCTGAGTGATTAGTTATTCTTAAGTTTTCTATTATTCCACTAGTGTATTGTCATCACATGTCAGGTTAGTTTTTTGTTACTTTTTTAGCAGTTTTTTACAGCATTTCAGGGGGGGTGTTAGAGGGGGGGAAGCACGGCCCCTCTTGTAAAACTCCCAAAGCCTAATGTCCCCTTTTTGAGAATTTAAGTATTAAATTACCTAGATTTCTTCTTAGCCTGACAACTGGAACAACTTGTCAGCGTTGCGGACAGATGGAAAAACTTCGTAATTTTGTTCACTCTGTCTATATGCTTGAATGAGAGAAAGATATGAGGCTTTTAGTATCTACACTAGCATGTTTAATATTTTCAAAAGACTCCAGTCATAATACTAATAGTATCTTAAAACTTATTTCTCCTAGTGGTGCTCATGTTCTTTTAGATGATGATACAGATTTAGGTTATGTGGAGGATGGAGCTCCATGTGGACCTCACATGATGTGTCTGGACAAAAAGTGCCTGCCAATTCAGTCCTTGAACATAAGCAGCTGTCCCATTGGTTCTAATGGAAAAGTCTGTTCTGGTCATGGGGTGAGTCTGTACTGGGAGTCAGCAGCTAGGCTTCTCCAGCTACCTCTGCTATCTCTGATCTTAATGTACTCAGTGGAGTCTCTACCTGAAGGTGTTCCTAAGACCTGTTGATCTGAAAACACCAATGTTGGATTCAGGGGAAGACTGCCATTCTGTGAAGAGTGGATAAAATTTTAGAAAGCGAAGTTGACAAATCAGTTCTGCAATTATATATCCAAAGTGGTGTTTTCCTTACTAGCGAGAAAAAGCTTTGATATTGGTTATTGTAACAACTTCTGTAATGTACTACCCGTGTTTCAAACTACTCGCCATCTTCAGTTAAGCTTTTCCCAGCACACTAATGCCTTTGTACCTCATGACATAATTAAAATTCTAAACTGTTCGCCCTCAACAGAGATAGTAGGTTCTTCTTTAACAGATGCAAAGTGTATCATTTTACATTCAGGCACATTACATACTGGGGTGTGTGTGTATATATATATATATGTGTATATGCTGTAAGGCCATTTGTTGAATATGCTAGGTATGTTTTGATTAACAAGTTCACTGTTCCGTATTCTAACTCGTAATACTGATGAAAAATCTTTCCACTGTGGGATTCAGTAGACAGATACTTGCCTAAGAGGTTAGACTTTATGCAAGAAATATTTTTTTTTCTTCTCCATATGTGTAATTAAAGATGAATTTGAGTGCCTCAAGGAAGAGGGTTAGGTACAAAATCAAGAAGGAAAAAAATTAAATTGGAAAGTAAAGGATCTAGTAGATCTAGAAATCATCTTGGTACTTTCGGAGAGAGGCGTGGATGGTGAGAGTAGTGTTACCTTTTCTGTTTTGCTTTGGATTATTCCAATTTGTAGTTTTCAAAGAATGCTTCAGTTGATCAAACCTGCCATAGGATGTATTTATATTCAGCATCCAAGATACAATTCTTCAGTGAATACTTTCAAGAAGCCATGAGATAAAAGCTAAAATAAAAACCCCACATGTACTACTTGCTTGTAATCATCAGTGTGGTGGTTGTTTTCTTGACATTATGTTCCAGTCTCCAAAAGACACTGTTAGTTGATGCCTAATGACAGATTTTATTTCTAGTCCCATAATCAAAACTCCATTCTTTATGTCTGTTTGATATCAAGCCTTTTCCTTAGTAGCCTCTTCTAGCAACACAGTCCATGTTCTTATTCATATGGAAAGTTTATCGCTATTAACTCATGTGTTTGATTTGGGTTTTGTCAGTTGGATAGGTTTTCCTGTATTGGATAAATGTACTGCCAGTTTTAGTGAGTCCTAAGTCCTTTTTTACATTTCATCCATCTGACCTCAGGCTTTGGAAGAACTATTTCCTCTCCTCTAGAAGATAAGCAAGCTCTCCTCACTGCCCCTCAGGAAAAAATGGCAACACAACCAATGAAAATGTTTTTTTTTTTTTTCTGTGTGGGAGCAAGCTGTAAATAAGAGGTGGTAAATCCACAACCATGTCTTGAACATTTTAAACACAAATGCTTCTATTCCTTCTGGACATCCAGGCTCAAAGTCCAGTTAGTTGGTTAGGGAAGATCTAATTAGTCTAGGGGTTAATTAAGATAAGGTTTTCAGTTATTTTTTTACATCCAATGCAGGCGTGTAGTGTGATGATGGAACCACTGTGAATCCTTCTGATTTCCTAGCATCTGAGTGTGTTTAGAGTGTTAAAGCCAACTTTCAGGTTATTGATAGATTATACTTGTTCTAAAGCCTCAGTGCTATTGTTACAGCATATAAATGGATAAGTTTTAAACTGCGAATACAATACTGAATTGCATCCTAAACAAACAGTGAAACACACAACTGTTGTAATTTATTTTCTTTTCCAGGTTTGTAGTAATGAAGCCACTTGCATTTGTAATTTCTCCTGGGCTGGGACAGACTGCAGCATTGATGATCCTGTCAGGGATACTGGTGGCAAGAAGGATGAAGGACCCAAGGGTTTGTGTGATTTCAGTTTTGATGTTCTTTTAAGTATTTATGAGTTTTTCTGTTGCTACATGGTAGTAGAATTAGCATATAGAAAGAGAATACTTTTTATAGACTCAGACAGTAAAATTCTGCATTGTGTAGATTATGTAGGTGTTTCTGCTTTGAAAATTGAGGAAACTTGTGTTTCTCTTACCTAAATTTAGGGAAAAATTTAATAAGTAATGGAATGTACTTTCCTTCATCCTTTATATACTCCAATTTTAACAATTATTTTCTTTGTGATTGGGATCTGAGTAAGTGTAGCTCTTTATGATATTTGAGTATTTATGCTTTACTAGAAATTCCGGTTCTCTTAGTTGTTCTCAGCTGTTGCTGTACCTCTGTGTTGTTCTCGGGGAGCTGTGGCATAAAAAAGGGAAAAGTGGAATGGCCCTGGTGGAAAAAAACCTATGGTTTCTTGAAATCAAGATTTCAATGGGAGGAAAAATAAATACATTAAGCTTTTATGGACTTTATGTTACTTACTGTCATGTACTGAGTAGGTATTTCCACTGGATATGAAGTATAAATACAAAGAGAAGCTATTGAGGAAAGAGTTCATCAGAAAGGTCTTTCAAAGAGAAAGAAAAGCACTTGAGATTTTCTCTGACTTCTCTTCCAAAGAATGTCTTTGGATTATCCTGTCCAGTTTTTTTATGTCTTTTCTGTCATCAGGATGTTGTCTAACATCAGACTATAGTATCCAGCATTATGCATTTACAGGTAACATTCCCAATAAACAACTGAGAAGCCCAAAGAGGGTTTTTTTTGTTGGGTCACAGCTCCTGGTTCTTCGATAGTTATTTAAAACAGTAGTCCTTAATGCTCAGACTCTTATTCAAGGTTTCAAGGCAGGACCAGATTTTGGTGTGTGCCTCTAGTATGGCTCTACTACTTCTTCTGTGCCTTATTCTTTTGCCCATTAGTGGCATGATTCCAGTAGACCTTTACCAAGATGTGTTGAAGAGATTGTCTTAAAACAAGTTGGCACTGTGAAGGAGGCTCTCTAGAACAGTCCAGAGTTGTACTGAGGAATCAATGCAGGTGCTTCTGGACTCCTAACCCCCTACCACTGTTGTGTGTGGAGCTGTGGTTTGCACCCTGCCTCACAAAGCTACCTGCCTTTCCGTTTCTTTCTGTGGAATGCTGCTTACAGAGACTTAAAAAAATTAATGGAGGACAGCAGTATAGAGCTTCTCCTTGTGTGTGGATGGGAACAGTACTTACAGTTAAAAAGTACATTAATTTTACAGTGCTCATTCCAAATCCTATAGGAAGGAAATCATTCCCTGCTCTGTCAAAAGTTCTACAGGAAAGGCAACACTGATCTTGGTTAGAATTTTGTAATTCAGATTAACTCACCTAATTCATATTGGAAGTACCTTTAGGAAAATTCATATGTCAATGTTGAAGTAGTATGGGAAAAACTCTTAAACGAATAGTATGTGCATGGATTTCTGCCAGCAGGTTCAGACATAAAGGTTAGATTCCATTTTTCAACGGAGTCCTCTGCAAAAAGGCAGAATATGCTTTTGTACAAGGTGCCTCAGTGATTTCAAAAGACTGATTTTTACTTTTGTTGTTAAAGTAATTTATTGATGTTGAATCACCCAGAAGTGAATGTAGGAGCCTGAGCACTGACAGCTGCTGTAATCTCTTTGTGCTAGTAGAGGAATTCCTTTGTGAGAAAAGGTCAGAATAACACAGAGGTAGTTTTCTGCTTTGTAAAAATCCAATGTACTCAAGTAGTTTCCATTATTTTCTTACCCTTTATTACCAGCAGTGCTTCCTATGTCATATGTCAATTTACAAGTCTGAGACAGAAAACAAAATACTTGTTTTTCCTTAATCCTAAATTTGAGATTTGTTGTGTTTAGAAACAGGACACTCAGAACCACCAAGAGTTTTCACATCATAAACCCAAACATTTTTCTTTCTACAATTTGTGTGTGTGTAGCTAGGAAGTATTGCTACTTATCTATATATTGTTATGACCAGTTCTCTTGCACTTTTCAGACCTTTCCACCATCCATCAATCGCTTTTGCCTCCATACTGTATTTCAGGATTTAAAAAAATAGTGGTCCTTAATTATCTTGGTATGAATACCTCAGCCTTGAATTACTCTAAACTTAGCAACCTGCTATATCCTGTGCTAGCAGACATCCACAGCATGATACCAGTTCTGGGAAACAAGTTTTCTTGCTGTTAGTTTTTGGCTACTGCAGAAACTCTGAATTACTTCAGAGTGCTGGCTAGTAGTTTTGAAATTGTCACGCCTACGTATGCACAGGAGACTCTTCCTTTGCAATTTCATTTGCAGAATTATGCCTTTGTTTGACTAGTGGAATGGTGTTTGGGTTTTTTATATAAAACTTATGTCTCAAGTGTGTGTATGTGTGTTTGTGTGTGTATATTTATGAAATAGGAATAGGAAACCATTTCAAAAGAGGCTTTATTCAGCATGAAGACTGTAAAGTTTCTGTCCCTTGGAAAAGTTCCCGTTAGACAGGAATTCTGCTGCTTGCTTGTGGTCTGTTGTGACTCAATGAACCTATCAAGGTTTTATTCCTAAACACAGGAAATGTGTTTTCCTTAAAAAAATGAAAAATAAGGGCTCAATGTTTTGAGAGACTATGTGAACGTACTGACATGTTACCTGGAGCACAGTTCTAGGGTAGGTTTTTCCTGTTAACAGGTCTTTAGCTCATACAGATAAATAGAGAGTGCTATTGAGAAACACAGTAACAAAGGAAAGTACTGCTAGCTACAAAAGGAATTAATTAAAAAGTTATATTTGTTTTCCTTCCCTGCAATGGAACTGTTTTCAAACAGTTTTAATTTGCTCAGTTAGGTCATGGATACAGTAAGTTTCTGGTGATCAAAAGGAAGTTTTCTTATTAGTTCTTCACTTACATTTTGGCTGGTTTAAGTAAGCAGGAAGTTGAGGATGTTCCCTTTTAAAGTAAATAATAGAGATGGGCTGAAAGGAATATTTGCATGTCTACATGAAAACTTCTCATTGAAATGTTTGCAAGCATTCAAAAAAACCAAATATACAGCTCGTTTCAGAATGTTTAAAGCCATGGTATTTGATAAAGGTTTGTCAGGAGGTTTGAATTGTTTGTCCGATGTTGGGTTACAGCATAAAATACTCCTTTGAGGAATTACTTCATGTTTTCATTTCAGACGTATATGTGATCATTTCCTTAAAAAATCTTCCCTTTTCCCTCCACACAGTGAGCATGGCCACTAACAGGCTAATAGGTGCAGTGGCAGGGACCATTCTGGCCTTGGGGGTGATTTTTGGAGGCACAGGGTGGGGAATAGAGTAAGCATTTTTCTTAGCTTGAGTTTTATGTTTGGTGCCTAGTGTGTGAGGTAACCGTATGCACCCGAGCCCTCTGTGTATTACCCCATTAGCTTTGTCATGTGGTGACCGTATTTGTCGTGTGATTTGACTGTGTCTGTGTCATGTGGTTTGCTCATGCAGTGTTGAACCTTCTCCTGTCTGGGATAATGTGGGGCATATAACAATAAGTTTGTGAACTTCTACACTGTCACAGTAAAAATAAATGTCTGAATGTTTCCATTACACCAAATTATAAAAATAATGGGGGAAAATGGAAGTTTGATTATTTTGCAAAATAGACTGAGTAACGTGGACTATTTCATAAAATGCAGGCATTGTTTATTGCAGTCTGTGGGGCTTTCAGTCTAATAGTACATCACACAATACAGATAGGAAGATGAAAGCTGATGATAAGGGTACAGACAGAAAGTTTTACAGTAAATCTCTGCGTGTTCTGTTACCTCAGGGCACTAGAATGCTGAAGTACAGAATTCATACTTCAAGAATAGGTATGACCAATTTTTATTCTATTCATAGTTTTAGGAAATTGTAATCTTAAGTGCTAGCCCACTACCTCAATTTTAATGGTGGATATGATTTATCTACCTCTATGTGTGTATGTGTACACATAGATAAATGCCTGTATAAGAACTCTCTTCACTCTGCGTTCACTGTGCAAGCTATCGAATAAATTGCTGTTGTTCTGCGATTTCCAACTTCACCATGTTTCTACCACTGCGTATCAGCGCTCTGAAGGGGGAACTGTAACCAGGCAGTTTGTTGTTTATAGTCAGGCTGTGTGAAGCAGCAGTCAGGCTGTTCTCATTCAGGCCGCACAGGCGGTCTTCTGGAAGGCAGCGCTTTGTGTGCCTGAGTTTGCAGCCCTAGAGAGAGACTTCTTAGCTTTTGCTGAGCTGGGCTGTTACATGAAACTCATCACAGATTCTCAGAAGAGTGGAGACCTTTGCACACACAGAGCACAGCTAATAGAAAAACAAGTGGAGGGAAGAAGGTACTAGATACATCTGCTTGAGAAAGATCGGATTGGTGCTTTACTGGTGGCTTTTACAGCTGGTTGCTAAAAACTAAAGACACTGAAGATTGGAGAGGTTTGGGACCCAGCTTCTGGAGCAGAAAATTCACCTACAGCTTGAGGACAATTTTGCCTTCTGGTTATATTCTGCCTTGCACTCTTCTGTTTTTATCTTCCCTTGCCAGCTGTCTCAATTCACTTGGCTCTGACCAATGTCTCTGATCATTTGTTCTTGCTCCTATATCCTTCTGCTCCAGCTCCAGTTTTTCTTCATCTGTCCTGTCCTCCCATCTCTCACTACCTGACTCATTCTTTGTTTTGTTTCTCTCTTCTGGTTCCTTCAGATGCAAAGGTACGCTTAAGGCTAGCTGCTGCTGCTTTTTGTTCCTTGGCTTCAAGAAAGCACAGGGGAACACAAATGCCTTCTCTGGCTGGTGCCATCAATGGCTGCAAGGGAGGTTGTGTTCATCAAAACCTGATGGCAGGTTCTGCCTGTCTTCCTTCCTTGCCACTTCACTTGCAAATTGTGAACTGCTCTTCAAAGTGCTGAAATAACTTCACTTTCTTACTACTTCGTGGATTTATTTCAGAAATTATGAGGGACAAAATGGCAGAGCAGTTGTTTCCTAAAGGGGTACTTAGCTTTAACTTAAATCAGAGGATCTGGCTGGCAAAGTGGCAGGCAAGGAAACATCAAACCACCAGCGTGTTGTTACCTGCAAGACAATCTGCAGCTAGCTTAACTCTTCCAGACGCTACTTGATGCTGATGAAGATTTAGGAAATAGTCTGAAGCCCACTGAAATGAAAGATGTGCTCTAACAGCTTTGTTTGTATCAGAGTCCTAAAAGATGACTGGAGGTGGTAGGACAGCTGTGCCAAAGCAGGTGATGCCTTAGGAAAGGGGGGCTGTGTCTGGTGGTTACAGTGCAGGTAGCTGTAGGAGCTTCCTCCAACCAATGAACCCGTGTCTGCAGGGTACAGCATCAGTACAGCAGAAAGAACAAGTATTCGGGAAGTGTTGCCTCTTGGGATAGTCTGGATGGGAAATGACCCCACAGTAGAGTGGTGGTTTTAAACCTTCCTCTGACTGAATTTCAGTTTGTGCATATATAGGTCAAGCACCCGAGTCCAGTGACTGGAGAAGCTTATTTAGCTGAAACATCCTAATTTATGCTGTTCTTCATAAATGTCACTAACTAAAATGAGCTGATGCAAAGTGGGCTGCACTCTTGTAGCAAAATTCTGGTTTATTAATAATTCAATTTCCTTGATAATGCTTAATAAAACACAGCATACACCTTTAAGGTAAAGTATAACATGAAATAGCAGTCCCATTGTAAGTACTTTTATCTGCAGGGTTTGTTAGCCTTAAAAACAGTTCACCAATAATCCTCTTAAATCTCTGTACTGAGAAACTGGAGCTTGTTAATTGGAGGACTCCGTTCTCACAAACAAGTGGTTGCTGTTTAGTAATCACAAGGCTTCCTCCAACTTTGGGTTTATATTGAAGTCAGAAATGAGATGATCGCCTTGGTGATTATCAGTGGAATTTTACCTTGACTTTAGCCTTTTCAGGCTCTTTACGAGGTAAAAGGGCTGCTTCTCTGCATGCGTAGGAACTGCCGCTCCCAGCATACTGTGGAACAGTTTTGAAACCACTGCAGTCGAAGGGGCATGCCTTTATCCACAGCCATACGTTATCCTCTTCTGTTTCTACTTTGGTTTAATTCTTCTGTATTTATAGTAAATAAAACCAGTATTGATTTTCTGTCTTGAAAGAACATACTGCATTTGCTGAACGGATGTGCACTATGAAATAGACTTGTATTCCCCTGCCCCAAACACTGGACAACCAGGGAGCACAGCAAGAGGAGGGATGTAGAGTAGCAGCCACTTGGAACTTCCTTATCGAAGTCACGGCTCTTTCTTGTCAGTTTAACTCTGTATCTCTTTTGTGGGAAGATAGCATTTGATGGTTGGAAAGAAATCAGTGTTAGAGTATTTCAGGGCTTCTAAAACTTGTTACAGATAAATTACTTGCCGTGTTTTCAGTCTCATGTGCAACTGTGATAAAATCCAGAGTAAGCTGTAGAGCTGTGTCAGATAGAGCAGCTCATTGGACTGCTGTTGAAAGCAAGCCTTCATTGGGAATCATTCACTATGCTCACTCCTGTTGATATGAGCCAGGTGTGACTTTAAAGGTAAGTCCAAATGAGCTACATACTTCTAAATCATGAAAAATTACCTTTGAATTATTATCAAATTTGTGGTGCACTGCTCGTATCTGTAAAACTCACTGCATTTCTTGTCAGTCCAAGTCTTTATTAATACTCCTGAATACTCTTTATGCAGGAATCACAGAAAGCAGTTTTAAAAGTTTGTTATTCTTTTAGCTAAACTGATCTCAAAAAGCCTGGTATGGGAAACTCATAATGAATGCGATGAATTTAGGTGACTGTGGGAAATCTTAAAGCTTAGGGCATGTACTTATGGTAGGGTCTGGGACGGGGCAGAAGGGTCTGTGATACTGGCCAAACAACTTAAAACTTTCAGTTGTTGCAGATGCCCTTGCTCTTTCCTTTGCTGATCTCTGGCTGCTCCTTCTTCCTTACATTAGCTGTTGACAGGTTTCCAAACTCAGTTTCAGAACACTTAAAATAGGAAAACTTCAATTGCTTGGGTTGGGGAAACTGGGATAGGAGGTAAGAACGGGTTTTGAAGGCTATTCCCGAACATGTAAATGTTTAAACAAAAAGTGTGCAATATCCTGCCAAAGATCTGTTGTTGGGTTGGTTTCATTTTGCCTTGAGTTCAGGTGCAATTAGCTTTACATCAAAGACTGCTCAATAGGAAACTTTAGTATAGAGCAATTAAAATGTTACTCAAGACTGTTGTCTGTTTCCTCCACCCTGTGTAAATAAAGCACTTAAGGGTCAATTACAAATATCTTCTTTAGGTTTTCTCTTGCACTCTTCAGAAAATTGCACAAACGTATTTTGTGCTGCTGCTTTTTGTTGCTCTTTTTTCCTGCTCCACCATTCCCCACTTTATTGTTAAGTAGCTTCTTGAGGATGTCGGAGAGATGCTTTGATGTTTGGAAAGCTTAATGGGAATACAGCTTTTATTTCAACTTTTGTTCCTTGTTGTGTAGCAATCCTTTGCTTTTGTCAAAGGCAGGTTTGTAAATTTAGCATTGGCGTAACTGCAGGGAGTCTGCACTCTGATTAGCAAGTGGTGCTGGATGTTCTCAGCTCAGATTACAATCTCTACACTTCTCAGACCTGTCCATGAAAAAAGTTAAGCTTTTTGATTTTTTTTTCTTCTCATTGTCTGTAGTCATAAAACATATGGCATTCAGACTTTTTCCTTTAAGTTGAGGAATTACAAATATCCCGGTGTCCTCAGTTGACGGTTCTTTCTCTAAGTAATGGAGTAACTCACGGTGGAATTTACTGCCTTTACACTAGATTTCTCTCTGTGGTAGCAATCAGCACAGCACAACGCATAGACCAACAGCTTTGTTCAGTCTGACTGTTAAAGAGAAAAGTTGGGCTTGCTGAAGTTGTCTAGAGACATCACCTTCTGTGCTGTCTCTATTCCCTGAATTGTTTGATGACCCTTCAGTTGTGTCACTTAATATGAATAAAGTGGTTGGTTCTTATGTCTGTTTTACCATAATCCTTTATCACAGGTCCTAGTGCCACCAATCTTATAATAGGCTCCATCGCTGGTGCCATCCTGGTAGCAGCTATTGTCCTTGGGGGGACAGGATGGGGCTTTAAGTAAGCAATGCCGCATGTCTTCTCTTCAGTGGCTATGGCATTTCTATTTCTTGCTTACATCACTAAATTTTGAGCTCCTGCTACAAGACTTCTAACTTAACTGCCCCTCCCCTTCAAACTGCAACAAACTGCTGTAAAGAAAGAGTGATGCATGCACTAAGCAAGAGGAGGAAATGGATTTGAAGCTAGCAGATGTCATCAGGGTGCAAAGTTGAAGAACAATAAAAGAATGAATGTAACTGCCATGAGTTCACACTAACGCTTAGGGAGCAAGGCCTCTTTTTCACCTCCAGTTAGCAGCGTTGTTCTCAGAAGTTGGCTGGAGCTGTTAAAACCCCCAAAAGGTGTCATGAGGAGCATGTCGTTGGAATGCAGTAATCCTTGCAAACAGGTAAACTTTTTATAATTAAAATACCTCACGTGTAAACAGTAAGTTCACGCAGCAGTGGCTGAGTCATTTTTGGGAACAAATGTGTTGACACAGTTGATTGAGAAGCACCAGGGCTAACTCTTGTGGTTAGTGATTTATTTATTTTTTTAAACTATTATTCATTATTTTTAAGAAGTCAGGTTTTGAGACAACCTTAGAAATCTTGCACTGTCTCCTGAAAGATCAAACTGTTTCTTGCCCAATTCTAGTCCAGTGTGTTTTAGAACTATGCAGAGCAACATCCAGTCGTTCTGCTGGTGACTGTTAAAGCAGAGTCTTGTACAAAAGCATTTAGTTCTTGCCTCTTTGAGGTGCCAAATCTACATACAGGCTACTAGTATTTGGTAAAAAGGATCTAAATTTAGAATCAATGTTCATAACCCTAGTTGTTGTTAGTAACAGAAATCAAGATCAAACCCTGATAAACCAATAAGCCCTAATTCCTCAATCAGGTTTTTACAATAATACAAAGTATTTTATATGGCCTAGATTCATATTCCATGTCGAAGCTGAGAAGGGGAAAAAAAAGATTCCTAATTGATTAAGGCAGATATCAAAGTAGAATATAGTGATCAGGTCATACTTATGTGTTAATTCACATTCAGATGTTTGTTTACTTCTGGTTTAGACTGTTGTATTTTCACAGCAGCCCTGCCAAAAACAAAACCCAGACTTTTCCCCTTCTTCTGGACAAGGCCCAGGTGATTGCCTGTTGCACTGCTGGCCATGCTTGCTGCTCTCAGGAAGGCTCAGCTCCTGCCACATTAACTTATCTCTAAGTGCTCTTTTGGAGGGAAGTGATGCTCCCTGCGCTTCCCCTTGACACTGAGCTGCAGGCACCAGCTGTTGGAGTCAGTGCTCCACATTTGCTCTGGTAAGAAAAGATCTGTACAAAATGTATCAGAACATCTATCTTAAAGTATGGGGTGTGATCTTCATAAGACTTTTTCATTCCTGCTGATACTTACCTTCAGCTGCAATATTATTTCTTCTTACAGCAGCTTCTCTGTTAAATTAAATCCACTTATTTGTACAATAAATACCCCTAGGTTACTACAGGGCAGCTCTAAACAAGAGAGTTTAATTTAGTCCTGTATGATTTGCATTGTGTCCTATATGGCTGAGATTTGTGTTTTCCACATTCAGTTTGGATTTATGGTGTTCTATCAAATCTGTGTTCAAAGGTAAATTCAAATGAGGTGTTTATGCAGTGCCAGACGTGGCTTCACATGTGGTGGTAACACAAGGAGGAACTGGCTGGGATGCTTCCCATTTGATGGAGTGAGAGACTGTTTCTGTGTAAAGGCTAAGTCTGGAAAGAAAGCTTTTTTACAGACTCTGTAACACTTGGACATGTTCTATAGCATCAGTACAAGCACAGGTACAGTTTTTCTACCTTTTCCTACTAGATGCAGAAGTACAGGAGAGAGTTGTCTCTTACCTGAAATAAAGTAGATAAGCAATACATAAAGATTTTGGTTAGTTGCAGAACTGAGGGCTTTTCCCCTCTGCTTCACTGCAATTAGCTTTTTGAATCAATGCAACCAAATTTTCTGCAAGCCTTGCATTAACCTTTCTGTTAAAGTGTTTGTTTTATTGGGTGTAATATTGCACACCTACGTAGAAACACAGACAGTGGATGTTCCCATGGGAATTAACCAGCTAGATTTTGTTAGAAAAAATGTCAGATTATCTTTTTGGACCAGTTTTCTGCTGTCATAGACGTGTGGCTGTTACTTAGCAATTCATGTGCTTTCCAGCCACAGAGCGCTTAGCCCTAAACACCACGTTTATATTGCAGAAGGTAAGTTGTTGAAAGCACAGTACAAGTGATTGAAAAGTAAGATCTTTGTGTAGTTTCATCCTCTGAATCTTTTTAAGCTGTCTTGTGCCTCACATCAGTGCTGCAGCACCTGCTAGCAGCTCCATGGGCATCTGCTGCTGACTGGGGTCACCTGTGCTCAGTACCTTGCACAAACACACATCTGAAACTGCAGTATTTAATGGAGTGTTTATTTCTCCTTTGTGTTCCACAGCTCTCAAACTACTTCAGCTTTGCATCCTGGTGTCATTTGTTTTCCCAAACATAGAACTTGTTTCCCCTCTAGAGGCTCTGTATTGGAAATGTCTCTTCTCCTCAAAAGAGCAAGCAAGATACAAAGACTTACTCTGTAGCAGAACCTCAAATACACTGGCCTGGCCTAGCTCACAGCTTGAAGTGCATGCTTCTTCTGGGGGTCAGAGGGGAACTGAAAAGGCTTTTGGCTTGTATAGAAAAGAGGGCTAGCACTTACAGACCCTCTGATACTTTGCTTCAGATGTGTTTGGAGGGACAGATGAGGAGGATAAAAAAGAAAAGTTAAAATCCTCTTTAAGCAAGTGATGTGTTTAGTCTCTGCAAATATGAGAGAAGGTAGCTAATGCTTTACAAACTGGGAGATGTGATTTCTGTTTCACAGGTTATCAGATGTTCATATGAACATACGGTACTGTGGTGTCAAGTCCATGTCAAACGTAAGCTGCAACTAAGCAAACTTTGTTCATGAACTGAGGTGGGGGTGGGGGGTTGGAGGGGAAGTGCAAAAGAAGGCGTGATGCAAGTTTGGAGAAACAAAGTGAAAGAAAACCCCCCAAAATAACACAAAACAACAACTACCAGTTTCAGGATGAGCTAGGTTAATTTTTCTAACTTCTGCTGAGCCTTGCATAGTACTTGTAAAGCTGTTGTTGTTCAGTCTGCAGTAAGGGAGTCCTACACACTTCTACCTGAACTCTGCTGGGTAACGCACAGCAGTACAGCATTCATGAATGTCAAGTCTGTTTTGATGTAGCAAGTCCAAGCAAGATTTCAGTATACAGCATGTAATATGGGACCTCTATGGGTAGGACTGCTTCACTGTTAGAGGAGTTGGTCTGTGCAGTGGCTGCAACTGCAGCCTCAGGACCCGTGCTCACCCTTTTCCGAGTGTATATTCTCTTACTCTTGCAAAACCATTGCAGTGATAGCAGACAAATGTTTTTGTTGCTGAATTTAAGAGTATAAAAGCACTTCCTGGTAATAAAGCAAGACTGCTAAGAAGCAATGCTAGTAAAAGTGATGTGGAAATGCATATGAAAAGCTGCTTCTTGTTATACCAGAACACAGAAGTGACTGACAGAGAAAGGCTGACTGTAGGCACAGTTCTATTTCCAGCAACTGTTGCTTAGCTGAAGAGCTGCAGTGTTTTCTGTCCCAGTAATGGATGACCAAAGACTTACCTAATCCTTAAAGATACTAAATCTGTGCAGATGCGTTTAGGCTCCAGAAGTTTTTGCTAATGGTGACTCTGTGAGGAAGGACAGTTTGGTCCCTTACCAGCTCTTCCGTAAAGCATGCCTCATGACTTAAGTAGTCATCGCTGCACAAACATCAGCATTAGAATCAAACATCAGATATTTTCTCACTTTCCTCAAGCTACTGGAAAAAATGGCAAGTTAATGTCTTATTTTAAGCTGCTAATTTTAGTCCCTTGTTAATTTCAATCAGCTTTATAGTAACAGGACATTTATTTAATCTCTTCTTCAGCCTTTGAACAATGCTTTAGGAATGCCTATGAAAACATTAGCTACTTGAAGTGGTTAAAATACTGGGTTTTTTACATACAAAGCTTTACTTAGGTGATCACAGATAAAAGCATAGGATTGCAGGTGATAGGAATGTATAACACATTCCTGTTATTTGGGAAAAAAATGCAGAGGACTGCAGCAGGATATCTGTTACATACATCCAGCCTGTTTTAGAGCCCATTTTCTGAAGTATTTTTTCTCTGTACAGGTGACCAGAGGCAGTGCTGTGCTGTAGCATGGTGTGCTTTTTTGCATCAGAATCGCCTGTAATTTTAGTTTTGTTAGAGAAATTTTCTAGAAGGCTGACTCTCATAATTTAAGGCAGCATTAAAATATTAAATGCAAAAAGAATTTAATGTTCTGAGATCTTCTATGTAGACAACATAGAACTATGCTATGTATCCTTGTGTGGGGGACTCCTCTCTTCTGCCCCCACCTTAGCGCAGCACAGCAGCATACTGAAAGAAACCCCGAACTCCTGTAACACCTCTCTCTAGCTGTGTGCAGGTGTCCAGGACCTGCTACTCACCTTGTTCCCTGCCTTTTTATTGCAGTCTTCTTCAGGAAGAGGGACACTTGCTTTATTTGCGAATTTAATTAAGACTACTGTGTCTGCAGTTGTTTAGTATTAAAATAGTTGGTAATTGGAGTTAAGTTGCAACAAGCTGGTCAGAGAATTGGAATAGAATTACCTGCAGAGTAACACCTGACTGCCTACCTCTGTGAAGCGCTGGGGCCGCAGCAGAGAGACACAGCAGGCTGTCCATGCTTTGCGGATGTGTTAAGCGTTCTTTTAGTTCTTCACGTTTCTGCCTCATGCAGCACTGTTAGCAGAATATCCTAAGTGAGGAAAGGCAGTGGTTTCATTAGTACCTTATTCCTTGAAGCCTTTCTGCTGGATAAAGCTAGGACTGAGGAAATCGAGGGTTTGGGCAGATGCCAGAATGCATGGTGGGCATGCAGCAGCCTACCTGTTGCCCCGTAGCACAGGTGCTGGCTGAGCTGTAGTACAGCAGGTGGCCCTCCCTGGAACACTGCTGGTGATATCAGGTAAAGACAGGACAAAAAGAAGAGAGTTTTGTTTCAAGAGTTGTACTGGGAAGCTAGCGGATCATCTGTCCTCTGTACCTTTTAATTAAAGCCCATTTCTTTAATTAAAATAAGCTCAGATAACAACATAATTCAGTGTATGTTTGAATGACTTGTCCTCTTCAAGCAAGCTGGAATATGGTACTTTCCCTAGAGTAGAAGGATAAGTTACGTCATCTGGATTTTTTACATGCATTGATGATTTGTTTTAAGGGGACTGACTAATTAGTTGCTCATCAGTAGTGTTTGAATTCAAGTATACTAGACAGTATTGGGGGGGGTGGGGTGCGTGTGAAGGGGAAGAGAAGCAGCACATGTCCCTTCCTCATTGAGCCTGGCAGGATAAGCAGACACAAAGCAAGGTTTAACTTGCTTTTAACCAAGTTCTGTTATACTCCTACTTGCTATCGTGCAGCTCTGAAAGTGGGCCTGAAGAGATAATTTATCCAAATTTACCTGTAGCACAGAGGAGGATGGATGGGGATATTGAAGTGATGTCAGCCTGGGTCAAAAGGAGAGCTAGTACAGTACTGTACAGGGAAAATGACTGAAAGATGAATGCAGTGATCTTTCAGAACCCAGCAATTCTTTAGCATTCACCTTGCAAAAGCATAGGGCACTGGTACCCAAGTTAAAACAAAGCAAAACAAAGAATGCCCAAGATTCACCAGTCTCTGGAAGTCTTCTCAAAAGGAAGTTGCCCTTGTATTCATCCATTAGTCTCAAACTACCTGGCAGTATCAATAACTATTGTAGCAGTGGCAGCAGTTAGGGCTGCAGAAAACAGAAAGTCTGGGGGTTGGTATGTAGCTTTAGGGAACGTACGAATTCCTGTTCTGTAGGTTTTGCATGTCAGTCTGGTGGCGGTAGTGGTGCATATGCCCAACGATAAAAACTAAATGCATGAGCCCTTTTTGCTTGATGCCCCACATGAAGCCAGATACCGGGGAGGTTGCACCCAACTTTTGTTGTCGCTTCCTAATGTCTTGCTGTTTGACATAGGATATCGGTATCGCAGGAGACTGGATATCACTGACCAGCTTGCTACCCACTCTTAACATTAAATTTACAATTTGCAAAACTGTCCAGTCTCCTTCGAATGCAATGTCTTTGCTAGATTTTGCACCTTACTAAGATTCACAGCAGTTATGGTCAGTAGTATGGTAAGAGCTCACTGAGGCAGTCACTTTTCTCACATGGGAACACATAAGTTAAATTGTGGTATAGCCCGAGCTGAGCACTCAAGTGTCCATAGGCCTGTGTGGTTCCAGTACTGGCACTTGTGACTCATTCCCCTTAGGTACATGGCATGCTTTCTTGGCCTAGTGGGCACATGTTACTGTGGGCTGAAGTCTTGTACAAATTTAGAGCACCACTCAAAGTACTACAGAAATAATTGAATCCTGTGTGCCAGCGTGATCTTTAAATGGCATAAGGAAACCAACACTTGATACTATGCTACTGAAAGCATGCGACCAAATTCCATGAATTGTTATCCCTTGGAAAAGTTACGTGGTAAAGTGTCTCAGTGTGAGCCTTTTACTTTACTATGACCTTGGCAATGGCTTTGTTCCTGTTATATCTAACTAACATCTTGCATTTTTCTCTTCATCTCCTTTTGATGCAACCTGGAAGAAATGTCAAAAAACGAAGGTTCGATCCAAGTCAACAAGGCCCTATCTGAAGAAACATGATTCAAAAAGCTTCTTCTTGCACTACTGGATTTTGGGTATGATGTCTTTGCTGTAGTGGCACAGGAACTCAATCAGTAAGGAGGAACATGAGAAACAGTAGCCATACACACAGAGTTGGGATGTTAGGATTTGAGGTGGTAGAAGACTGTCCTTTTTGGAGATAAGTTTGAAATATTTCCTCCATTCACCTTTCTCTTGTTAACATTACCTGACAAGTGTTACAAGCAAACTGTTTCAAAATCAGGTGGGGTTTTCTTTCCTCAAACAAAGGAGGAGACACACAGACCAAGTGCAATAAGAGAACTGTTCCAAACCAACAAAATAGCAGAAGATTATTATTTTTTTTCCCCAGCCTGCTGGCACTCTAACTTCACTTGAGTTCGCATGATGTCCTTTTTCTTATCAAACTCCAGTGGCATGAGGAGCTAAATTTGAAAGGGTAACCTGCATGGCTCACATACAACCAACCAAGCTAGCGAGCTGACCCCAAGCAGAATCTGCAGCCTAATAAACACAAGCCACCAGGAAGCCAATACCAGGCTCCAATAGCTTTTCCAGCCACGCAGTGCATTCTGCTGCTGGACTTCAGAGCTCCCTGCTCTCTGAGCTCTTTGTCCAACTCGTTTTGGTCTCCTGGGCCAGAAGTCTGATGGAAGCTATCGAGTGATGGATGCAATTCTTCCAAGAAGGAAAAAGTGTAAATACAGAAATAAGATTTTGACATATCATTTTCACAGATTATATATAAGTATATATGTACAAGAGAAAAGGATTTCCATAGAAAAAGGTTCTATTCTTCATGTAAATCTATTTTTGATGTTGGGTTTGGTTTTGGGGTTTTTTTGCTCCCCCTTTTTCTGTAGCATGTTGTACAGCGGATGTTCTGGGCTTGCTCAAAAAAGGCAGGTAATAGCATGCAGATGCAGGGAGTTCTGACACCAAACAGATGTGATCTGAGTTTGTATGCTTGAAACCAAAAACAATTAAAATGTATAAATGCATATCTATGTACTGACTATAAGTCTGGGTTACTTTTTTTGGCTGTTATACAGATTTTTCCATAATATAATGTAACATAAGCGACACCGTCTTTAATCACAGAAGTGCCAAGCTTTTTATTTTTTTAACTACAGCTACTTTTCTTTCCTGTCTAGATCTTGTGAAATAAAATCTTAAATAAGCCTTAAAATACTCAGAAAACGTTAAAAGCTTGGAACGAGTTATTTTTCTCTTGCCTTCAGCCCAGTCCCCCAAACCAAGTTGCAAAGGTGACTGACATTTCTAACGCAGTCCCTGTAGCTCTTTGGCACATCTCACTCTTCAAAGTACACTGCAAGAGTAATACTTTGCCCCTTGGCTACTGGTAGCTGGCTGCCGTCACAAAGCATGCAGATTTCCGGTGGTGTCAGTACAGTTAGATGCTCCACATGTGCAAACACAGGGTTTTGCAGAGACATGCTGGCAGCAGAACTGTTGCCCGAGGAACCAGGCTGGCCTGTTGCATCTAGCTTGAGAACGGCAGGCAGACATCTGGCTCATCCTCTTCACCTTGATTTAAAATGTGGGTAATTCAGTGTATGTAAGTGAAAGTGGCCTGAAAATGTCATTGCTGCATCTGATCAGAATCCTAAACTTCTGTAATTATGGATTTCATTTAAAGGTTGGATATTAATAACAAGGGCAGTCCAGTTACACTACTTACTCCATCTTTGTTCGGGGAAAGCCACCTCCCGAGTTAGCTTTAAGAGCCAAACATTAAATGCTGCAGATTTCCTGTGACTTACAAAATCTCATTTCAATTATATTTCTTACTATGGTAGTGTTGGATCCAACAGTCTCAGAAGAGAACTACAATGTATGGTTTTGCCTGACAGTTATTGTTCAATGTTTTTAAATAGCTTTAACATAATCACATTAACATCTACTACATTATGAGTTAAAGGTGCTGCACACAGGTAGTCAATATCGATATATTATAAACCTGATTCTGAAAAATTCCTGCCTGGCTTCAAGCAGAACGAAGTTAGTAAGAATACATTTGTGGCAAACCAAAACTACTCGCAACTGCGTTATTATCCCCTACAATTACTTTGCTTGGGAACATAATTCCCAACGTTCCTCAGGTTCTGCTTCCAAAGCAAGCACAACTCCCACCACATACACACATCTGGTTAGCAAAAACTAAATCAACTGGGTACATACAGATATAAACTACCTGTGTAATAAACCTTTGAGAAGCATTTCACAAACAACATTGTTAGTGTATAATGTGATGTTTTTAAATCAGACCACAGTGGTCCCCAACTACTATGTGCATATGTTCAGTGCTGGGGTAACTTTTTATTTACACCAGCAGTTTCATAGGAATTATGATTTCATGACTGAATTTATGCCCCCCCACCCCCCCTGCCACCCACTCTGTGTGTGGAAGAGCACATTCGCTTTCTCCCTGCTTGTACAGAACACAAGTAACAACACAGCTCAGAGTAGGTGCAGTGGACAATTAAAAACCTGGTTTTGGGGGGAGTCTTGATTTTCTATGTCCCACCATTGCTGTGCTTTGGGAAATATGTATCCATTTAGAGTTAATTTATTCATTACAAAGCGTTATCAAATGATGACCTGGTCAGCACTGCCTCCATTTTGTTCACTGTATGTTTGCTCCATTATTTATCTAATCATCTGGACAAGAAACTGTGGTCACTGTATAGCTCGTTCCAGTTTGCTGCATGATCTCACTGATTTGATCTGATCCTCCTAAAAGAGAAGTCTACTAGGCAAATTAACAGCTGTATTAGGTGCATGTCAAAAGAAATCGATTACTTAAGGCTGGAGTTTAACCTCTTTTTCTTTACTATGCAAAGATGGCTATTGCACAAACAAATTCAAGACAAATGTCTGAGGAAATGCCATAGAATACTTGAAGTTATGTTTTAAGCCTAATCAGTCATGTTTTATATTCATTATTGCTTCCACTATTACTCTTTCTTTTTAAAATGATTTGTAATTATTTTTTTAAGTGCACAACTTGATGTTGTAAATCAGTTTTTGTTTGAAGTTAATACTCATTCATAACTTGTTGGCTGCTAATGAATGGAAATTCAAATAGTCCTTGTTCTGCATCTTAGCAAGATGAGTATTAAAAACCATCATGAACATGGAATGGAGTAGTTCTTAATTTTCAATCATTTTTTTCCTTATTTCTTCTCTCCATTTTATTTAATTTCTTTGTTCAAGCTATCACCACTGTTACAGTAGCAGAAAGTGACTGGAGGTTTTGGTTACTGAAAAATCTAAAACTGGGTCCCATCTTGGAGCAGAGTTCTGTCTGCAAAAGGACATGTCACACAGGCTTTCTGACACATGTGGGACTAGCACTAAGCACCCAGGGCAGAAGGAGGGGTGCTGGGCTGCCTCAGTCCCAGCTGCTGGCTTCAGGGAGTGACTGAGACCTGTATGTACATTACTGGAGGGAAGCCTTTTGTGGTTGAAAAATCCAACTTGCATAATTGCAAAAAATCTAAAATGATGTAAAAGTATTTTGAAGGCCTCATAATAACCAAATCATATGGGCATCATTTTAATGGCTTACCAAATGAAACCATTTCCCTCTTCTGGCTTGGGGTTTGGTTTTTTTGATGTTGCTGTTGTACGGTTTGGTTGGGTTTTTTTCACAGACTAATGAAGCCAGCCTTGGAAAACTAAATGCATGCATGACACAGTCACCAAATACCTGCTGCTATTCTTTTGCTTTGGCCCAGTCCCAGAAAAGGAAACAAAATACACCTTTGTCTCAGTATGTCCCAAGGTTATGTATGAAAGCATGTTTCTCATTTAGAGCTACAGACCGTCACTAATGGATCCACTACCATCCACTTTTATTTCCTGTCATTTAACTATAGGAGGATTTATCTGTAAATTCAGTATGAACGTGCAACATTTTGGCTATATTTATAGTAGACAGTCATTCCTAAGACAGGAGCTGAGCCTCTCGCAGCATATGAATGCTAAAGCAATGTATGCATAGATGCATTTTTGATTTTAAGAAAAAAAAAAATCTTTAAATTGTTGTTGAAAACTTTCACAGCTCCAGCCCCAAATACTGAAGAGTGATCTTCCTGGGGAGCTTACTGTTTAGAACAAGTGCAACACCAAGTCATGATTGTATACAAACCCCAAAGCTCCTCTTGGGTTCTAAATGCACTTACTACAGCTTCCTACCCAGAAGAATTGAAAAAATATTTTAAATCACCCACCAGAAATACAATACAGACCATGTAAGTGCCCTCAGAAAGCTTGAGCAAAAAGGTGAAATAAGTAACTAGGAATTATAGTATTAGTGATGCTAAAACCAGTACTATTGAAAGCAAAAGGTCATAAAAGCATTATCTTAAAGCTGCACATGCTATAGTTCAGTTCAGCAATTTATTGTTCAGAACTCAGCAAGCACAGCAGCACATCCTCACATTGTTGTAGGGTTGTTGAATAAGTTACTTAGTGGAAGCGTGTAACACAAGAGGACGTTTGGCCTCGAGGTAAGAACAAGGAATCTACGTCAGACCAGCACAGACATCCACCCAACATGTACTATTTCTAAGCAGCCACAGACTGCTGAAGGCAGAGTAATTCAGAATGCTCCCATTTGTAGAAACCTTGAAAGCAAGCATCAGTCTGTTCCTGCTAAAACTTTCTTTTAAAAAAGAACTTGGTTTGTTGTGACAAGAGACCCCTTATCTCTACCCCTAATAGCATAAATAGGCCATGCTTTAGTGTGGAACTTTCTGAGCCAGTACAAGAGTTTCCTCACCAAAGCTGGTAACTCAAAGCGCGAAGAAGCTAACTGTTTTTTACCTGTTCCTGCATGTGGGACATAGCTGCGCCAGCACCCACTGTACAGCCCAGGTGAACCTGTTGCTCTCAGCACTGACCTAACCCATGCCTCTGTCTCCCCATTGCCCCGCTGCAAATAATGGATTCAATCTGAAGTGCTGACCCAGGACTCGGGCCTCTTTCAGATACACAGTTATGTGACACTCAGCTGTGGAGAGGCAGAAATTACAACAAATCTCCAAGTCTCAATGGTCCAAGTCCAGTTCTCATACTTCATAAACCTCATGGACCACTTCAAAACAATTCTCTACCTGTTCATATATCATACACTGACAGATGCCCTCAGCCATCAGACCAAGTATTAAGAGCTTTGAATTGCTTTTTGGAACTGCGAAGCAATAGGTTTTTCATCTGCACTACTTACGGCTTTATCTAGTGCTTGAAGTCCTACAGACACACAGAGAAGTTCAGCAGTAGTACAAGTCCCTAAAGCTGTGCCTTGCTGATGAGCAAGGTGGCACACTCATTACATTACAGACTGGGAACATGCTATGGTTCCCTAGCATCACTTTTGCCTCTTCTGTGGATAGGAAGTGTCCTCACACACAAACACGCTGTTTGCAGTCCAACCTGGACAGTGCCCAGCTAAATAGCTGGCACAAGCAAACAGTACTTCTGACTAGTTTCCCATCTCTGGTTAAGATGGCAACCATCATCTTCTCCAGAATGAAAAGCTGCCAGATGCCTGAAACCCAGCACCATAAACTTCAAGAGAAATTTAAAAAACAGTAACTTAATGGCAGCTGTGCCAAATTTGCTTCTGTATCAATCACAAGAAGTACTGGGCTAACAACCAATAGCCCCGAGTTTCCCCATTTGACTCACGTGAAAGCATTTTGTGCATATGCATGGCTATATGAAAACAAGTAATGGTATCCTTCTGCATGTTGCACTCAGACATTAGATCCTAGGTATAAATTTGACAATTTGCCTTGGAAAAGAATAACCACTGACCTTATTAATTCAGGACAGTTTTCCATAGATTGAAACTTTGGACTGTAAAGGTTGAGGTTTTAGATTACCTATTATGTATCCCCTCTCAAGGTGGCTCTTCAATATGTGCATTACTTCAGATGCTATGGATTCACAGACGAAGGAAGCACTTCTAATTAACACAAGAGAGCTTCAGTTTTTCCCAGAAAGGTGCATTTAATATTCCAGAAACCTGAACAGATCTAAACCTAGTGTTTAATCCAGACAACAGGTCACTTGGATGTGTTTAAGGCATTTTCTTACCCAAGAGAAACAAGCCCCTCTTCTCCTCCGAGCTCACTACCAAGCTATAGACTGGCTCAAGCACAAGTCCCTTCACACGCGTGCTTACAGAAGAAAACAACAGTAGCAACTGATTTTCCTGTGATGCTGCAGCTTTGACTCACCAGGGGCAGTGTCCTTATGACCCTGGCACAAAGGTGACAGGAGCAGTGCTGAATGGCACCTTCCGCTGTCAAGCCGACAGCAAAGCTCAGGTCACAGTGGTACAATATCCACCCTGCTTTCCACTAGTCAGCATGGCAGCAGCATCACAGACACTGAAAGCTCCCACTACATATGGCACCTAAGTTTGGCAAAGCCTGAACACCAGCCTTAGTGCAGGCACACGAAGTATGCTTCCACCCATGTCTTCAGCTCAAGTAAACAGAGATATCTATCCTCCTAACAAGGACCTCTTCCGAAAACACAATTTATAGTAGTGTAGTTTGCTCCAAAACACACCAATAACTGTACGATTAGAGAATGTATACATTTACAGAACCTGCTGTAGCAGTGCCCATGGTCATGTTAAGCAGTCTCAGTGCTTTCAAAGAGGGCTCAAGTTACACATAAATTACAAAGACCACAGCCTAAGGCTCTGTACTCCATTCATATATTTATGTAAGCATTTGACATATTCTGACTATCCATTTCCTCCCTAAACATAATTCCTCTGTCAACATGCCCCAGCCTTACTTAGAGCAGCACAACAATGAAATCAGACAGATGCAAAATGCACAAGCAAACCAGTTTGCTTTGGAGTCAGTTGTTTCGCTGTATTTCCTTCCTGGCTTATCTGAACTCTCTATTGCTATAGTTAGACTTGCTCCATTATGAAGTTACTTTTGTTAATAATAACATAGTTTACAGACAACGCATGCTTGACTAGGGTTTCTGTGTAATGAGAAAGCAGTTCCAAGAAACGGCAACTATGAGAGTGTCCTCCAGCATTCATTAAAAAGCTGCAGGAAATTAAATATTTTAAGTTATCTCTTGTTCCATGAAGAGACCCTGAACTCAACACTGAAAACTGCCATTCACAGGAAGAAAGAAACAATTCCTTACATAGCAGAATCCTGACTGTGTGCTGTTGGATGAGAGGGCTGGATAAAAGATTTACGTCTGGGTAAAAAATTCAGGGACCATTATATTTTCATTCAGTTTTCCTTCCTCTGATTTGGTTGGCTGCTTTTCACTTCAAACATAGGATCTCTAGGACAGGAACTGCTGTACTCAAAACTGACCTTTAGCACCTAGCCCAAGGAGCTGAGCTGGTTGGCTGATATAACAATCCAACACACAGGCTTTAAATAAAGTTACAATTCTTTGTTAAATTTTCTGTTCTGGGGGCTTACCTAATTAAGAATTAGAACAGCAAAGGACAGACTTTGTTTAATTCAAGTACCATCTCTCCAGAAGCCCAGATTTAGAGATAAGCATACTACAGAGCATTTCTACTCCACTATCACCTTCGTAGCATCTCCTTTGAGAGTAAGTTTCAAAGGGTACATTTGTGGAAAAAGAAAAAAAAAGGTGGCTTTCAAAGGCTGAGTGATCCAAGCTGTTAATTTTATTTTTTTTTAATTAATCAATGCTTTACCTGCTTCTATCATGTTGTTCCTTACTGAAAATGTACAGGTATGGGCTTTTTTTCTGGTCTATGTACATTCAACAACTGAGCTTGTACTGCTCCACTTGGAAAAATCATTCAAGAAGGCAGATTTCCCTGCCACTAGGTTATACATAACACATCAACACTTCCAGTAAGATTTTGCATGGAAACAACCTCCTTCCTTACACAACTGCAGTAGCATTAGCATATGTAAAAAGGCATCACACGTTTGATTTAGTGAGACAAAAGTACTTTATGAGTGCCAAGGAGCCCTAAGCCAAACTAGTAGCAGAACACAGAATAAAGCAGATCATTTGCTAGACTGAGAATCAGCAGGTTACTAACAAAAGCTGGGGATCCCCCACGTCCATCCCTTTCACAGGAGACAGAATATCCTTGTTACTCTCCAGAACCTCCTGTGACCCATTTCTTGGCCCTAAATAATTTGCTCCACCCCCCTCTGATTTCTTCTTGCAGACTGTCCCAAAACACCTTTGGGTCTGAAATGTGCTGGCTCCCAGCATCAAGTCCTGGCTGCTGGGGCAGCACAGGTGCCACAGGCCGAGCGTGGCAGTGGCAAGGCTGGCATACTTCCCTGTCTGCCCGCTGGCACAGCACAGAAGCTACCCTAGGGCAAGCGTGCTCAAACACCCTTTTCTCCCAGCGGCTGCAGGAAAGAAACCCCCTTAGAGCAAGAAGCGGTAAGAGAGGCCACACTGCAATCCTATTCACCTTCAAGAGAGAACACGCACTGTGAAAGTGTGTTTCTTCCCCAGAAGAACTGTCAGTTTGAGGGGTTTTAATTATTTTCTTGGAAATTTCCAGTTTAAACAGAAATATGGTAGGTTCTTAGTTACATTCTTTACAAGGGTCATTTGCATTTATACCGCCACATGTCACCAAATTACATTTTAAAAAAATACATTTGTCTTCTAACCAACATTACTTAGTTTGCACTTGTAAAATACCTGCTCCAAATGTCTTTTCAGTGGTTGTGTTAAATACGCTTGCCACAAGAAACGCTACCTCCTTCACAAACTAGTTTATATCAGTGTCAATGATTAAGCCACTTCAAACTTCTAGACTAATGGCACCTAAATTTACTCTTGGGAAAACACTCTAAATATGCCTCTGGTGACAGAACTGCTCACATACAACAGCTAGTAGACCGGGAGAGATAGGAAAACTTCTTTATTTGATAAAAGTAGATCTCATCTAATAAGGAACTGCAGCTCCTCACCCACTCTAGTCAAAGCAGAAGCCTGTGGAAATTAAAAAAACCTCACATAACCCATTTACACTAAGGCCAAAATATACCAGTGATTCAAGATGCCTTAGTAAACAAGGTCCCTGCACACTGCTGAAATGGGCTGAGGACATCTACCACTAACTAAACCTCTAAGTGCCAAGATCTAGACATCTGCCACATGGTAGAAAAACCAGAACAGGAATATGACCCACTTGATGACAAGTGGGAAAGCAAAAAAACACAATGCATGGCTTGCATGCCACACAAATAATTGCCTAACATCATATTTATCAAGGCAGCATTAAGAACTAGAAATCCTGTAAAAAGTTAGACAGGTTTTGGCCCAGTTTTCTTATATGAAACACTAACCGCAGCACCAGCTTACCAAGAAGATCTAGATACAGATCTCTGAGCATACAAGCAATTATCAGTTAGAAGCAACTGGCGAAACCCAATGGTATCCCAGATAAATATCACAAACACTCGCTCATAACTCAGGCCATGTTCTAACCTTAGGTATCAATGCATTCAACTTGTCTAGAAATTAAACAAGAAGATAGACTTTACATTCGAGGGCAGTTTAAAGATTGGGCTTAACAGCAACAAGAAAATTGCCTTTTAAAGAACAGGTAGGTGTAGCCTGCCTCAGGAAACACATACCAGAATATCCCAGCTTATAACTGGCTGAAGTTTAGCCAGAGAAGGTGAGGTACTAACAAGCTGCTAGGTGAGATACCGAAGCCCTTTGACAATGGTGGTGGTACGTATGTTTTCACAGAGGCAACAGACAGGCTCCCTCTACCTCAAGATGACAGTCTGAGGTAACTTGAATTGTTGGGCCTGGTAAAGAGGCAGCTAAGGGAGGAACTAAACACCTGCAACTTTCCCTCAAACAACTGAAAGGTGAGAGGCAAATTCTTCTTGGTAGAGACATGCAGGGGGCAATAGCCACAAACTAGAAAATGCAAGCTAGATCGTAGGAAAGACATTTCCACCAGGAGTCCAGCCACAGCTGACATGATCTAGTGTTGCTTCAAGCACAGCTTTGAACTACAGACTGTTTTCACCAACACTTCTTGAGCTCCACGAAGACTAACAGAGCACAGAAGTATGTCCTGGCAGAGAAAAATAGCAGAAGCAGAGCACCACAAAGACTGTCTAAGTCATCAGGGGCTTGAGTTCACTTCTCGGGTATAGACCAAAGACATACCAGTGTGTTCCACATGGCACCAGCTCCTGGCCCAGAAATACGCCAGTCTCCTACCTTCTCATGTCTTGTCTGCTAGCTTCATGGAGATATTTCAGATCATCACCAATACCGTACAGCACTTCTTTAAGTAGCTATCTCTCCGCCAGTTAGAATTGGTTGTCACATCCACTGACTTGCCTACTGGCTATGTCAACAGAGAAGAGATCCAGAGGATTGTTTAGAGCAGTGTGAGGTCATCAAACATTTTGTTACTGCAGATTCAATCCATGAGAAAGAAATAAAATTGGACGACTTGACATTAAAAGTGCAAACCCCATGTTTTGATACCAGTACTTTGATACAGATTACTTAGCAAGAGTTATACAAGCCATCCTGGATGGGGGGATGGGTGCAGTCAAATCATTTGGCGAAAAATTTGTTCGATTTTGGCACTCTTCCTACTTAGAAAACATCAGTCTCTTGCTAATAGGATACGGACAGCTCATTATCCTACATGATTTCCAAGCTAATTTTTTTTTTGAAACACATACACCACTTGTCAAGCAACGTATGCATCAGAAGCTTTCACTGTTCTTTACTAGGCAGTAGTGTACAATGCCCTGTCTCAAAGCCCTTTAAATATCATTTTAAAAATTAATAAAAAATATCCACAAACAGACTTTGGATCAAGCATTTCACTTCCAAGAAGCTCTTAGGTATATTTGTCAGGGAGCCAATTTTAAGCACAGTTTAATCTTCTCCTTAAAAAAGATTTGCAGAGGTATACATGGGAGTTAGATTCCCACTTTGCCCTTGTGGATTTTGAAGAAAAATCAAGTCTCTGCCATGTACTGTGAATTTACAAACCAAGAGATCTTTGGTGTTTTCCCTCTCTGAGAAACACAAGTTTTGCTTTTGCAGTTCTTAGCCAGGTTTCATTCAAACTAGGAAAATTTGAAACCCAATTCAGCCAAACACAAACTTTCAGCTAATATGTTTTTAAAGCATTTTTTGTATTAAGGCTTAAACAGGTCTCTCATCACACAGATCATTTTACAATGCTTGATACTGGCTCCAGGTGTAGCTGCTTATGCAGTACATACCTTCACACATCACTGTGTCTCAGTGCTGAAGATTTTCTTTTTTATTAAATTTATAAATGCTTACTTAGCTCAAGCCACATTAAGCCATTGCCTATTAACCGTTAACGTTAAACCAAAATGGATGGCTTGCAGAGAGTAAATGCAGGAAGGAAGCAGTTCTGCACATAGTTGTTTATGCCTTTATTCAAAATACAAATACCAGTAAGATAGAAAACTAGGAGGCTATCTTCCCATCCCCTACTCCAATAGCTTTATCATTTTAACATTTGCTTATACTTACTTTTTATATTTTTCTGGTAGAAATAGCATGATTTCTGTAGTGTTACATGATCTGAAATCTCTCTCTTATCTATGAGTTAGAGAATCAACTTTTTTTTTAATAAAAGTCTCCTTTGTAAATGACTCCAGATATGACCTACAGCCCATCTCAATTAAATTAATTCATAAGATATGGAGACCCACTGAAGATGTGGACACTGGCTGTCAGGGGAATACATCATGCACTGCAATGAAAGAAAGGTTATTGATAGCCTAAAAAGGGCACAGAAAGCTTTACTGAGGGAGAGCATGTGGCACTGAATGAGATGGCCGATCCTTCTATGTTTCTTCTCCACTAGGAGGTTGGGGTGATGAATCCAATTATGAAAAACCTCTTTCCCAGAAATAGAATGTGAGTGCTTTGGTTCAGAGGGAACAGAGCGTTGTAGACTCAGGAAGTATTTGTGGAGCCGAGTATTTTATCTGTAGCAGTTTTTCCCTTGAGCAGCAACTCTCACTTCTCTGAGAACCCCTGGTTCAGCACCCTTGGGTCTACCAGAAAGATTCTGAGTGGAACAAAACCAATACTGTTCTTGATCCAAAAATCAGATAAAGTACTCCCCAGAAGGGGACCCAATTAAATACGCTCACTTCTTAACAATGAATCCAGAAAGGTTCCAGCTTGGAAGAAATTTATCAACTTACAAGAAACATTTGGACCTTTCCAGTTGCAGCCTTTTGCTTCATCCTTAACAGCATGGGGCAGAGCCTTTTGAGCAATGCACCACAGACCCAGCAACATCAGCAAAACCACTCCTACAGCATATCTTAGCCCTGCTCTGATCTGGCCTCCTACACCCAGGCCAGGCAGCCTCAGAGCCTTTTCTACCCAGGAAGCTGCCCTTAGGTTATATCACAACACTCACGTCTTACAGGAGCACTCTCTTCTCCCTCAAACACGGAGGCCGGAAGCAGCATTCTGGTTACTCACTTGCCAAGGGGGCACCAGATAGCACACAGGCTCAGAATCAGCTTCTACTGAGCAGACATTAAACCAAAAACGCTTAAGGATCATTTTAGCCCTAAAACCAGGGAGAAGGAGGGCTATTGCAACAGACAGCACAGAGAAGAAATGCAGATCCTACACACAGTGAGAGGCTTCCCTCACCATGTTGAAAGGTGCCTTGCAAGGCACTGTGTTCTTCAGTTCTTCCCAAAGTCTGTTCCAGCAGTGGGTGCTTAGTATTCCACCATTTACTTCCCCACACTTCTTGAGAAATAAATAGAGTATTAGCAAATTTGCCAAAAACCTCCAATATAGTTACATACATCAGCTCTAGCCGGACCTCTCAGCCCAAAAAAGTTCCTTTCACTTTTGTTAAAAAGTAACATTACTTGCACAAAACCAGACTTTCACATGGATTGTTCATGTGGAACAGAAAAGAAAGCATCAGGAGAAAAGAACAATAGTGTTTATTGTCATTAGGCACATCATAAGATCATGGGTTAGGAAAGGTGCATACATCTCCATTTACATGGATGGGATGCACAGAAAGATAAAGATTAGAAGGCTACAGATAAACAACAGACCAATCAGTGTTTCAAGCCAACTTTCCAGCTGGTAGGAGCTGCTGTAGTCCCACTGACTTCAAAGATAAGCCTGGTGCTATTGAAGCAAAAGTGCTTCGTGGAAAAAGGATTATGGTTCGAAGGACAGGGAGAGGTGCCAGGGACAGTCTTGAGAAAAACTGACTACTGCCCAGTGGGTAGAACTGCTGTGGTTGCAGTGACTTCAGACAGCCAGAGTGCTTACTTGATTTGTCCCATAGACTGCACAGCGTTATGAAAACATCATGGTCTCACACACCCTATTGCTTTCGGTAGTTAGCAGTAGGCCCAACACTATTACATTTCTTCCTTTGGGAAAATGTAGCCAGGATCCCCTCTTTTTTAAGAGTGCACAGCCATCCAAGACAGTTTTATTTTACCTAAAGGTGTGCAAACTGAGCTGCAGTGAGCAGCTCATCCCCATTGCTGCAGTTTATGCCTTTACTGGCTTTCTTCTGGGACTCTGCTCTTTGCTTCAGTTCCCAGGAGAGCTGGACCTGCTGCTGTATGTGCTGAGCCCAGAGCCAGCAAATAGCTCTAGTTGTGCTATGAAGACTCCTGCCCCGGAGTAGGGTAATCTCCACCAGCCAAGTTTCCTGGGGGCTGAGTCTGGACAACTTGAGCTCCAAGGTGTGGACTTCCTTTATACTCCTAACCCTCCCGAGGTAGCACTGCTCTGGGAGATGGGGCAAAGGGAGGGCTGGGGCTTTTCCAAGTGCCTGTGTACATGACTTTTCCACCACCTCTACACACAGCTTCCCGTGGCCAGGGGCAATACAGCTGCCAGGCTGGCCCCCAGGAGGGCCGGGGTCTGCATGGAGAAGAAGACAGGCAGAGCAGATGAGCGGAGCACGCCTTGCAGCAGGGACACCTCCGTAAAGGGAAGGAGGGAACGCCGAATGCCCGGGAGCAGCGGCGGAGCCCCGGGGGTGGGGGCTTCTCCCAGAGCCCTGACGTAAAAACTAAGCGGAGCTGCCCGCTCCGGCTTCTTAAGGAGCGCGGCGGCGGCGGGCGCGGAGAGCCCTGCCCGGCCCGCCCTGCACGCCGGAGCACCGAGGTAAGGGCTGCGGTCGGCGGCGGTGGGACCGGGGGCGTCGGAGCGGACCGGACGGGAGCGGACCGGACGGGGAAGGGAGGCGGGGAGCCCGCGGCAGAGCGGCGGCGCTGCCCTGTTCTCGGGGCAAAAGGCGCGGAACTCGGAGCTCCCACTGACGCGCCTCTGGGCAGAGGCTCCGCAAACACCCCGCGCCGCCGAGGCAGACACCCTCCGTGGAACCGGCTCGGGCATCTTCGAGGTCTAGGGTCGAGTGACCAGTCATAACCGATAGCTCCAGCCAAGTAAAACAGTGATAACGAATGAGCTAATTAACTTTATTACCGTTTTTGTAAAGGCACTATTCATGGCAGCGAGTGGAATGGGAGTGGGCTGGTTTGTGTGTATATTCAATTACTAGAAAGGGGAGGGGGGGGAAGGTCAGAGTGAGGTGTAAATAGCATGCACACACAAACTTCAATTTATGGACAGAAAGACCTGAAGACTAGAGGGCAAGGGAAAGAATTAGTTGAAACTATTCACCACAGGCACAGGTAAGACATTAATGAAAAGTGACATTTCCTGAGCATCCTCTCAGCCATTTAAAAATACATTAAAAAAAAATCCTGAACTTTGTAAGAAGGCTAACAGCAAAACACTGTCTGAGTTTGACCAGACCATAAAGACTGGTCATCTTGGCCCTGACGGATGCCATTCAAACCACACCTTAAATGGCACCCACCCCCATACTTAATGCCCTGCCAGCTCCCTGCCCACAGCAGTCACTGCTCACACACCTCTGACAAACCCAGACTCCTTGTGCTAGTCTTACTCAGCATTGTAACTTAGTTTCCAAAGGGGCTGGAGGGCAGAGAAGGCAAAGCAACCAGTTCAGTGCTTAGCCAATGTAAACCAGATGGCTGCTGTCCAAGTGACAGAACCATCCTTAAAAGCCAATCTCTGTTATTCCTTTGGTTGCACTATCACTTGTTGGTGAGCACTTTGTGGGTTTATGTCTCCACATGGTTGTATCTAAAATTGTCAAGTCGTTTCGAGAACTAGAAACTTAACCAAAGTTAATTATGTCCCTTGAAAAAAAATTCAGTAAAGTTATTGCACAGTATATATGCAGAGGTGTCTGCTGGCCAATGAAAAGTCTGATGCACAAACAGGTAAGAATGGAATAGTGACACATAGGATATCTTCAGATTTTCTTCTGAGAAAGCAATCAAAACCTGCCTTGTGCAGTAGGGTACAGAAGAATTATGCTTCTGGAGATCCTGGGCTCAGCATGAGGACACTACCATTACTGACAGCACTGTCAGTGTGACATCCCACTAGGTAAAGCAACATGGGAAGGGAGTGCTGTCCCTCTTCAAGCCATTAAATGCCAGATTCAGATCCAAGGCTGTCAAGTCATGAGATCCCAACTCAGATTAAAAGGTAAGCAGCTGGAGTCTGAATATCTCCACCCTGCTCCCAGAACCTGACCAGGTAGTCACATAGTGGATTAGGTAAGGACATGACTGCCAGGACTGAAGTCTCTGAAGTGTCCTTTAGCTCTACAACGAAATTTGCTCCACAAAACAGCCTCCCTCCCCTTCCTGGGTCTTGCACACTGGCTGTGTGTAGGCTACCTTTCACACACAATCTGTCTGTACACACTTTTCCTGCCTTTGACCTTTTTGTTCACATGGCAGAGAAACATTGCTTGTGCAATCACACCTGGAAAGGCTTTCTACACAAAACGCCAGTTGATTAAGTAAGGTAGCTTCTCCCCCTGCCCTCAACACCACCCAACAGTAAAATTGAAAACATAGAAGCATGAATACTCAACAGATCAGAACACCCATTAAACAGATTTTTTTGTCCTAAAATCTGATCTCAGATGTTGCTGACTTCCACAAATGAGAGGTTCTCCATATGTCATGAGGTACACTATGAACACCCCCAAACCTATTATACACATTTCTAATGTATTTCTAGTATTAGAAACATTAAAAAACCAATAATAGAAGCACATACTTGACATGAAATCTGATGGAGACAGCTTGGCCCTTCTGTCCCTAAAAGGTTACAATACTCAGGATTTCTCCCACTATAGATGCTACTTATCAAGTTCCATGATTTTAATGTAACACAACAAATCTCAGCACAGGAGAGACATGGACCTCTTGAAGCAGGTCCAGAGCAGTGTCACAAAAATAGTCAGAGGGATAGAACACATCTGGTATGAGGACAGGCCGAGAGAGTTGGCATTGTTCAGCCTGGAGAAGAGAAGGTTCTGGGGACACCTTATAGCAGCTTTCCAGTACCTAAAGGGAGCTTATAAGAAAGACAGAGACAGACTTTTTAGTAGGACCTGTTGTAATAGGACAAGGGGTAATGATTTAAACTAAAAGAGGGCAGATTTAGAGTAGATTTAAGGAAGACATTTTTTACAATCAGGGTGTTGGAACAGGCTGCCCTGGGAGCTGGTGAATGCTCCATCCCTGGGAACGTTCAAGGTCAGGTTGGATGGGGTTCTGAGAAACCTGATCTAGTTGAAGATGGCCCTGCTCACTGAAGGAGGTTGGACTAGACAACCTTTGAAGGTCCTTTCCAACTGAAACCATTCTATGATTCTACATGCATGCATACATGCTGTGCAATACAGCTGCTATGCTGTGGCTTTACTATAACCTGTTTTCAGAACTGTTGTGCATTTTAGCAGGTAAAACGCTCCTGTTCAATGGATGATTTTGCAACCTAATATTAATTCATTAGAGCACACTTTCAACAAAGTTTTCCACCTCCTCTCCACATATCCCTGCAAGTCTGGAGACTATTTTAAAGGGCTAGTAATTTTTTGTGTAAAGTAAGACTCCCTAAAGGCTTAAATTCTCTGTAAAAATAACAGATCTGTACTGGAAAAGAGTAGGAAAATGTAAGACAAGAAAGGCTAAAACCTTTCAATATGAGTAAGTTCTAGATAAGAAAGTTAATCTTACAGATTTGAAGATTATTAAACAACACGTGCCTCTACTGCACAGAGTAATGCAACTCTAGTAGCATATATATTTATACGTGCTAAAAACCCATACACAATTATTAAAGAGCAGAGAAACAATTATAAACATCTGAAGTGCCTTCCATATCACATAAGGTACCAGGGCTTTATTCCTGCATCTAACAGTGAGAAGTTTTTCAGCTTCTTTTAGTTTTGTTACATTTCAGTGACACAATGGACCTTGGGAGCAGAGGAAGAATCATCTGCAACATGAGACTCACCTGCTCTTTGCTAATCATGGGAGCATTCTGCATGGCACCTTTCCTCTGCCATAGCCAAATTGATCCACTAGCTCTTGGGCGAGCAGACCCCCAGTGTTGGGAATCCTCCTCAGCTGTTTTACTGGAGATGAGGAAGCCTCGCATTTCTGACTCTGTCAGCGGTTTCTGGGACTTCATGATCTTCCTGAAATCATCAGAGAACTTGAAGCATGGGGCTCTGTTCTGGGACCTGGCTCAGCTCTTCTGGGATATCTATGTGGACTGTGTGCTCTCCAGAACCCATGGCCTAGGGAAAAGGCAGCTAGCAGAAGCTGAACAGAAGATCTCTACTCTACATTCTCAGTTCATAGGAAGAAACCAAGGTTACTACTCCTTTAATATATATCTCATGGGGAATAACTATAGTGTAGTAGGAAAGAAGAGACATACAGCATAGAAACAAGACAATGCTGCACAGCCTCCCCCTACCCAAACCAGTGGGGTCATTTATGTTCAAACTGATCTCAGTAAAAAATTGACCTCCAAATAATCTGCATTCTTAATGACAGCTTGTAAGTTTTGTTGGGGGGGGAGGAGACACAGAAAGTGAAGCATAGGATTCAAACAATGAAGGCAGCTCAGTATCTCAGCATACAAAGATATTCTTCCCCACCAGCATTTTTACTGCAACTGTATCATAGGCCAGCTAGATCTGAATTCCTAGGGCACAACCCCAAGAGCACGTCAAACTGGTGCCTCTTAGGAGAGCAGCAGTCTTTCAGCAGAAGAGTAAGGATGTTTACTTACATATAGCAGTCAAACACTGGGTACTACTTATTTCCATACTGGTAACTTTGCCCAGCACATAACAGACCTAGAATTCCAATTCATGCCAGCTTTCAGCTACAGCTTTAGGAGAAAGAATACAACCCGAAATTCCTAGCCTCGGGGTTCCCAGCCCCAGAGCAGAATCTCCATTCTTAAAGCATCTCCACATGCAATGATGTGAGCATTTGCACCTCACAGCAGGATCTGCAAAAGGTAGCACCTGACTTAGCCTCCTCATTCCCAGCAGGACTATACAGCATAGCTTTGTGTAAATCTCACCCCTTCCAAGGCTTTAGCTCTCATCCTGCTACCAATAGATGCATCCTTCTCTTGAGAACATCCATTGTCAGTAAGGATGCTATAGTTTGATGGAAGGGTAGAGGAGCTGCTGCTGTCACCAACAACATTGCACATAAGGCCCACAGGGAGAAGGCAGAACTGCCTTTCCACTTGAATGGATTCAGACCTTTATCTCCACCTCCCAGATCAGTGTCTTAGTTAACATGTGTGGGGGGAAGTGTCCATGGAATAATGAAGAACTTCTCTGGGCAGTTATCCATTAGAGTGTCTCTATAAGAGGGATTTGAGCCCAGGATTCTTCCACCCCAGGGACACTGTATCACTGGACAGTCTAGCCTACAAGCCTTAAAGTGTTTTGTGTATTGAAATATAGAATTTGAGACAAAGAACAGAGAGGTCTTCACACCCATTAGCTACAGAGAATGTCTTAGCCATTAAGCTAGGAGCAGTTTTTTGAACCAAGACTGTTGATCCCTCAAGACTGAACAACTCCTTATACACAGGGCCAGCATCCAAACTCTGAGACCTTCAACCACTACCCACATTTTAAAAGCAAGAAGTGAATTCTATCCTGTTCTGCAAAGGCTGAGCTGTCACATAGCTCTGAAATGTTGCTGTGTTGAAATATGCTGATGGCAGGTAGCACAGAACACCCATAGGGCCTTGGACATCACAAAGGCAACAAGTTACTCAGTCCTGACCAGACTGATGTACTTTTGGGTGCAACTGGAAAGCAGCTTTAGACACATGAAGCAGTTGTACTATCAAAAACCAGAGTGCCCACCAGGATAAAGCATCAGATAAATTTTTGTTTTCAGGATTGCAGCTATCTAAATCCCTCCCCCACCATAGCCTTTCCTTTTGTTTACATGTGGCTCTTTTTGTTGTTATCACACTGTGATTTTCCTAAACAAAGAGGTTTTGTTCCAGTCAAAATTGAGTAACAGTCTGATGTACTTTGAAGAATCAGATTATGGGTCTCATGGTTAATACTAACTTTTCTTTACCCTGTACAGAGAGATTTTAAAGACATTACAAAATACTCACACTTTAAGACAAACAAGGCTTTCTCCCTTGCTCTACTCTTTGTTTTGTGAGCTGTAATCAGTTAATCTGGTTTCTCTGTACAATCAACATCAGTCAGTAGCAGGCAGCTTATAGAAGCTGCAGCCTAAATACTTTTTTGGAGGGCTTATCTAACCTCTCATCCAAGTCTCACAGTTTCTTAACAAAGTCAGGGGTTTAATCTTTTCAACCCTTAACCCTACAGCCTCATTTCAATAGCGACAGCAGAAATCAATTGTTAGTAATTGCAGATAGAGATCACATCCTAGCAAATTAGGAGGAAGAGAAATAACATTTCTTATGCATAAAGATAGGTCCAAGCCTTTTTTTTTTTTTTAATCCCTAAGAAAGGCACTAACAGCTTTGGAATCACCTTGCATACTCCACCTCTACATAGGCAGGTATGAATAGCTTTCAGCAGGCTTGTTTTAGAAGTAAAAACACACTACTGAATTGGAAGAGCAAAATCTGAATTTAGCACAGAGAAACTGATATTGTTAATATTATACTGTCAGATTTCCTAACTAAAGGATAAATCCTATAAAGTCATTGTGAAAATTTGGTGTCAGAATCTGAGCAAGAAAAAGCAACCCAAAAGAGTCCTCTAAGCAAAAAAAAAAAACCAAACTAGTAAAGCCCTTGGTAAAGCTTCTCACTAGTACTGAGCAAAACTTAGGCTCAGTTTTAAAAAACATTTTTCAAACCAATCTAGTCCTGTCAGGCTCACAACTATAGTTACTAACAGGTCTGATAATACTCTCTAAAGACTACACTATCCATGAAAAACAGAGCAAAATCAGAACAGCTATATATATGAGTTACCTGACAAACTGTCTCCATACAACTAACACACTACTTTACCCAGGAGCATCACAACCTCCATAGATAGTCTGAAAAGAAGCATAACCAGCTTTAAACTGAGACAAGTAGGAAGAGCCCTTTACAGTTACTTTGCCAAGGTATCTTAAGCAGCTCATTCATTTTCCCCTAACAAAAGCCAAACACTGAAAAAGCAAGGCACATAAAAACATTTCCAATACATTATAACACAGAAGCTAGATACATTGACTTGTAACAACTCTCAACAAAACAAGCTAAGACTTAAGAACCATAAAAAAAACCACCACATATTCTCTACTCACAGCAGACGCTCCTCCAGCAGCCACCACCTATTAACATCTGAAGAAAACACACCCAAGAGCCTTTTTTCTCCCCACCCAGCAGTGCCCCGGGCTGCCTCAGTACTAACTGGCCACAGCTGTGCAAACCTCCCTCACAGCTGCAGGTACCTAGACGCAGATGAGCCCTTGCACCAGGCCCAACTGCCCTTGCACCACTGCCTATCCCAACCCTCTAGGCTGCAGGGTGACAAGGAGGGTAGTAGGGTAAAGGTTGCCATGTTTTGCATTTGAGGTTTGGTAAATAAACAGATACTGTTTTAACCAGTTATTTTTTCAAATGTGTCTAAATCTGCTGGCTTTTGGAGATCATTGCAACGAAATTCCCTGTAGTTCCTCACAGAAATAACAGTGTGAGATCTTCTCCACCATGCAAGGAGGTTGATGACGAGCTGGTTTGTCAGTAAGACTGAGCAGACTCAAGTGCTTCAACTCTGCTAATTACTAGTGGGAGAGTTATATAGGAAAACTGAAGGAAAAAGGCCATGTTGGGGGGAAAAGATCAAAGTAGCTTGTCACCAAAAGGCAGCTTGCATATGTAGGGATATAGCTGTTGCTAAAGCAAGAGGTTTGGAGCAATGCTGATAAAATGGGGATGAATAGCAGCTAAAGATGCAGGAAGTACAGATAGTGGAAACTATTTGGCTGCTTGTTGCTGTTGGGAAATTGATTACTTATATGCATTTTCATGTCACTTTTCAGGGCTGTTTTCTCATATTCAGAGGTTGCAAGGTCTGAAGAAGAAAGACTCATTTGAAGATTTAACAAGTATACACATGCAGAAGAGTAGATCTACGTTACTTGGAAAAATCATTGGAGAGCCTGAGAAAAAGAGGAAACCATAGTCCTGGTTGGAAAGGACCCTTTAGAAATGACACATTTAGTCCAAGATCTTGATTTATAGATTTTTTTTTTAAATACTTCTCTTTAATTTTTGCATTTAAATCCTCATTGGTGTTGATTTACACAGAAGGCCTATAACTATGAATACTGTACCTGATTAACTTGGACTTGTGGGGTTTTTTAATTATCTATTAATTCAGTCTCCTTAATAAACTGCATGATTTATAAGCAGTTGCCTACATTAATCTGTGTGTAAATCAGATTATTTTATAATGCATGTGACCTATTCAAACTATTGTCTTTTGGGTGCTGAAACAGGAAACAACTGATCTTTCAAGAAGACACAGACAAGCTGAGCAGGAAGCTGCCAAAAACCTTCACTGGCTCCAAGGTCAGAGTTTAGACAGTGATGTGTATTGTATGCATGGTTGTACATTGTACAAAGCAACAGCTGCTGAAAGACATCAAAATTAGTGCATATTTTTATATCAAAAATACCTTAAAAATGCTTTCAGTTTTCTAGCATAAGTAAAAGGGTTAACAGGTTTTACTACCTCCTCTGTTTGCTTTCATGGTATCTTCCCTTAATATTTAGTTATTAAAAAATGCCACTTAAAATCTTACATGTTCTCACTTGTTTAATCAAAAGAATTCTCATATATAACTTCTTTTTCACTTTGTGAGTTCTTTGTAGACTAATCAGTTTTCTCTGACTGTTCCAATAGGCAATATGAGGTTAAACTAGTGCAACATAACTTTGGGCAGGTAACGTTTGACATTTTGATGAAATGAAATATTTCAGTCGTCTGGTTTGCTGAATGCAACCGCAAAATTCAGCTTTTCAGGGCAACTACATTTAGTTCTCATTCAAAGGCTTTCTCCTTGAGCATGTGGCAATCTTTGGTTACTTTATATTTTTATTTTCTTCAAATGCCCAAAGAAAAAACTTTGCTGAAATAGGTTCAAGTAGCAAAACATGTAAATGAAATCTTAAAATGGTTACTGGTCCTGAACAAAATATATCTTAAGCATAGATCTATTGGGTGAAATCCTGATTGAATGGAAACAGCCAAAATGCTGTTAGGAGGGTCATCGGCTTCAATTGCACTGAATTTGTGCTTAAAGTTAAGCATGCAAAAAATATTTTAAATGTTCAAGAGAGGAGAGGACACCAAAGCAGGATCTGAGTGCAGGCACACACAGTTTCATGTACTCAGCAACACCCCCCAGCTGACTGCCTGCAGCCTCAGCGTACTACAGCTGTATAACTGTGTGGGAAGGAGACAAGCATTGTTACAGCAGATCTGCTCACCACTGTGCTACTGTTGTTAATCATCTAATTAATATTAATATACATAAAATCCCCATTGTGCAAAGCCTTGTATAATAACACAACAGACAGTCTTCACCCACAGTCCCTAGAGCTATTAAGACCCGCAGCTGACAAAGAGCACATTAAGGGCTGGATGCCTCAGCCAAGTAAGTAGGATTGGTATTCTAGCAGAGCAGAAGTGACCTGATCCCATATGCTCCCAAGCCCTAGAAAATGTAAAACCAGACAGGTTATCTGAATAGGTATCGTTTCTCTTAGATGCTCTTCCACAGGGCCCTTTGGGAAGGGGCGAGGGTTTCCACTTTTGTTACATCCTGTCTGTAACAACAGGATCCTAGGAAAGGGGTGCTGGCAGCTTTCTTCCTCCGTTCAGAAAGCAACAGAAATGGTGAAATACCACTATGGGCCAAACTGATGTCAAACTTAAACAAACCTGTAATACTTGGGGGTTGGACTAGATGGCCTTCAAAGGTCCCTTCCAACCTAACACATTCTATGGTTCTATGGTACTTCTCTGTTTCAGCAAGCTTCTTCATTAACAGACATCATTTGGCCTTTGAGGAAATGGGCAGAAAAAGTATGTGGAAAAAAACCTGAGAAAACAGATGGATCTCTAGCAGAGGTCATACTATGGAGAACATTTGGAAATTGCTGATGTGGAGACACTTTGTGTTATTAATTGTGCTGAAATAAAAAAGGGGATGCAATTATTACATGTAAAAGTGCAAGTGATAAAGTTGCTAAAGGAACTCTCCTACCTCAGGCAACTTCTCTCTGAAGAACTCAGAACTCAACTCTATTTTATAACTTAGGTGTTGCTTGCTTTTATCCAGGCCTCAACAATTTGGCATGAAAACACAATTAGATAATGCTCATATCTGATATTGATTCACTCAGTATAAATTTGGGCCTTCTAGGATGGGTGTTTTAAGTAAAAGCAAGTGCTGTGAGTATGAGAGAGAAATTTTGCAGATACTGTTCCTGGCTTACTGTTTGTCAGTCTGAGTGTGTCAGAAGGGATGGTATGAACATGTCTGACCAAAGCTGCTTCTTTGTCAGTTGAACAGAGTAACAACAAAATAAAGGCCCCGGAATTTTGTCCCTTTCATCTTACAAGGACCTGGGAGCTAAATAACTGCCGTTAGCATGGGACAACCCTTCCTCGAGTCTTTATGCATAAAGCAAAAGTTCACGGTGGTTCAGGAATAACTGTATGTAAGAATTTGTGCTCCAGATGTGTTCTACATTGCATCAGACCAAACTAGCACTTGTTGGCTATCACTGCTTCCAAACAATTTTATTTCAGGTGCACTCACTCTGAGTGAGATGTAAAGCCTCATCAGAAGCTGATGGGTATCTTCCCATCATCAACGGCTAAGTTCCCCAGACTGCTGAATCTCTTGGCACTGATATATTGCAAAAGCTTTTATCTCACACTATATTCTGTTTACATGGCAGTATGGGTGTATCCACTTTCTAGTGATCTCATCACTATTTGTTTTCTAGGGTCCTACTGCCTCAATTAGTTTCTTTACCTATCATTTTCTTTACCCTTCCTTTGCTACAGACAGCTGCTTGTTAGCTTCCAGTTGCATACCATTGCTGCTGCTGTAATTCTTGCGTGTTTGCAGTATGTGCAATTAACGGTTCCTGTGACCAAAACTAGCAGAAAGAACCAGCAATGTTCATTATTATCATTAGCACAGTGTAAGGTCTTACAAGAAGGTGGCTGAGGTGCTACCAACAGAAAACAAAGTTTATAGCCATTTTAATGAGTCAGACAGTCCCTTTATCTTGGTGATTATGACTCATTCTGAAAAATCTAAACCCAGGAAAATCTATGTGGAAAATTAAGTGTTCTGCTAAGCAGCTTTTCTTAAGCACTACACTCTTCATGAGTCTTGTCAGTGACATCAGTCTAAACCCTGTTTGATCATACATGAAACAAAGCTTCAAAATATGTAATTTACCTGACTTTTCTCCCAAAGTTTCCAAAAATATTTTGCTTTCACACAAACCAAATTTATTTTCTTAGTAATCACAAAAAAAAAATTCTGAAAAGCTAGGAGTATTTTCTCTCTTGGAAAGCTGATATAGTTCCTGTAGTTCAACCAAAATCCTTAGACATATGCACAGTTTCTTGAACCATAACTAGTTTTGAGCCCACATGAAAATACACATTCACTATTTTTAAGCACCTCCTGCTGAACAGTGACATTAAGTGGCTGAAACTATAATTTTTCTCTTTGAAGTAGTACTGAATAATTTCCATTTCTCAGATCTTTAAAAAAAGTGTTATCCTTGTTGCTGTGGTCAACAAGAGATACAGCACAATTCCAAGGAAGTAATTCAACCATGGCATATCAATGAAAGAGAAATGAGCAGTCACTTCAACTGCGGAGGAATCACCATAAATTTGCTGTTAGTTTATGTTGCTACTTAATAGTTAACAATCCAAAGTAGCACAAGAATTGATAATGACATGCAAATCATTAATATGTCGTATCTTAACCTTTTATATCAACCCTCAGAACTGCTGTTGAAACAATATGTATTTGATGACACTATCATCAAAGACTATATCAAGGTATCTCACCAAACTGCACTGCTGTAAGAAACGTGGAAAACAAGAAGCAATGAAAGGAAAGCAGTCAGCATCTGTTATTTTTCTGCTAAGAATGATTTATATTCTAAGGTCTTCAGTCACCCACCATTATAAGAAATGAAGCTAGACTGTAGTATGAATGGGTCATAGAAGTATGCAATGTTTCTTTTGTGTGGTATCTTCAAATCCCAGCCCATTTCCCTCATGATGCCTAATAGCTGCTTTGTAATCAACTTCAGCAAATAATATCTGCTACCTGCACTCAATCACCTATCTCTTTACAAACTCCTTTGCAGCTTATATGTTTACTTATATGCATATATATACCTGTATGTGTGTGTATAGGCTTGACAAGTATTTGTAATTACTCCGAAGTTTTAGATATGTTCCACCAAATACAAAGCACTAGTGACCAAGGAAAAATATATTTTCCCTGCATTTCAGATCCTGCAGGTAAAATTACATTCTTATTAGCCATTTCACACTAAACATAACATTCTTATTAAATCTTCTATACTAATAGGTTGGAGTGTGTCCAGAGGAGGGCCACAAAAATGAGGCTGTAGCAACCTCTCCCTTGAAGAGGTTGGGCTTGTTCAGCTTGGAGAAGAGAAGGCTCCAGGGGAACCTTATAGTGGCCTTCCAGCACCTGAAAGGTGTCTATAAGAAAGCTGGAGAAGGACTATTCACAAAGGCATGTAGCAATAGGATGGGGGTAATGGCTTTAAACTAGAAAAAGGTAGATTTAGGTTGGATATTAGGGAAAAATTCTTCAACATGAGGGTGGTAGATCACTGGAACAGGTTGTCGCAGAGGTAATGAAGGCCCCATCCCTGGAGATAATCAAGGTCAGGCTTGATGGGGCTCTGAGCAACCTGATCTAGTCCCTGCTTACTGAAGATGTCCCTGCTTACTGCACAGGGGTTGGACTAGATGACCTTTAGAGACCCTTTCCAACCTAACACATTCTGTGATTCTAAGATATAAGTTAATAGTGGAAAAGCTCTTCTAAAGCAATCAAATCCCTTTAAATGTTCAAAGGGTCTTTTCCTGTAAAAATGAATTCAGTAGTTCAGAAAAAAATTAATATATAAATATCAAGTATTGAGAAGTCTGACAATTAAGAACTTATTCCTTCCTTTAGTTGAAGAAACAATGATCTGATAGAAAATATATCACTGGAAACAGATGACTCAAGTCAACTCTGGGTTATGCTGGGTTATTACAATGTAACATCTGAGACACTTTAAGGAATCTGACATGGAATTAATCACCTTCAATAGTTCAGTGAAGCTGTAAAAATGCTAGTTTCCATCACTTACAAGCTGATGAAGTTACTTGGTTGATGAGGTCAGAAAAGGATCTGCAAACACGTTCAGCTGTAGTGAAGAACTCCTGCTGCAAAGCAGACCATTGAGCTGAAAAGCAGAACAGATTTTAAGTCTTTCAGAGCATTTGGATGCTGCTAGAGACCTGAAAAACTGTATAAATCAATCTCCCAGGTAATTGTAGAAACAGCAGCTTTTCCCATATACTTCCTTTTGTGTACTTCTACAATGGCAAAGACAAGAATCTGAGTTACCTCTGAGGGTTAAAGGATTATGGACAATATTATAGAGTAAGCTGGATGTAGGTGAGAAGACAGTGCCAAGATAACTGGGAGAACTTATACCTGGTTGGGCTTGGAGAGACAATTCATCCTTAAGTTTCATCACTAGCTGCTGTAGTTCTATTTCCTCACTGACTTCATTCTCATCAGGTGGTATCTGCACTGCAGTGGGAGTAAGAACTGTGTTCCTCATGATGCCACCAAGGGAGTTTTCTGCCAATTCAGGCAGATACAGTTGAGTCTCTTTCGTGTTTTTATGCTGTCCCATAAAAGGCCTGTTGCTCTCCAGGGACACTGGCTCCAGTTGGTCTTCAGAGAACATAAAGTCCACTGCAGCAGGAACTTCAGGTGGCTCTAAAAGCTGCATTCTCTTTGTAGAGTTGGGGGGATTCAAAGATTTCCAGTCTGCACACATTTCAGAAGTAGGCCTTATTTGGGCAGGTTTTAATTCACCCTGCATTCTCCTTTCCATCAGGACATGTGGATTTCTTGGCATCATATTCTGACACTGTCTCAAAGGATGCTCTGATGACTGTAACATTGTCTACAATAGACAAAACATAAAAACTACATTGTGAAAACAAGATTTTGATTTGCTGGTAGTACTAACATAGGTAAGAAAATAATAATTTTTTTTCAATTTCTGGTTAACTAAACCAATTTTTTGAGTAAATAAAATATTTTCCTGCAATAAAATAAAACTGTGTTTGAGTCTGGACACGTGTATCTGGTCACATTTTCCACAACTCCAATCTGAAGACTTGATATGCTTTAATGGCATTGAAAAGAGGGAAAAATAATATTCCAAGAGTAATTTTTAAGTAAAATACTTCTTAAAATAATTAACTTAAGGGAAAAATATATGTGTACATTAAACACATATCAAACACCTCACATCTTTGAAATTCCAAAACTAAGTTGCTTGTGAGTGCCCCAGTTATACTTGCAGTTTTCTAGAGAAAACTATGATGGCAAATACCATCCACTGCATGAACGCCAAGTATGATGTAACTGGCATGCACTGAGCTGACTTCGCATGCACTGGACACTTAAGTGTATGTGCAGCCAGTCCTGCATGCTGTGGGCAAGCCAGGTTCACAGCATACACACAGCACATACACACAGGATGGTATGGTATGGTATGGCATGGCATGGCATGGCATGGCATGGACTACTGGACTCCATGTGCAAGTGATACAAAGCTGACCAAGTCTGCTCTCAGATGTGTCTAGCTTTTCTCTGTGTTTGACCATCCCTGAAAAATAGTCTAAAACCAGCATTGCACAAAATGCTAGCAAAATGCTGTAGGTGGCAAATAGGTATGCATTCTCTGGGCATTTTTAGAATCTGAGATATGTTAGATCAACAAAAGTCAAAACAATTGAAAAGAAACAAACTATTTTCTGTCAAATGTCTGTATTACATCCCAGTACAAGACAGCAATTAGGAATGACAAAAGAATACTTTCTTTATTCAATCCCACCACAGAATTCTTCTCTGAAGAAAAGACTGCAATGAAGTATCTTAACAATACTGTTCAAAAACATTTTCTTACTTTATTGGAATATCCTCTCATTGTTTTAATTACAGTAGTATCTAAACATCCCAGACATGGATAGCTGCACTAGATACAGAAAAACAAGACAATAACAAGAAAATCCCTGCTGCAGAGACCCTATCTGCTTTCTCTGAAGAGAAGTTAAGATGACTGAGCGGACAAGCAGAAGGTGCATGAAATAGCATCAAGAGTGCTGGTCTGCAGGAAAAGTAGTTAGTCTTGAGTAATTGCCCTTCGCTATGAAGATTCCTGATATATTTATCACTATACCTTTACTTCTTGCTTCATTTGCTGTAGCTTCATTTGCAGGTTTTCATGGCTTGCTCTCAGGCTCTGGAGCTTTGCCTCTGTTTTGCAGCTTTTGTCTTCCTGGCAGTTGTAAAGAAATTGCATTTTGTCCATCCATTTGCTGAACTGCTTCTTCATGTACCTGACAGGGACACAAGGATGAGAATTTTGCTGGATCAATCACACACACTGAGAATCACAGAATCACAGAATTACGAGGTTGGAAAAGACCTTTAAGATCAAGTCCAACCATTCCTGTCCCATGCTAAACCATACCCCAACTCTATGCAGACATGGGAAAGAGCAAACACTGTAGCACAAACTCTCTCTTCCTCAGTTCAGGAATTTTTTGTCAGCTTTGGGGTTAGAAGCCAGTATTTCAGGAACTGGGCTGTATTAATGGAATTAGCAAGAACAGAAATGTTCTAGGTGAGGAAAGATGTGAGCTGAGTGGAACTGTAGCCAGGACTGAGACTTGCATTTTGGGGTTTTACCTTTCCCACAAAGGTGGCTGCAAGAGGAAATACATTATAGCAGTCCCTCTGTCTAGAAGCAAAATACTTACAGCAACTCTCTGACTGCAAAAGATTCCCATCATTTCCCTCTGGGCAACAAAGGAATAAAAGCAGCCTCTATCCCTTTGTTCCTTCTTGTTCCTGGTATTCTATGTACCTTGTTTGATGATACTAATAGTTTTTGCAAAGGCCACTTGTTCTTGAAAAGATACTATGATTTTCACAGTGAGAAGTGCTACCCTTCCGTGCACAGCAGAGAAGACTCCACCAGGGAGGCGGTGGAGTCTCCTTCTCTGGAGATATTCAAGACCCGTCTGGACGCCTATCTGTGCAATATGAGCTGGGGAGCTGCTTTGGCAGGGGGGTTGGACCCGATGATCTCTCGAGGTCCCTTCTAACCCCTACGATTCTGTCATTCTGTGATTTCCTACTCAGAGCACAGTATGAAAAAAAAGCCATCCATATGTGGCTAGAATTGGGATTTCTCTAAGAAGTCAGGGTAGAAGTACAGTTTTGTCTTCTCACAGCTGAGGTGGAGACAGACAGAAAAGCTCATTCCCACTACAGTAATAAACAAACTGCTTCATGTCACACAGTTCAAACAGGGATCTCCTTTCCTTAGTTACATTCAGAAGTTCATCTGATTCACTTCCTTTTGGGTAAGCATTGGCTCACTGACAAGAATCCCAACAATTCCACTGGAATTAGGCAAGATTTGTGAACGGGAAAGCAAGTCTGACCATTTAAAATTCATATTACAGGGGTCCCTTACAACAGTGGGTTTTTACTGTAAAATGCTCACTACCTTCAACTAGCTCAGAGCCCAGTTCTGTGAACTAGCACATAAGTTCTGGAAGTTGATCCACAGATAAGAACAAAGAGCTTCCCATGAGAAATGCAATTCATCCACCTAGTATATGATAAGTTCTGGGTCAGAGGATAATACAATAGTTCAGGAGCAGGCTTCCCAGATATCCACTCAAGTATTGCTATTGTAAACAAAAGTTAAAGATCTTTGTTGTATCACTTTTATTTTCACACTTGAGAACAGAAAATTAGGTAGGGGCACAAACTTACAATGAAACTGCAATAGCTTGTCTCTAGTCTTGGAGTGCCCTTGTGTGAATTTGGAACAGCAATTGATTTATCGGAATGAGACAAAGCAGGAAGAGAGGGAGCAGAACATACTGAAGGAAATAAAGAGAATACGTTCAGGATCAAATTCGACACTTCACTAATTCAGCAAATTGTTTCTGTGGTCACAGATATGAATCTATCTACAGCATATTCATATGGAACTACAAAAATGAAGGAGGGGAAAGCAAAAATGAAAGCAAAAGGTAAGCATGGTTGCCCATACCAATACACTCCTCGCCACCCCAAACAAACTACCCAAGAAATTTGTGTTTAGGAATTAATATTTTATTGTATCAAAAGGTTGAATATCAGAAGGGATTTCTATGATAATCTAAGTTGTATAATTTTTACCAATAGTTACTGTATTAAGCCTGTATTGTCTATTTGACTTACAGCGTACTGTTTAGAAAGATAACCCACCTTGATTTAAAAACTGCATATGAATTATGAAATTTGTTTTGATTAAGCCTTATTATCATAGAATCACAAATGGTTTGCATTGGAAGGGACCTCAAAGATCATCTAGTTCCAAGCCCCCTGCCACGGGCAGGGACATCCTCTAGGAGACCAAGTTGCCCAAAGCCTTATCCAACCTGGCCTCAGTATTGAGAGAAAAAATTGAAGAAGTGTGCTATTCTGGTATTTTTATGTGAATGAACGTTCTTACCCTTAAAAATTACTTTTAGAAATGTAAACTAACAATTGCAAAAATGCCAATGAAAGCAAAAGAAATTGCTTTGCTTTACAATAAATTGATTTTCCCAGTGATCTCCATTTACAATATTTGTTGCTGAGTTTTTATCATTCATCCCCATCTGACAAGATTTTTCTTTAAATCTCAAAATCTCTAAATTATATAAAAATAATTTGTCTTCAAGCTTTTCATTTGAGCAGCATTGCCCACCACACTTCAGTCATTGTACTACTGCATTTACCTACCTGGTCTCATTGTGAATACTTTTGATCGATTCATGCATTTTTAACATATCTGCTTCAAAAGAGGCTACTGCCTATAATAAGAAAAGAAAAATGTATCTGTTCATAACTTTTAACAGCAATAACATTTCATTTTCTAAGCTAATTTTGCTCTGAGAGGGCAAGATTTATGAATTAACATTTTTATTTACCTTTTTTGCAATCAACTGATGCATTAAAGTATTTCTAATGGCTATTAGAATGGTCTGGGAAATTTGCTCAATAGAACAAATTCTTTGTCCTATGACAAATTCTAAGTGCATGAGAATTTGTTTTGCTTTACATTAGAACAAAAACATTGTGCCCTGGAATCTCTCCAAAATTGAAGTTTGATTTGGGAACAGTCTCTCCCAAGTGACAGAACTGCTTTTGCACAAGGCGATGGAAGCAGACAGGCTGGATGTAGAAGATAGAAGAGAGACTGGTCTTTGTAAGCAAGCAGCAGTCTGGGCCATGCAAAGGACAGTAGCCCAGAAGTCAGGGAGACAAACATTTTCCAGGTAAGCTGCATTAGAGACATGGTATAAACTGGGCCGGAATTAGGGCTTCCAGGAAATTATGAGATTAAGAGATGGGTGGCCAAGACCTCTAAAACAAATGGATTCTATTAAAATCTATCACTTGTCTTAAGGTCTGCATTGAAATTTAAGCAACATTGAAATAATCTGCAACATAAGATGCTGGAAATCTGTATAATTTAATACAAATGAAAAAGAATTGTCAGCCCAAAGAAAAAATGAAAAAGCAAGCAATGCTTGTGACAGAACCCACGACAGGGATGCAAGCCCTGTCTCGCTGTTTTCTAAAATGACAAATGCCAGCCATTGAAATTATATGCTTAAGCAATGTCTGCCTGTAACTTCTGCAGATATGTGTTGGCTGCCTCTATTTCTTCAGCTGGGCAGCAAAGTCCTAAAAGATAGGTCTTCCAAAAGGTAGCACAGCAGTAGCAGCCAAAGGAGTGACCTGATAGACACAGGCTAGTTCTTGGTTACTGCACCCTTGGCTTCTGGGAAGAGCAAGACAAGTGGATGACACAAACTGGTTTGAACACAACCCAGTGTTCCCTATATTCCAAGTATGTGCAGAGCTACCGACCTCTCAAATAAATACAGAAGCAAAAAACTTTTATTTAAACTATCCTACCCACTCCTCTAGCAGTGTTTCTATGCCGGGAACCTGGAAACGGATTAGTGGAGAGCTTTTATGTGTGAGCTATTTTAGTTGGAGTGGACACTACTCTGAGTTTCTCCTTGAGAAGGGCCCATTCTGTCCTCTTGCTATTGCCATGGTGACAAAAATGCCCTAAGCCTAATAAGAATTAAGGTGTCCTTCCCTGACATTTGCTTGCAGTAAGAGGACATGATGGCATTTTTTATTGTCAGAAGAGAAAGAACTCCATTCTTAGGTAGTTTTTTAATGTGCTGCTCTAAGACAACTTGGGGGGAAAAAAAGTAACAGAACAAATGTTCTTAGAAATGCTTCTGAAGTCATGGAAGTCAAGGAGTTAGTCATTAATCTTGGGACCATATCTGATTTAAGCTTCACTATGTTTTCAGATTCCACATTCAGATTTTCTCCCTAAGTGAGAAATTAACAGAAAGGTGAATCTGCCCATTAAATTTCTTTTTCACTGGTAGTTCGAGGACAATTAGATAGTTTACTGGTAGGTTTTCTTCATAGCTTCATGTTTTGCTCACCTGAGCTTTTTTGTTGCCTTGCTCTGGTGTCTTGCTCATATTCTCGCTCTTCTGCATTGCAGTTCTGTTTTCAGATACCACCTTGGGTGAATCCAAGACAGGTGTGTTCACTGGGAAAGACAGGTTTTTGGGGCCGGGTGGTGGTGAAGCACTGAGGTCTGCACGAGGGCTACTTACCAACAGAGAAATAGTGAGTAGAGAAAGGATAAAGCCTTATATGGTTTTGATATCCAGAAAGATTAAAATAAAACTAATCCGTTGTGCTGTGCTATTTACTAAGCAAGAAGCATGGTTTAGCTATGCCTGCTAGCATATTTTCAGTGAAGGAATGAAATTTGTGCAAACAAATTTGACTCGTTCAACAGGATCTCAACAACAGGTTCTTTTTGCCACACAGTTAATATCAGTGCAACTTGCTGCTTCTCTTTTTTGTTTCCTTAAACAAGAGCTAAATGTATTGAGAAATTCAACTACAAAACAATAGCAAAGGGACAGACATCCCTCTGTTCAGTACATTATATGTTAGGAAAAGCCCAGCTACCTTTTAACCCCTACAGTGACACCTGTAACAGCAACCCCAAATTCTCCTTTCTACTATTTCTACCCAAACATTAGGTAAGCAAAACCTCATAGAATTACAGAGAAATACTGATTGCTCACAGAAAGATTAAATGACATAATTGAAAATTAGTATTTTTATTGCTGAATACAAATGGGGAAATATTAGCAATGGAAAATGTTTTGCATTTCATCACATTGTAAAAACAAACACTGAAATAATATTCTCTGTGGGCATCATTATATCATCCATTGGTCTTACTGTATATAAAAAATTTATATCTAATAGCAATGTACTTCACAGAATCACAAGGTAGGAAAAGACCTTTAAGATCATCAAGTCCAACCGTTCCCGTCCTATGCTACTTATCTAGCAGTGTAGCACAATCAAGATTTATAAAGAGATTTTTCTCCTCCTTTGCACCAGGATGAAATTATTTAAAGAGGAGTGACCATTTTTAACCTATTTCAGCCTCAGTGAAGCTTCATTTGGAGAACATGTCGGATGCAAGAGAGTTGCTAAGTCTTTACAAAACTAGGAAGGAATAAGACCCTCCGTACATTGGTAGTGCTTATCTTGTATGATCATTCCCTTCAGTTTCTACATGTAAGTATCAACCAAAATCTCAAAGCAAGGAAAGAGAAACTATAGGAAAATCACAACACAACCTCCAATGCTCATTATTAACCACTATGATCAGCGGAAATACAGTAATGAATTTACACATTAACTAAATGCACGCGAACCAAATCTGATCTGAAAGAACTCAAATGGTGACATCAGCTACTTTCTATTGTAAGTAACCCCACAGGACTGCAGTTCACTGGTCTTGGGTAGAATAGCTGTCAGTGAAGGCACTGGGGGTCACACGTGGAAAGTATTCATAGTTAATTTCCAATGAATTTCTTACAAAGGACGTGCCTAAAATGCCACAAAATTGTGACAGGTACTAAATATTTGCAATACTTGACCCTAGACTGAGCATAAGAAATGACATGGAGAGAAAGAGATGACATAAGGAAGGAGGGAAGGAAGACACAAGCATATTTTATTTTATAAGACAACTGGTCATTAGATTGTCAGCGTGGTAATAATGGTTAAGCTACAGAACAATGTGCAGCAACTTTCCATTTACGCTTTCCCTTTTAAATGGAAAATCATGACATAGTGTCTGTCATAACAAAATCACTTACTCAAAGGACGTAATCATGCAATATCCCACAGCCTGACATATTATTCAGAGATGATAAACTCATTGGAAACAGAAACTCACAAAGTCTTCTTGTGAATAGGGAAGTGCCTCTCCTCCACTATCTCCAGACTCCTCCTTCTTTGAGCCTCCTTTCTTCTGCAGCGCTCTTGAAACAGGTTGTTCCTGACAATGCTGAGAAAGTGCTTTGCATTCGCCTTTGCTGACATCTATTGGAATGAGAGATAATAAAAAATGGAGTAAATTTTCAAACACATGCTGCCCAGAAGTAGACATGGTTCAAGGCAAGACATATGAAAACAAAGGTCCCTCCTCTTCAACAGTTGAAGAGGGTCATGGCTGCCATCTGAGCCCTAGAGGAGAGTTGAGGTAGATGATGATGCAGAGCCACTGACAAGATTTGCTCTAATTCTGTAAGCAAAACAGTCTGCCTGGTCCAAATTCGGGCAGCCTGGAAATGCCTAACACAGGATTTTGACACTACAATGATTAAGCTCACAGTCAGATACTTGTCAGATAATTCTGCCTGACTGGCATCATAAGTTCCCTCTTGATCAATGGAAAGAAGTACTTTTATATTTGTATGAAGTGTGAATACATTCAGCCTTCTCTGCCTTGTGCCCTCCTCTTGTACAAAACAGTAAACACATTTCCACTTGTCACAGCAGTGCCAGGCTCAGGTAAAACAACTAAGCTTAGTAGCTGTCTTACAGGAGGACACAAACCGATTCTGCCCCAGGAAGGGACTGCTGCAGAGCACGGGGTGAGCCCTGACAGACTGGAAAGGAAAACACCTAGAAAACATACAGCAAGTCTCCCAGTCGTTTCTCAACGTGGTAATAACATTACCACAAGGTGTCAGCACGGAAAGAAAGAGCAGTGCTGATATTTCAAATCGCCACTCGACAGAATACTCCCTGATAAACACAATGTGAAAACTTATCCAGCCAAGGAGAGCACCTGCTCTCCTCTCTAGGTATGGGAATAGTGGCTTACTACTGATTCATTAGTCCCATGAAAAGGGTATAAAATTGGTATATCTCTCATAGTAAATAGCTTATCTTTTTAATGTTGGTATAGATTGTGGCCACGAAAGTTAATATTTACAAGGTTTATGTTAGAGTAGGGCTTCATAAAGGAAACCTAAGTTCAGTGATCCAATTGCAATATTGCAGCAACAGTGTGGGAAAGTTCAGTGTTGGACAGTATAAGAGAGGGAGAGCACTTCATTTTAAAACAAACTGGTTTCGCTCACACATACTCTTTCACAAGCATGAACACAAATGTGTTCATGTAGCCTTTTCAGCATTCACACACCCGTGTGTATGTATACACATGGCATGGGCATGACGACTTATAGCAGTATGGAGGACAAGAGATGTCAGTTCTCCTGAAGCCTTCTGGGTTCCTCTTTAGTGTGACCATGTGCTGATTTTTGGATATGCCTTTAGCTCCTTTAGGCGCTGGAAGTGATTATGATCTTTTGTCTCGTTATTTGGGTGTCTTATAGGAATATGTCTTGTTCTTTACCTTCACATCATCATCTCTTGTGATGCCACCTTCAAATGGTAGTCTGTCCCTTGTTTCAGACTGCCTTTTGTTTCCCTGATTTTATTGTCCTGAGATGCTGTGTGTGGAAGTGCTGTGACCTTGCTGACCAGCTAATCTAGTTTGCATAAGTTTTTACTTTGTAATACCCCTCCTGCCCTTCCTCCTGATGCTTCTACATCCACACGCTCCCAATTCACTCTCCATTCACACTGATTTTAATTTCTGTTAAAAAACTCTGCATGAGGATATCAGCTGCCATTTGATTCTCCTACTTTTGCATAGATGGAGGATGAGGAAGAGTATTTGGAGGAACAAACCTGGTATTTTTAATGCAGATATTAAACATCCAGATACAGTTTCTCACAGTGTTAGCAATAGGGTTTGGTTTTCAGAAAGCAAGCAATGAAGTGCCCACAGTTTAGTGTTCCCCCAGACAAAGGGTGACTGCAAGAGCAGTGTAACTGACATTCCTTAGTTTTGTTGCAGGCACTGGCTACCCAGATATATTTTGCATTAAGTGCAGGGTTTCAGGAAGGAGACCATGAAGTAGAGCTTACTAGGGAAACTTTCATGGGTGCTTTATAGCTCATTTACTGGAACAGAAGATACTGTTGTACAGTTCTACGAACAAAAAAAACCCCAAAACAACCAACCCTGTCTGCTCCTGTGTACAAGATCTGGAATCTCCTGCTTAAAGGTGTAACTGATCTTCCAAACACAAATTCCCAGTGTTGAACTTCACCACTAGTGTGATGAAAGCACAAGTTGCTCTTGCAATGGAGCTCAAGCAGGTAAGCTTACTGCTTAGGCACCATGATGCCTCTTTGTACTCCTTCCCCAAGTGACAGAGACAAGTGAGTCCAAAAGGTTTATAATAAATAGGAAAAGTTCTGGAATAAAGGAAATTTTGCACAGGAGATTGTTCAGCTTTAGGATGAATTAATTTCTGGATGAGTCTTCATTGGGATTGGGAGGAAGGAGTGCTGGGACACAGGTTTTAGGTTGATCTGCAAATCGCAAATTTGTAATAAAACTCCTTGGGAA
>VZTU01007213.1:0-23236 GCA_013400835.1 Zapornia atra
CCCTCTGGATGGCTCCTTTCATTGTGCTGAAGTAAAAAATGTGCTGAAGTAAAAAATTACCAGAAGAAATACAAATGTCATTCCCTGCAGAGATGTCAAATAACATCCTTGCTACATTACTTATCCTCCTCTAAAATGTTCTTTGGAGACCAAATTGATTGAAACCATGTGACAGGTCATCATCTGTGACAGACACTGCACCCTGGGGGATGGGTGACTTTCCTTTTCATTCTTGGCATAGTTGTAGGGAGAGGATCCAATGTCCCACCTTGACTGTCACAGCCTCAGAGGTCCTCCAAAATCCACCACCTGCCACCGTGTGAGTCCCGCTAGCTGGGGAATCTCTGGGCTGATGTGGTGGCTTCCCATGTTGTCTGTGCTTTGATTTCATGCTCGCTGTGATCCAGAAATCAGTGATGTAGCGAGACACCCTGCAAAGCCTTTGGAGCTCAGAGGAGTGGTACAGCACAGGGCTGCTAGTTTTAAGTTCATAATGTGGCTGTAGAGCTTTGATTCCTCCTTCTGCGTTGGATGAGGCAGAGCAAAGCCTCCTCAGGAGGTGCTTCCTTCTGCCTTCAAAGCAACAGCTGATTGCCCCGGGATCACATCAGCTCAATGATCAGGATCTCCTCTATAGTTCAGCATCAAAGCCACTGGTGCTTCCCAGCTGCTTTGCACTGTGCTGGCAATGCAAAGCAGCCATAAACTGGGCTTAACGTGGAGATGTTAGGTTTGTGTGCTGCTCTGCATCACCAGCCAGAGCTTACTGATGGCGTGGAGTGTTGGGAGAGCTCTTGTTATTGCTGCCTTTCTGTTTCCAGGTGAAGCATCACCAAAACCCTGTTAGAGTTCCCATTACCCTGAGTGAAGTTGGGTGTTGTCCAGGGAGCCTGCTTCATACTCAGTGAAGGCACGTGAGCATCCTCTTGAAGGGCGTGCTTACTGGCCTCTAAGGGGTAAAGAATTATCAACCAAGATGAATTTGTGCCTTCTGAGCTTTCTGGAACACCACACAGGGTATGAGGCAGCAGTCTTAGGAGGTGAAAACTCCTGTGGTAGGGGTCAAACCATGAAGAACTGACTTAAACATAGTCACAGGTGCTGTATGACTCCAGCACGTGTCCCTAAAACAGCTCACGCTGACTCAGGGGTGCACATGAATTCCATGTTGGATATTAATCCTGGAGGCAATGTGAACACTTAAGTGGTCAACATCTGCTTAAAAAAGATAATATAGAATCATAGAATCATAGAATGGCATGGGTTGGAAGGGACCCCAAGGATCATAGAGCTCCAACCCCCCTGCCACAGGCAGGGCCACCAACCTCCAGGCCTGGAGCTACACAAGGTTGCCCAGGGCCCCATCCAACCTGGCCTTGAACACCCCCAGGGACGGGGCATCCACTACTTCTCTGGGCAGCCTGTTCCAGCCCCTCACCACTCTCTCTGTAAAAAACTTCCCCCTAATATCTAATCTAACCCTTCCCTCCTTTAGCTTTAGTCCATTCCCCCTTGTCCTGCCATTATCTACCCTTTTAAAAAGTTGAATCCCCTCCTGCTTATCAGCTCCCTTCAGGGACTGGCAGGCTGCAATGTGGTCCCCCCACAGCCTTCTCTTCTCCAGGCTGAACCAGCCCAGCTCCCTCAGCCTCTCTTTGTAGGGCAGCTGCTCCAGCCCTCTGATCATCCTTGTGGCTCCTCTGACCCCTCTCCAACAGTTCCACATCTTTCTTGTATTGGGGGCCCCAGCTCTGGACACAGGACTCCAGCTGGGGCCTCCCCAGGGCAGAGCAGAGAGGGACAATCCCCTCCCTGTCCCTGCTGCCACCCCTCTGCTGATGGAGCCCAGGATCCCATTGGCCTTGCGAGCTGCCAGAGCCACTGCTGGCTCATGTTCAGTCTCTCATCCACCACAATCCCCAAGTCCTTCTCAGCAGGGCTGCCCTCCAGAAGCTCTTCTCCCAGTCTGTATCTGTGTCTGGGATTCTTCCAGCCCAAGTGCCACCCCTGACACTTGGCAGTGTTGAACCTCATTAGGTTCCCCTGGGCCCATCTTTCCAGCCTGAATATCAAATCATTCCTAGTGATACTAGATGCATTTTTCCAGATTAAATCAGAAATTTGAATCCATTTACTTCCTCCTCCCCCCTCCCCGAAATAAATACAAAAAATCACATAGCACACAGCATTTCTCCAGAAGTTGCAAATGGAACAGTGTTACATTTCATTTCCCAAGATTTATGGCATGAGCAGACTCGTTTCCAGCATAAAAATGCTCTGTGTTGAGGGCTTGGAAGAGCTTAATTAACTAAAGGAGGTATGGAAAGAGAAAACTCCTTACGTGGTTTTGGTGCTTGAGCAAGATTTTCTCTGGGTCCAGCACACATGTGTATGTTGGGACCAGGACTTTAATGCACAGCTCTGCTGAGCATTTCCACCAGCACATGTCTCAAGGATTAAAAAAAACCCCAAACCCCACAGTTGCATAATTGTATTTATTGAGTTTTCTTGTACAGAGCAGTTTTCCTGCCTGAGAAACCAGTTTTCATGACAAAAGGTCTAAGTAAATACAGCCATGTTTTCAGAATTTATTACCTCTTGGGGAAAACATTTGATTAGGACTTTTATTCCATTACAAATGTTGAATGGGAATTCTGGAGGAGTTGTGTTTGTTTTCTGAAGCGTGCTTAATTTAAGCTTAACCATTGGCCACGACTTCTTCATTACCATTCTCAGCAATAGGCTTGCATACATTAACATTCATTTCAACAGCCCAAAGAAGATTTTCAGGGGGAAAAAAGGGAAAAAAAAATGAGCATTGTATTAAATACCCTATTTTTCTACAAGAAGAAAAAGTTATGGGCAATTAAGGATGGAAGGTCCTGGTTCCCAGAGATGTCAGAGGGCTGAGAAAATGGGAAAATATATTGAATTTGACATGTTCCCTCCAGTAACTTGGTTTTTCTCAGTTTTGTTTCTTTCTATAAATAACCTGAAAGCAACTTAATTTTTTTATTTATTTTTTTTTTAAATTCAATTTGTAGTCAGCTAATTACCTCTGCAGAAGAATAGCTAATGAATGGAAAGGGGAAGGTTTTGAAGTCCCTTGTGGGAAAGTTCAAGTGTTACTGATGAACTCAGGAGTGTGGAGCCCTGCTTGGTGCTGCAGCTGTGGGCCAGCACAGCTCTCAGCCCTCCTGCCTCCAGAAAGCTTGGAGATTATAATATATATATATGTACATATTATAATATATATATATGTACAAACAAACATGTATGTACATGTATGCAGAGCATGCAGAATTAGGTAACCTCATGGGGGGAGGATGGAGGACCTGTGCTGGCCTTGTGGGGTCTTGTATTAGCTCTGTGCAAGGTCCTGGGGCCTGGAGAAGAGTTGACCAAGCTCCATCCTGTGTGTCAAGGACTTCTTTCCTTGGCAACAGGAACAGGGCTTTTCCTAAGTAAAACTGGAGGTCCTTACCTGCTGTGAACCTACATGACTTCTATGAATTTTAATGATCCACCCCTGCTAGATGGGCCTTGGAATTTGGATACAGCAGTTGACCTTGGCTTGACTGCAGAGGGGGCTAGGGAAGGAGGTCAAAAAGGGGTGTAAAAACAGGGAACTTCTTATCCACCAGATCCCTGTGGGACTAGAGGCACGGACCTTCATGGCCTCCTCCAAGGCTAAACCCAGACAGAACAGCTCAGATCTTTGCAGCATCAGCTCAGCTGGGGTGAGATCCCAGGAGATGGGCTCTTCTTTGCCATTATTGACTTAGAAATGATTCATTTTTGCCACAAATGAAGTTTTCTGCCTCCCAGGTCAGGAGGCTTTTGCTAACAACTGTCAGTTAGAGAGTATTTAAGTATAGAAAACAGGTAACTTCCTGGTAGGGTCACTGTGACTCTGGTCAGTATGACTGGATAGGGAACCAGGAACCAGAGCAGTGGTTTATTTTCCCTTCTGCTGTGGATTCAGCCTCTCAGCAAGGTCTCAGCATCTCATTTTCTTGACTTGTCAGATATAGGTCTGCTACTTTGCAGGGTGGTTTGAGTGATATGAGGGGAAAGTGTGATGTCTGTTTGAAGCTGCATGGAGAAGCAGTCATGCACATCAGTAGAGAGATGTACCCCTTGTGTTAAGTCATCCATATGCACATAAAGCTATACAAAAGCCAGTGGGGAGGGCTGTGGAGATGGATTTGCTTCAGAATTACATTATTCACACACAGACTTTGCAAAGTGTTTAATTCTTTTTGTTTGCTTGCCTTTTTTTCTCTCTTTTCCTGACCTGGGATTACTGTATCCCAAGTAGCCTGAGCCAAATAATCTCATCTTCAAGGGATAAAATCCTATTAGGCATCAACAAAATAAATCAGAAAAGCAATCAGCCTTTGGAAGGGAGGTTCAGCCTGTGAGGTGACCCTGTAGAAGAGAGCTGGGAGGGCTCAGCTGAAGGAACCTGGTCTTGGGAGGCAAATTCAAAAGTGTAACCCTAAACACCAGAAAGTAGCCTTTCTAAAAGCATGTACAAGAGCATAATGGCCACACTGAAAAATAATACCTGCTGAACAAGCTGTGGGATTCAGAAGGACTGAAAAAGAGGGAGTTAGCAAAAGTCAGGTAAGATCTGACAGCTGGGCTTTGCAATGAGGATCCTATTTGTCTTGCCAAAAATATAGGCAAGTCAGGCTGTGCTAGCAGAAGAACCTCATCAGTGTCATCCTTGCTTGCTGAAATGAATAAAAGAGAAGATGCAGCAGGAAAAAAAAGGTTTCTTAAGAAGAGTGGCTGAAGGAGCTAGGATTGTTCATCCTGGAGAAGAGGAGGCTGAGGGGAGACCTCATTGTTCTGTACAACTCCCTGAAAGGAGGTTGTAGTGAGGTGGGGGCTGGTCTTTTCCCCCAAGGAATGAGTAATAAGAAGAGAGGAAATGGTCTTGAGTTGTGTCTTGGGAGGTTTAGGTTGGGTATTAGGGAAAATTCCTTCACTGGAAGTGTGGTCAGGCATTGGGTCAGGCTGCCCAGAGAGGTGGTGGAGTCACCATTCCTGGAGGTGTTCAAAAGATGTGTAGACGTGTCACACACATGATTTAGTTGGCATGATAACATTGGACAGACAGTTGGACTGGCTGATATCAGTGGTCTTTTCCAACCTTAAAGATTCTATGGTTTGATGATTGTATGATAGCATGAGCCAAAATTGCCCAAGAAAGGCTATGGCTAGACACAACAAGCTGCCCAAGGGATCATTAGGGAGAAGCAGAAAGGTTTATTGAGCACAAAAACCAGTGAAGAGAGCACTAGGCAAGAGAGCTGTTTTCCAGAGACATTCAGAGCATCCATCAGTGTGGCAAGTTATGAAAAGTCTGTACAAGGAGAATGGAAGGAGAAAAATCATTTAACCTGATGCAAACAGAGCAAGAGAGCACACTAATGTCCCTGCAAACTGCTTCTACACACGATGATACAGCTGTGTAGTAGAGGGAACTCACTGGAGGAAGGTGGGACACATGGAAAGGTGAGAAAGCTAAACATAGGAAATGCTCCTGATGTGATGTGATGCTTTGTTTTGTAGCTGAAAGGAAGAAAAAGGCACAGATTACATGGGTTCCTGCCTGGCTCAGTCGAGCTAGGGAGCAGTCTCAGGTCTGTGAAGCTGCTGTAATTTCCAGGATCATGATTTCCAGGACTCTTCCATGATGCAGCAGAAAGCAGCCAATCTATTGGAGCTTTTTATTAGAGAAGACCAGGAAGGGTTTTCTTGATTTAGAAGTTCTTTGGTTTGAATCCAGCAGTTTTCCAAAGGATTGGAAGGCACCTGCAGGACCAGCAGGAAAAGGCCCAGCTGCTTGTGGGTGATTTTGGAAGCTGATGGGATTAAAACCCCCAAAGATGTCCTGTTAAGCTTCTGGCTCAGCCTTGCAGATACAGGCTGCTGCTGGGCTGAGGCTCACACACCATTTCCAAAGACACTTACCTTCTCTAAGGCTTCTTATTGCTGCTCTGAAAACATGAAGAATTGTTTTGTTTTGGTTTTTAATTTCATATTAAGCACTTGTGCAACATGCCCAGTGAGAGACAGCAAACATCTGGCTCTCTTCAACACCTCAGACTTTTCTGAAGGGGAATTGCACTGTGCAGAGCAGATCTGCATGGTGCTAAAGCTCTGCTCACACATAGGAATAAGATGGTTTGAGTATTAAAAAAAACCCAAATCTCTTTTTCTAATTGCTTTTCTGGACATAATTATAATTGCTGTGCTAAGTAGCACTTACAGATGCTGAAGCACCGTGACTTCTTTTATTCCCTCTTTCTTATGTGAGGCTTTCAACTGCTCAAGGAGATGGGTTTGCCAGCTCTGTTGGTCCAGGTCTTCTTTATCATGCTGGTGCATGCAGTGTGGGTCTGAGCCATGACTGGCTCCCTGGGAAAACCCCAGGAAAAGTCCTGATCCCTGTTTGTCTCCTCTTGGCAATGCCAGCTCTGTAAAAGAAGGGATGCCCCTGCCATGGGGACATTTATCTACTGGGAAAGGGTGGGCACAACAAACCCACTTTCCTTGGGCCATCAGTCACTAATGCAATGAGCATTTTTCTTGCTGGTAAATGTGACAGGCAATACCTTACCACACATGTTTCTTGTTGCCCTGTGTAACCTGGGACCATCCCCTTGCTGGGAAGCATGGGGTACCCCAGTGTGAGAGCACTGATGTGCCACTGAAGCCTCAAAAAGCTGGAATCAAAACTCCCCAGCACACAGGGGATCACTCATCTGAAAGAGTGTGCTGTTTAAAGCCAAATTTCTCATATTTTTACATATTAACTATACATATTCATTATCATTTCTAAGGCAGGGTTATGCAAATTCCTTCCAGGAAGTAATTTACATTAACTCCTCCCAGATAGATTGTGCCTGGCCACACTCAGGGGGCCTTCTGGTGGTCTTCAGGGATGAAGGCTGGACGTCTTCCTCTCTCTCAGTTCATGCTCTTTATGGTTTTCTCCATAGTTACCAAAACACATTCCTACACAAACTAGTTAGGAATCCCTTTTAGCTGAAAACAAGATATACTCTGTCTCTTAACTGGTCGTTGGTCTCACTATTTATGACTCCCCTCTCTTCACTTCTTTTATCTTCAAGGCTGTTCCACTGTTAGGGTTAAATTTTGTAGCTGCTCCAACGAAACAGCTCAAACAGCTGCATCTGTGTTCTACTAAAATCCAAAACTCACAAATGCTTTCTATTCTCGAAACACACAACTACTTTCTACCCTCAAAACATGAAAATTCTCCTTATATTAAAGCTGCATTAATTGTCCAATCTACTCAGCATTATTGTGTATCACTGAATCACCACACCAGCTTCAGCTGCAGGCTGGCTGGGGGCTGAGAAAACCCTGATGCTCCCCTTCCTCAGGTGCAGGCCGGACTACTCCCACCCGGGTGCTCCCAGTATCCCCACACCAGTCCCAGCGCCCATGGGACCCCTGAGGCACCATTGAGAGCCCCCTGTACCACCACAAAGCCACCCAAAGGCATGGCCAACCTCAAGATGGACAACTGTAGCAACAACCAGCACTGAAAGTCAACCTGTGCTTGAGTGTCTTGTACGAGGAGGCACAGGCCGAAGCCTGAAGTCCTGCTGCGAGTTGGTCTCTATGTGTTGCTGTAATATCTGCTGTCCACATCTGTTTATGACAAACAGTTCTAGACTGCTAGATGAGCAAAATAACTTGTCAACTCTCTTCTCCTCTGGGGAGACATCATATTTTTTCCTGTAATTAGAGTTTTACAGAGAGCTGTAGAAGAAATCTGCAACAATAGCAGAGAGCTCAACCCTGCTCAGGGTCAGGCAGGGCTTCCAGTGATGTGCTGGCAAGAAGGATACTGCAGCCAGCCATGGAGGGAAGTGTGGAAAGAGCTTGCAAGGTGATGGAGGCTGAGATATGACATTTGTACACCTGGAGATCATGAGAGCCCAACAAGGGAAAAAGACAAACTCCAGTGCATGTGTTGAGTCCACCAGTACATGTGTTGAGTCCACGTAGTGTTGAGTCCACCAGAGCAGGAACATTAAGGCAGCTTCCCCCATCTATTAGTCCACCAGAGCTGGAGCTTTAAAGCAGCTTCCCCCATCTATTAGTCCACCAGAGCTGGAGCTTTAAAGCAACTTCCCCCATCTATTACACCATATAAAAGTGCACTGCGCTGTGCTGTTCCAGGCTAGTCCCCTACAAGGAGCAGCAGCTAGAGAAGGTCCATGAGATGATAACTGGCTTGACTGGTGTTGAGGATGCTTCTCCAGCATCCCCAGAGAGCCCGTGGTGATTGTGTAGCTTTGCTGGCTTTGACAACAGCTTCTTTTCCACAGCAAACGGAATGGACTGATCCTCCCCTGCCACAGGGACAGTATCTTAAAGCAAACACCCCTAACTAAGGCTGCTATATATAGCAGCATGAGCAAAAAGAGGGTTTCAGCTTGCAATTATATATATTTTTTTTGCTAACCACTTCTGGATGGGGAAATCCCAGCCCTTGCTCTGAGATCTCTGGATCCTTCCCCTCTTCCCTGTGCTCCATCTCAGCAGATCCCATCCCCAAACCTGTACAGGAGGGCTTGCTGGGCTTGCCTACCCTCTCCTGCAGCCCTCAGCACCAGCTGGTGCTTGTCTGGTTGGTACCCAGCTTTCCCCCCATTCTTCAGGGATGCAGGAAGGGAAAGGCAAGAAGGCTGGAATGATTCACAAAGAAGACAAAAGGATTGTGCATGGTTTTCACACTCACTTTGCCTGGCAGCTGCTCACATCTTCCAGCTGCCCCCGAGCAAGCAACCCAGAAAGAGGTGAGAGTCCCCACAAGCCAGCCAAGATAAGCCAAGGGCATGTTGTCTTGCAAAATAACAAAGATTTATGTCATTTTTTTTATAGATCTGAAAAAGAAATAGGTCCTTCAGCAGGATCTAAAATCTGGGATTTTTCTTTTTTAAAGAGAGCACGCAGCAATCTTTCAACATTTAAATTTTGCCTAAACCACAGAGGAATTACACTGTGACTTCTATTTAAGTCCCCAACTAATAAATGAGAGGCATTAAAAGCTAACAGAATAGAAAGGCTTCCATCTTTACTTAACTGAAGTGGAATATTCTGAAGAGGAAGGCTTTCCATCTCAGCTGAAAAATAAGATTACATAAAAACCCCACCACAGAAATGTGGAAGGGTATCACAAAATTAGCCTTCAATCTTGAAATGAGTGTAGGCTCCCTTTTAAGCAGAGGAAGAAGCTCCTCAATCACTGACTCCTCACCCACGCAGGCCCTGGGAGCCATCCAAATCTTACTACTTAAGGCAGTCCCAATGACATAAATCACCCACAGCTCCTAGACTGGTCCCTGAAGTTATGATATCAGGCACTTGAAGCACTAAAATGCATCAGTAATTGGGGAGGCAGGGGGGTAAGTCCTTTCCCAAATGCATTAGGAGAATTGTTGGTTCTGCAATCACACAATCATTCCCTCTAAGAACAACCTACAAGCAGTTTTGTAGCACCTTAAAGTATCCAAAACCTTTAGGGATTTCAGCTTTCATCTCTGAGCATCAGTTTCCCAGCCTGTGGATCAGGCACTAATTCCAGCAAAAAAAAAAAGAAGAGACACTGACAGAAAGAAAAGTCAGCAGAAAATCTGTGGCTCTGCAATATAAAACTCAGGGTAAAAAAATAATCAATGCTTCCAATTCATTGGATGAAAAAGGGGAATCTCTCTGAATCTGAGCAAAACTCCACACCTCAGCCAAAGGCTTTCATCCTTTAGTGTGCACCCACAAGTGAATTGAGCCATGTGGGTTCCCCTCACCCTGTGTTGTCGGATGCATGTGAGCCCACCATGCTCCTCTGGACAGAGGTCCCTAACCCCAACAGCAACCAACCTTCCCATGCTGTCTTCAACCACCAGAAGGTGAGAAAAGGTTGAGTTCTTACCCAAACCTGAGACCTGAGGACCAACTCATCCCTTATCTGTGTGGCCTGCTCACCCCAGGCAAAAATACCACTCATCAAGAAGACAAGTTCTCTGCTTGCTCATTTTAAGTCAAGACTTGTCTGGAAATGAAGCTCAGCTGATTTCAAACCCAACAGAAACGTGGTAACATTTTAGCAAAAAATGCTTGTTGGGTTTTGCTCTGGAAGAATTTGCTGGGTTTGGGGTTTTCTTTTTAAAGAAAAGAAGTCTACATTGTTGTTGGAAGTAAACAAGAGAAATGTTTACAAAGGGTTGAAGTGCATATACAGTTTGGGTTTGGATGGAATGTTTTCCTTCCACCCATCAAACAATTGCAAAATCCATTACTCTTCCACCCCTCCTCTTTTAATGGCTGGAGAATCCAGTCAGCAGAATCCAGCCAGCAGAATCCAGGCTGATGACTATAAAATAATGCACAGAGTAAAATTAGATCCTCATATACACACACGAAACAGGACCTGACTCCAGCAGCATCCTGGAGTGTCCACACAAATGAGAACATGCTGATTTAATAGTCACTGTGATACAGTGAGAAGTGATCATGCTGAGTGGATTGGTATAGGTGGAGCTTAAGAGACAATTAAACAACTTTAATATAAGAATTTTCATAGTTTTAAGAACAGGCTAGTTTAAGAGAAAGCTGTAACTGTGTAAGCTGCTTGTGAGAGCAGAGCAAAACTGAACCATAACAATGCAACAGGAACAGCCTTGAAGATAAAGAAGTAAGAATTGGTGTGTTTTTAGGAATAGATTAGTTTTGAATTTTAGCAGAATTTGGCTGTGATCACATCAGCTGTTTCATGAAAGCAGCTACAAAACTGAGCCAGAATAGTGCAACAGCCTTGAAACCAGAGGAAGTAGGAGATAGAGGAGTCATAAATAATGAGACTAACGACCAATTAAAAGTCAGAGTCTGTCTTGTTTTCAGTGAAAGACTAACTACTCGGTGCAGGTGTTGGGAGCCCAGATCAGCATGGAGAAACCCATAAAGAGCATGGGCTGAGAGAGAGGAAGACATCCAGCCTTCATCCCTGAAGACCACCAGAAGACCCCCTGAGTGTCCCTGAGCATGCTCTATCTGGGAGGAGTTAATGGAAATGACTTCCTGGAAATAATTTGCATAATCCTGCCTTTTCTTAGAAATTATAATGAATATGTATAATCAATCTGTATCAATATGAGAAATTTGGCTTTGATGGGGGCACACATTGGGAGGAGCGATCGATCCCCTGTGTGCCCAGCACTGCAATAAAGGATCCCTGCTTCATAGTCACCAAGGCTGGGGAGTTTTGATTCCAGCTTTCCAAGGCATCAACTGACATGAGAGCAAGCTTTTACATGCTGCAGGAGAAGTAGAGAAATACTTCAAATGAGGTTCACATATTTCATTTAACTCACAAGAACAATGTATTTAGAGCAACCAGGTCAATAGCCACAGTGCTGCCAGCCCTCTCCAGTGCAAACTGGGCAGCTGCAGCTCCTGGAAAAATGATGGCATGGTGATTGAATGTTGCGTAGCGATCACCCACGGCATTGCAGCATCCCCCTGGCCTGCTTGTGGAGTCAGTCCAAGATGAACACCAGAGCAGAGCTTTTTCAAAAGGGGACGGTAGTTACGAGGTGAAAATGAATTCTGGGTTTCCCAAGGAGTCCACAAGTTTGCAGCTCCAGCCTGGAGTTTTGACCTTATGATCTCCACCCCCGCTGTCTGGGTGCACGCCGTGTTTAGAGGAAGCACTGCTTATCCCCAGCAGGGATGACGTGCTGGCACTGGATGATGCACTTTCATCTGCTGTCGGGCTTGTTAGATGATACACTTCCATCCGTGGCTGGACCCCAAAACTCCTCAAAACTGAGCTTTTGCAGGGGGTGAGCGGTCTCTGGAGCTGAGGAAGAACTGGGAGAGATGTAATGAGAGTGGAAAGTCACAGAATCACAGAATCACAGGGGTTGGAAGGGACCTCCAGAAAACATCGGGTCCAACCCCCCTGCCAAAGCAGGGTCCCTAGCTCATATTACATAGATAGGCATCCAGATGTGTCTTGAATATCTCCAGAGATAGAGAGTCCACACCCCCTGGGCAGCCTGTCCCAGGGCTCCCTCACCCTCACTGGGGAAAAGTTCTTCCCCATGTTGCTGCGGAACTTCCTGTGCTCCAATTTGCAGCCATTGCCCCTTGTCCTGTCCCCACAGACACTGAAAAGGGGCTGGCCATTTCCCCCTGCACCCCATACTTAAAATATTGATAAACATTAATTAGGTCCCCCCTTAGTCTTCTTTTCTCCAGGCTGAACAGTCCCAGCTCACTCAGCCTGTCCTCACAGGGGAGATGCTCCAGGCCCTTCATCATCTTCGTCGTCCATCTCTATCCTTCTGCAGCTGACTGGTGAGATGAGAGGCTCTGTTACCATGTTTGCGATGTCCCACCGCAGGCTCAGAGACATTTGTTCTTATGTCTGAGGTAAACACAGTGGGAGGGAAAAAGAGAAGCTTTGCCAATGTTTGTTTAGCCTTACTGACTGATACTCCGCAACCATCGCACTGGGATTTGCATCATGTGTCCAAACTTGATGAGAATGATGTTTCAAGATCAACTCAGAGTGTGGGTGGAACCTGCCCCAAGACGTGTGGGGTGGTTTTTTCTTACTTGAACTGGAATTTACTTACTGGAGAGTCTACTTGCACTGCCTGTAAATTTTCTGCACTAAGGACAAGGTTAAAATAAATGTTTTGGGCACCAGAGGCATGCACAGGCAATCAGTTCAACAACAGTGACATTCCTGGGGTAACTTTGGAGGAGATCACATCAGAGCAGTAATTAACTCCCTATTATTTATGATGAAGTGAAGTATTCGACATGAGTAAAAGTCGTAGGAGGGTTATGACTGACAGCCTTCCATTATCACAAGCTGTGAAGGCATTTGTAAAGTTGTCAAGCATGAGATACCCAGCATGTTGGATTTGTCAAGCAGATGTCACCAGATACTGCTGATGTCTGCTCAGATAGCTGGGTTTGTGTGATTTACAACAGGGGAGGGGTTTCACCATGCAGAAGCACTGGCAAGCTCTTCTTCAGCCTAGAAGATGAGTTGGCACAAAGAGGGGTTGGTGGCTCCATGCCTGGATGCACCATGGTCCAGTGAGCTCCGATCCCAACCAGAGGATGGAGTATCACAGGTAACAGCCAAGCTTTCTCCCAGAAAGGGTCTGGGCCCACCAAATTGAAACTCAGTTTCACACTAGGAAGGTTCCAGTGACATTTTAATTAACTTGAGAGGATGTCCAGAGAGCAGAAAGCAGGCTGCAAGCTTCCCATCCTCCTGCCTCCTGCATCTGTGATGAGTTAACGCTGTAATACATTCCCTCACAGTTTGTTTCTTCAGAGGTCAGCCCACGATGCAGCAACTTGTTTTCAAAGTTGAATCATCCCAAATATTTGCTGAGGAGCTGCTGTAACCCCACCTACGCAGGCGAGCTCTGGAACGTAAGGGGAAGGAGGGGGCACCTACAGCACAAGGGGCCCAAATGGGAGTGGGAAGCCCCAGCTCTCAGTCATCCTACAGTGGTTGCTGTTTATTCTGGGGTCAGGAATAAAAAACCACCCCCTCATGGCTTTCCTGCAAAATAAACAGATGCTGCAGCTTGACATGCATGGAGAAGAGCGATGGGGAAGTGGGAACCCCCCCCTGAAAAAGCAATTGTTCTAAACAGAGGGTAAGTGACTGCTTTAAAAGCTGTGTGTGATTAGTCTTTCCTTCTCAGGTAGCTCCTGGGAGGTTATTTTGTATTAATCTTGTGTCAGGGAGGAAGTCTGGAAGAAATATTAACTAATGACCTCAAATTCACAGGTTCTTAAAAAAACCCAACCAGTAAATAGATATAAAATAAAGCATACTACTTTATTTTTGTGCTCTATTTAGAGCAATGCTGTTTCTCCAAGTTGGAAAGTAACATTTGAGGTCCCTTCCAACCCCTATGATTCTGTGTTGATTTAAAAACTGCAAATGGAGATGAGAAACCTTGGGAGTAGCTTGTCACAGGTGCCACATGGAAACTGGGAAAAAAACCACCCAAACCAAAACCCCACTTTGGGATACCTGTGCTAAAGCATTTACATGGGAGGGGTATGTAAACTGAATGAAGCAATGTTTTCCATGATTCCAGGGCTGATAAATAAGGGGAGCACAGTGCAGTATCTCCCCACTAGCATCTGAGAAAAGCAGGCTAAAAATAAGTGGCCTGCAGATAAAATGCAGAGATGCTGAGTACAGAAGGCTGGTTACTGGGCTTTTGTAGCTGCTAGTTGCAACAGTGAAAATCACAATGTGGAGGGAATGTTTCAGCTTGAGTAACTGAGATTACTCAGTATTTTTAGGGGGGTTTTTGCCCAGTAGAAGTCAGGCATTTGCAACCTGCTGGGAAGAGAAGGAACCAGACTTGAGCCTGTTCTTAGTGGTCTTTGGCATCCAAGGGTTCCCATCAGTTTTGGGGAGTGCAAAGGGTGGACATCAGTTCCCCAGATGAAGTTTGGTCTGTGGGGGTGGCTCTGCTGTATGGGGGAGCAGCGCTGCTGGGAGTGTGTTGTGCAGCCCTAGATGCAGAGTGAAAGGTGAAGCCTCTATCACATGCACAGCTCTGCACATCCCATTTTCCAAATGGGTTGTAGCTGGTTTAGAGGCCTAAAACTGTTGATAGAGAGTGCTTTTCATCACCTCTCTGGAGCCATATGCCCTGCTGACTGTGAAGGCCTCTGCAGGGGCCTCAGGGGAAACTATAAAAGCCACAGAAATGGCCTTCAAAGCTTTTCAGAATTAAATAGTGAAGGTTAACATCTTGGATTCAACCAGGATTGGCTCTTTTGGGGCAGGCAGTATGGCTTGGGAGCAGAGCAAGGGTCTCTGCAGGTGGTCAAATCCAATATGGTAGCTTCACATGTCTGGGGGGTGTTTGTACATACATCTGTGTTGGACCTCCCTTTTTAAAAGTGTGGTTGAAACTTCTTCCCAAAGTGCCTCTCGACCTCTAATCCTGTACAATTTTCCTATAATGAAGTGAGAAGCTCTTCTAGTTCAGTCCTGGGCAAGGCTGAAGCACCTTCTCCCCCATGGGCATCACTGCACCCTTGATGTCAGCCAATTTTCCCCCTCTGGGCTTGATCTCTCCTGCATCACAGCCTTGCTATCCATTTAAAAGCTAATGCCCAAATTCACCACCTTTTTGCAATGAAATATGTACACAGTACAGGCACTCTAAAAATAGGATTGTGGCATAATCATGTTTAAATTTCGGCTCAATTAAACCCTACCACAGACAGCAGAGGCAGGGACTTGGGAGTACTTGTGGATGAGAAGCTGGACATGAGCCACCAACGTGCATCTGCAGCCCAGAAGGCCCACCCCATCCCGGGCTGCATCACAAGAAGTGTGGCCAGAAGGTGGAGAGAGGGGATTCTGCCCCTCTGTTCTGCTCTAGGGAGACCTCACCTGCAGTGCTGTGTTCAGCTCTGGAGCCCTCAGCACAAGGTCATGGATCTGTTGGAGTGTGTCCAGAGGAGGCCACAAAAATGATCAAAGGGCTGGAGCAGCTCTCCTATGAAGACAGGCTGAGACAGTTGGGCTTGTTCAGCCTGGAGAAGAGAAGGCTCCAGGGGGACCTTATAGTGGCCTTCCAGTCCCTGAAAGGTGTCTCTAAGAAAGCTGGGAAGAACTGTTCCCAAGGGCATGAAGCAATAGGACAAGGGGTAATGGTTTTAAACTTGAAACAGGGAGATTTAAGGACTTGGGGATTGTGGTGGATGAGAGACTGAACATGAGCCAGCAGTGGCTCTGGCAGCCCGCAAGGCCAATGGGATCCTGGGCTCCATCAGCAGAGGGGTGGCAGCAGGGACAGGGAGGGGATTGTCCCTCTCTGCTCTGCCCTGGGGAGGCCCCAGCTGGAGTCCTGTGTCCAGAGCTGGGGCCCCAATACAAGAGAGATGTGGGGCTGTTGGAAAGGGGTCAGAGGAGCCACGAGGATGCTCAGAGGGCTGGAGCAGCTGCCCTACAAAGAGAGGCTGAGGGAGCTGGGCTGGTTCAGCCTGGAGAAGAGAAGGCTGCGGGGGGACCTCATTGCAGCCTGCCAGTCCCTGAAGGGAGCTGATAAGCAGGAGGGGATTCAACTTTTTAAAAGGATAGACAATGGCAGGACAAGGGGGAATGGATTAAAGCTAAAGGAAGGAAGGGTTAGATGAGATATTAGGGGGAAGTTTTTTACAGAGAGAGTGGTGAGGGGCTGGAACAGGCTGCCCAGAGAAGTAGTGGATGCCCCGTCCCTGGGGGTGTTCAAGGCCAGGTTGGATGGGGCCCTGGGCAACCTTGTGTAGCTCCAGGCCTGGAGGTTGGTGTCCCTGCCTGTGGCAGGGGGGTTGGAGCTCTATGATCCTTGGGGTCCCTTCCAACCCATGCCATTCTATGATTCTATGATTTAGGTTGGATATTAGGAAAAATTCTTCACTCTGAGCGTGGTGGATCACTGGAACAGGTTGCCCAGAGAGGTGGTGGAGACCCTGTTCCTGGAAACATTCAAGGTCAGGCCTGATGGAGTTCTGAGCGACCTGATCTAGTGAAGGTGTCCCTGCTCACTGCAGGGGGGTTGGACTAGATGGGCTGCAAAGGTCCCTTCCAACCTTACACATGATTCCATGACTCAGTCATGTGAGGTGTTACCAATTAAAATCATCAATTGTCTAGAAAATATTTTATAAGAAACAGCCCTGTGGGTACCAGAGGGGCAAGGGAAAACTTCCACCATTTGACAAAGATTTTTCCATTTCATTATCAAAGCTGCAAGAATTTTAACCAGGTTGCCATGGTTTACATTCACAACTCCAAATGATGAAGACTTATAATTAACCCAAAGATTTCAACTGAAAGCTCTGACTCCTCCAGTGTCCAGAAGGCCACAGAGAGAGCACAGGAGAGCTTTAGGCACTGAGAAATATCAAAATCACAGGGAAAATCAAAAATACTTGTTTTCCTCCATTGGTAATTACTGCCCACAGAGTTACCATTAAAGAAAGCAATTTCAGCCTGGAAGGTTTTGAACAGCACATGGAACTGTAACACTAAGTAATGTCTTTTAATTGCAGAGCTGTAACGATACCCAGTATTTCAGCAGCCTCTGAATGGAAGTCTTAGTTCAGTAACCTTTAAGATTTGTTATTCTTTGCCTTTTCATTGAGTTGTAACATTGTCCTAGGTGGTTATCTCTATGAGGTTTAAATTTCCAATCTATTAAAGTAATTTTAGCAATCTATTATTTCTAGGCCATTGAGGAAAGGTTAAAATGAAAATTATACTGGAGGGAATAAGTTCTGTTCCAAGTACAGGGTTGAAAACATCTCAGTAGTAGAATGCAGTGAGGTTGCAGGGGAAGAAGCACTTATCAAGGGAAATGAAATGACTGATAGCTATTGATTAAAGCAGCTTGAGTGAGGTAACGTGAAAGGGTATTTTTTCTCCCCCCACTAATGTAACAGAGAATTTGCAACGCATGATTTAGACAGCTTCTACCTCCAAGGTGCTTTTTGTAAGGCTGAGTTAGACTTTTAGCACTAAATTACAGGGATGGAGAATTTCATTTTCAGGAGCACAGAAGAAGACAAGCATCCATCTTCACACAGCCATCCACCCAATTTAAACAAAGCTACGTGGTGTAGGAGAAGCAGCAAGCATAGCTAAGTGGAAAGAGAGGTGTTCTCATCTGAAGGGAGATGCTTTGACATTAACACCTCATGGATCCCAGCCAGCCAGGTCGCCATCATAACTCAGACCTGTGTGGCTGTGCAGCAGAAGTGGTGATGCCATGCGTTAGCCAAGCTGAGTGTCATGCCTCTTCTCAGTATCCGTAGGGACAGGACAAGGGGTGATGGCCTCAAGTTGGAGCACAGGAAGGTCCACACCAAGATGCAGAAAAAAGACTGGGAGCTCCTGGAGAGAGTCCAGAGAAGGGCTACGAAGATGATTAGGGGCCTGGAGCATCTCCCCTATGAGGATAGGCTGAGTAAGTTGGGACTCTTCAGCCTTGAGAAAAGAAGACTAAGGGGGGACCTAATTAGTGTTTATAAATATCGTAAGTATGGGATGCAGGGGGAATTGGCCAGCCCCTTTTCAGTGTCTGTGGGGACAGGACAAGGGGCAATGGCTGCAAGTTGGAGCACAGGGAGTTCTGCACCAACATGCAGAAGAACTTCTTCCCAGTGAGGGTGAGGGAGCCCTGGGACAGGCTGCCCAGGGGGTGTGGAGTCTCCTTCTCTGGAGAGATTCCAGCCCCGTCTGGACACCGACCTGTGTGCCCTGTCCTAGGGAGCTGCTTTGGCAGGGGGGTTGGATCTGATGATCTCTGGAGAGCTCTTCCAACCCCTACAGCTCTGTGATTCTGTGACTTATAGACTGACCAACTGATGTATGCCTATTGCAACACTGAGGATTTGGCTATTCTCATGGCTTTGGTGTCTCATCCTGCCCCACACCCCATGGCCATCCTTGCTATTGGGCTTTGCAGGGAGCTGAGCACATCCATTCCTGGAGTCAGACCGGTCCCAGGGGATGAAAATAATTTGCATCTGTTGGTACAGAACAGCAGCAGCAACAGAACCTTGAAATAAACCCCCAGCCCATGATGCTAGGTCTGTTTATTTTTTAGCACAATAGCAGCAGTTGATTTTATTAATTTTTACAGCACTATTGGGAAATGTAATAGTCCTATAAAAGCCAGTTTAAAACCTCTCTAATTGTCTTATCTCTTCAAATAAATGCATACTCTGGGAGTTTTAAAAATGGAGCCTATCAACTGGATAGACCTATTGCTATGTATAATTTCCCTCTTACACAAACATAGAGTCCCAACACAATAGACAATAGCCTCCATGGTTTGTTTGGGGGTGAATATGCCAAGGCTCACTAAAAGGGGGGTTTTGTTCACTGACCCCAGTCTGCTAAGGGCTCTTTTGGAGCTGCCACGTGTGCAGAGCCAACTGCAAGGCACCAAGGGCTCTTGTCAAAGCAGCGACTGCACAGCCAGTTGTTCTAAAACACATAACTCAGTCATTTAATGTATTTTCACATAATAAAACTGTTTAGTTGCTGGTAAAGATGAATGGCACGTTCAGGGAAAGGAACAGCCAGTCTGGGGCCACTGGAGGTGGGTCTCAGGGAGGTGGAGGTAGGGACAGCTTTGTAGGAGGGCACAGACTTTTAAGGCTGAGAGTCCCAGGTCAGGTGGGGGAAGGGGAAAACGGGTACTTCACCATTTTCTGGTGCTGGGCTGAGCAGTTTACACCTCTCTGTACCCTAAACAAGGTTGCTATGAGTTCTTCCAAAGGCTTGATGCACAGTGAAGGAGCGTGCCAGACGTGTGCAATCCATCTGGAGCAGCAGCATCTCTACAGAGGGAGCAGCTCACTGCCAAAATGACACACATGCATGAGCCTGCATCCCCAAATTCAGTTTTCTTCTCTCTTTGTCTAGCCATGGAGCTATACTGTATGGATAGATAACCACTACCTGAAAATCACTGCCAGCCCTGCTTTGCTGTGCTGCTGGTTTTATGGCACTCTGATTTTTTTCTAAAGGCAGCCAAGCCCTTCTGCCTTTCACCTTCCCATCGCTTGCAGAGATCTGCAAGGCCCAGCTTCATCCCAGCATGGAGCTCCTGTACCCAGCTTGCCTGCCAGCCCATCACCCTGGCCTCAGGGCTGGCTGCCACCCCAAGTGCCCGACCTCCTTCTGCAAATGGGGCTTGTGTTCTAACTCCTTGAGACAGTGTTCTTCTCAGAGTTCATGCTCCCATTAAGTTATTCTTGCCTCTAATAATGCTGTTCACAGCTGCATGGGGTTGTACTCAAGGATCTCTTGAGGTCCCTTCCAATCTCTATGATTCTGTGATTTCATTTTATTTTCCAAGGCAAAAGAGCCTTTGGAGGCAGTGACTATAAGAAGGAGTTTTTGCCTTGAGGAATCACCTCTACTACTGACAAAAGCTGTGAGACAGGTATGTTGTATGCTCCCCCACATGAGGAAGAGAGAAAAGGAGAACAAGAGCAACAGATCTCAGATGATGTTTCCATCTTTCTTCATGAGATCAAACAGATCCTCGTGCTTCCCACAGGCTGGTTGGTGCCAGGGCTGCTGTGCTACAGGCTGGAGCTGCAAGGATAAGGCAAGGACATGGGGCAAACAGGTGACAAACTGTGTTTTGAAAGAGGACACCCCAGGCTCACTCTGGATCCTCCACATGCTCCTCCAAAGATCTTGTAAACACCTTCTCTGCATATACCCTGCGACTGGACAGGAATGCATTGGTTTTGACCCAATTCTGTGACTACTGGGGGTGCTCTTTGCCCCTCTCCTTCCTCCTCCTCTGCATGCTGAGCATCCAACAGGCAGACAGAACCTATTTCTCTCTTTTTATTGTCAGAATGAAAGATGCCATCTGTGACATATCCTCCTGTTTATGTCTGCTGCATCTCCACAGACTGAAAACTGTTGTGTGTGTCAATGTGGAACCTCTCCAGTTGATGAACTTCTGGGTTGGGGTGGTTTTGGTTTCTTTTATGACTCACATTAACTGTGCAGAGGGAAAGTCATTTCCAATCTCAAGGCTGTTTCTGAAAGTGGGCTTGGCACCTGTGCTGGAATCTTGTCTAGAAGAAAAAGTGGTAGGTCCTCAATACCCAAAGGCAGACATCCTGATGAATTCCTGACAGAGAAAGTTGGGTGGTAATTCATACAGCAGCTGGAGGAGGACTCTGCACCTCTCTTCCAGTTAATTGAACTTTAATTTATTTAAATTTAATGGAAAACCATATGGAGAGGAACAGAAAGCTAATTTAAAGCAGCGCTCAAAGCAATCAATATGTTAACAGATTCCTTCAACTTTTCACACTTGGTTGCTGAAAAATATTTAAAATGTGTGGGTTTTTTAAGCTGGTATTATGAAAATACAGGGTTTCTGGCATGTTGTATTCAAAACTCAAGAGCCAAAATAAGCCTCTGTTATGAAAATGAAATGTTAAGAACACAAATCATTTCATTAGAAGGGAAAGAGATGACTGGGCTATTTCTTATCAAACATCTCCCATCTCTGAAGTATTCTAGGAAGATGTGTATGAATCCTAAAGGATTCAAATCACCAGCCCAGCAATAAAAGCAATGAAGTTGTATGAATTGCATTAACAGGTTGACACTGGCAGTAAGAGTGCACGCTGGGTTTTGAGAACAGGTACACAACACCAGGCTTGTACCCTTCGATGTCTTCCAAACACTCCAGGAACCTGCTAGGCTGCTTCCTCCCTGCTGTATTGTACTTCCAGGAGACATCCAGTAAGTTGAAGTCCCCAGTAAGGATGAGGGCTGGTGATTGCAAGACTTCTCCCAGTTGTTTAAAAAGCAACTCAGCAGCTTCCTCCTCCTGGTCAGGCATTCTATAGTAGATTCTCATCCCTGTATCTCCCTGATTTTGTGCTCCTCTGATTTTAACACAGAGACACTCAACCCTGTCTTCACCATACTCCAGCTCCAGGCTGTCAAAGCCTGGGGCCCTGGGCAACCTTGTGTAGCTCCAGACCTGGAGGTTGGTGGCCCTGCCTATGGCAGGGGGGGTGGAGCTCTCTGATCCTTGGGGGCCCTTCCAACCCAGACCATTCTATGATTTTATGATTCTATGATTCTGTGACATACAGGGCTACCCCACCTGCTCTCCTACCCAGCCTGTCACACCTGTATAGTTTATCACCAGCCATCGCAGCACTCCAGTCATGTGAATTATCCCACCACCTTTCTGTGGTGGCAATCACATCATACTCTCCTTGAGTATACAAGGATTTCTAATTTGATAGGACAAGGGGAGATGGCAAGAAGCTGTGCCAGGGCAGGTTTAGATTAGATATTAGAAAAAAATTTTATACTGAAAGAGTTGTTGGGTCCAGGGGGTTGAGTCACCTTTCATAGAATCATAGAATCATAGAATGGTCTGGGTTGGAAGGGACCCCAAGGATCATAGAGCTCCAACCCCCCTGCCACAGGCAGGGACACCAACCTCCAGGCCTGGAGCTACACAAGGTTGCCCAGGGCCCCATCCAACCTGGCCTTGAACACCCCCAGGGACGGGGCATCCACTACTTCTCTGGGCAGCCTGTTCCAGCACCTCACCACTCTCTCTGTAAAAAACTTCCCCCTAATATCTAATCTAACCCTTCCCTCCTTTAGCTTTAGTCCATTCCCCCTTGTCCTGCCATTATCTGCTCTTTTAAAAAGTTGAATCCCCTCCTGCTTATCAGCTCCCTTCAGGGACTGGCAGGCTGCAATGAGGTCCCCCCACAGCCTTCTCTTCTCCAGGCTGAACCAGCCCAGCTCCCTCAGCCTCTCTCTGTAGGGCAGCTGCTCCAGCCCTCTGAGCATCCTTGTGGCTCCTCTGACCCCTCTCCAACAGCCCCACACCTTTCTTTTTATTGGGGGCCCCAGCTCTGGACACAGGACTCCAGATGGGGCCTCACGAGGGCAGAGCAGAGAGGGACAATCCCCTCCCTGTCCCTGCTGGCCACCTTTCCTGGATGTCTTCAAAAAAAGGGTAGATGAGGCACTTAGGGATATGGTTTAGCTTAGGATTGGAATGGTTGGACTTGATGATCTTAAAAGGTCTTTTCCAACCTTGTGATTCTGTGATGTCTATCTTCCAAACCAACCCTCTTCTCTCCCACATTTAAACACTGATACTGTTTTGCTTGCAGCCAGGTAGAATGTCATTTAGTTGTATGTTTAACAAACAGACTGTAGGCAATTTAAAGTCCTAGAAAATAACAAATGTTCTAATTATATTTTATCTTCTAAAAATCTACTGGTTTGGTGATGTCAGGGAGCTGCAAGCTTTATATATGCAGTTTGTAATTCGTATTACGTGGTCATCTCTGTTCAGCTTGCAGAGGAAAAATGAAAAAAAACTCAGCAAAAATAAGTAAAAGCCTGTTCTTTCCTAAAGTTCAGTAACTTGAGATTTGTAAAAGATCTGGAAGCTGAAAGGATCCATTACTGCCTGCAGTGAACTTTTAGCAACCCATACAAAGTCTTATGGAAATTCTATAAATAGCCTTTGGTCTAACCTCATTGAGGGCAGGTCTGACTTCTCTGTGGCTTTTTAAAAAGCAAATTATTCTAAGCAGCCTATTTTTTTTTTTTTTT
>VZTU01007213.1:32046-62887 GCA_013400835.1 Zapornia atra
AGCCTTCTCTTCTCCAGGCTGAACCAGCCCAGCTCCCTCAGTCTCTCTTTGTAGGGCAGCTGCTCCAGCCCTCTGATCATCCTTGTGGCTCCTCTGACCCCTCTCCAACAGTCCCACATCTCTCTTGTATTGGGGGCCCCAGATCTGGACACAGTGCTCCAGCTGGGGCCTCATGAGGGCAGAGTAGAGAGGGAATGTTGGCAGCATCAAGCCTCCTGGTCCCTCTTCTATTCAGCTTTCTGCTTCTCCCTTCTCCTTTGCTCATGGCTTCCTGGCCAGTCTCTGATGACTGTTCATTGCACCCAGGCTCTTCTTTTCAGTCTCAACACAGTCAATGCCTCTTCTCCACAGCAGCCATCAGACACAAGAGTCTTGCCTTTGTCTTGGGGCTCTTCGTTAGCTAATTGCCTCCAGTGCCCAGACAAGCATTGTTTTATAGTTGTATTAAGCTTTTCATAGAATCATGGAATCTTTAAGGCTGGAAAAGACCTCATCAAGTCCAACCATCAACCCAGCACCACCATATCTACTGAACCATGGAGTGCTACATCTACATGTTTTCTGAACACCTCCAGGGATGGTGACCCCACCACTGCCCTGGGCAGCCTGTCCCAGTGCTTGACAGCCCTTTGGGGGAACACATTGTCCCTAATGCCCAATCTAAACCTCCCCTGGCACAACTTGTTTCCTCTTGTCCTAGCACTTGTCCTTTGGGAGAAGAGACCAACTCCACCTGGCTCCAACCTCTTGTAGAGAGCCATCAGGTCTCTCCTCAACCTTCTCTATTGAATAAACAACCCCAGTTCCCTCAGCTGCTCCTCATCAGGCTCATAAGACTCCTCATAAGACTCCTCCCTCACTGCCTGGCTTTCAACCCATCCTGTCTCCTTGTTCCCTCCACAGCTGGTTACTCTGCAACCATCACATCCCTTGACCCAACAGGTCAGTGTTCTATTTGGTACTACCAATAAGGGTGGGGGAAGGGGCAATAGCCTTAAATATCTTTAAAGCAATTTGCATCTTGTCTAATGACCAAACCCCCAGATTCCTCACCAAATAGATTGTTGCTCCTACTACAACAGACTGGAGGTGGTACACCTGCAGCTCCAGGATCAGAAGTAACTGAGAAAGATGGCTGGATGGAGGCTAATTCTTTCTTCATAAATAGCTGGAGGAAGCCATGCAAGTAGAACCAAGTTCCATTTCAATATTAGTGAATATTAGCCTTTAAAAATGTGATTTGTGGAACAAAAAGCCATCTGTGAAGGATGTTCTCTCTAGATCCAAGAACAAAACCTCAGCATTTTACAATGTCCATTGTTTATGATGTGTATGTGTTTCCCTGCTTTTGCCAACTGAAGTTTGCCCCCTGCTTTTCTTAGATATTGAGGTCAATACTGAATTTTTCTGAGTCTGAAGAATGGAACAGGTTCTTTTCTTGGTGTTTCTTTGCTGTTCTTCAAACTGATATCTGCTTACCCTGCCTGGTTGAAGCTTGTAACTTCCCTGTGAGGTAGGAGAGAATTATCTTCATTGTTCAAGGAGGATACCCTGAGTTTCAGAGATAGATTTATCTAAGGTTGCACAGTTTGACAGAAGTAGGCACAGAAGCAGGGCCAGACCTGTGTTGAAACTGTTAAACTGCTTTCCTGGGAGCAGGAACTGAAGGTACAGCTGTAGAATGTCCTATCTGACTGTGGGTCAATTGACAGAGAGAAATATTTTCAGAGAAAAATGATGTTTAAAGAATTAGTAAAAAGAAAAGCTGCTCTTAAAATAGCTTCAGCCTCCAATTACAGCAGGAGAGCAAGGAGATGCTGCAGCTTCTTGTTGCAAAATTCTCTTATGCTTTCATTTGAGCCACAACAGAATTTAGATCTTGCAGGAATTCAGCAAGACACGAAGCATCTTTTATTTATACAGCATTTATGATTTTAAAGTACTTGCTGAGACTTCTTTTTATAACCACCAACTTCCAAACAGAACCCATACAAAATGCCTCTGCCATTATATAGACAGGTGTATGTGCTTTCTAGCTTTCACTAGTCTTACATGCAAAGGAATAATGGGATGGAAATGCCTCCTAATTTGATTAGTACAAAAATACAGTCTATTTCTGGGCTGTAATCCAGAAGAACACACTGAAAGGCAGCTCACCATCAAGGATGAGCATCATTTCTGGTAGTCCAAACCTTTTGGTGAAATAGAATAGGTTTGTATTTATTTTTTGCAAGGCTGTGTGGACTTGTGTTATCAGTGTGGCTACTAGGATGCAGTTCTGACATTCAAAATGCCAGGGGAGAAATTAATCCTTAACAAGTATTCTCAGGCTTGGGTGGGCAGGGACAGAGCAGGTACAATGGGTCACACTCAAAGCACATGTTGGGAAAGAATATGAAAGAATACTCTGCCCTGGGGAGGCCCCAGCTGGAGTCCTGTGTCCAGAGCTGGGGACCCCAATACAAGAAAGATGTGGAGCTGTTGGAGAGGGGTCAGAGGAGCCACAAGGATGATCAGAGGGCTGGAGCACCTGCCCTACAAAGAGAGGCTGAGGGAGCTGGGCTGGTTCAGCCTGGAGAAGAGAAGGCTGTGGGGGGACCTCATTGCAGCCTGCCAGTCCCTGAAGGGAGCTGATAAGCAGGAGGGGATTCAACTTTTTAAAAGGGCAGATAATGGCAGGACAAGGGGAATGGATTAAAACTAAAGGAGGGAAGGGTTAGATTAGATATTAGGGGGAAGTTTTTTACAGAGAGAGTGGTGAGGGGCTGGGACAGGCTGCCCAGAGAGGTGGTGGATGCCCCGTCCCTGGGGGTGTTCAAGGCCAGGTTGGATGGGGCCCTGGGCAACCTTGTGTAGCTCCAGGCCTGGAGGTTGGTGTCCCTGCCTGTGGCAGGGGGGTTGGAGCTCTATGATCCTTGGGGTCCCTTCCAACCCAGACCATTCTATGATTCTAAAGCAACACATGTCCTATCTAACTTTCCTTTACCTGTATTTAACTCACTCTCTAAGCTCTCTATTGAGTCCACCAAGAGAAACTGCCCTGCAGCTGTTTCTGCCACCCTTTTCTCCCCTTTTACTTTAAAAAAAGCCTAAACCCAAAGTCTTGGGTGAATGCTCATCACTGGATGAAAATCGTCCCCTTTTTCAGGGGCAGGAGTGTCTGTGCCATGGCAGATTCCCTCTCCTGAGCATCAGGAGAGATGGAGAGCTGGCACCAGGACCATCTGTCCCATTTTTCACTCTCCCAACCTCTGATGCCATGTGATAGTTGCCATCCTGTAGCAGGTGGCCTGCACATGTCCATAAGTATTCTCTAAGGACAAAACCTGGCCCATTGGGGCATGGTGTGCATTGCAAAACAGAAGAGCAGCAGTGCTGACAGCATCCTGGTCCCTTGTGGCTTCTCCCACAGCCTGTGTGCAGATGTAGTTAGTGTTGGGAAGTCTTGAGGAGGTTTCCCATGCCCCACCTCGAGCTTGTCTTCACTTGATGGAAAAGGGGCTAGCACAACCCGTGCTCCAAACATAGCCATGGCTTGGACTGCTCATCTGAGACTAGGAGGGAGGTCCATCAGTCCATGGGACAGTGGAAGCTGCATGAAATGTGAGTTACCACAGGTCATATTTGCAGCAGGAGTAAGCCAGCCAGACACATACTGCTTTTCTGTGGGCTGAAAAAGAGGGGCTGGGTTGTGCAATGGGTATCCATGATGATGAGAATTAGGCTGTGACACAGGAAGACCCATGGAAGAGGGGACTCATCCCAGGAAGCTGATGCAGTCACCTGGGGACCATCTGTTATAGTGGTGAGAGGCAAAAAAATCTGCAAAACCAAACCAAAGCTCCTCATGCTGTCTGGGTGGAGGGAGATGTGGGGACTGTGATCCCTTTGGAAAGCAGCAGTACCAGCATTTGGTTCCTCTAGCAGACACCACTCAGCCAGCAAACAGGAGAGAAGGAGCCCCAGCATAGTGCCAGCAGCCTTGCTCCTCTGCCTAGCTGCATCCTCTCCTTCTAACCTCTCAGGGTATGCCAGCACCAAGTTCTTGACTTCCTTCCTCACTCTCAGTCACATTAACATCTAGCATCCCAGACTTTCAAGCCTCTCTGCAGCTTCTTCCCCAACCCAGATCTGACCTCTTCCCACAAGACAACAGTTTGTTCATAAAACCTTTTCTTCTGAAGCCAGTTCCTTACTTAGGCAGCTGCTTTTCTCTGTCTGTTTCTCTCCCATGCTAAAATAAATAATGTCACAGCCTTTGTGTGACAGCAGAAGCTTCTACAGCTTTGCTTTCTACTTTCAAACCTAGCAGTGCCTTCTCCAACAAAGGGATAAACTCCAGAAACTGCTCCCCCCCGTCCCAAGATCACTCAGGTTATCCTTAGATCCTTCTAGTCTCTTTGTTTGGGGTGAGAATTGGGTTATCACCTTGAGAAACTTTTAGTCCTTCCCCCAAAAATGCTCCCCAGGTGGGACCCCAGCTTTGGGTAACAGATAGTGCTGTGATTTCCTCATGAGGCTGCAAACACCCCAACTGAGATGGGGTTGACACTTCAGGAAAGCAGGAAAGAGAAGCAAAAACCATTTTAAAAATAAAAAGCCCCTGAAAAACAGCTCAGATGAGTGTCAGAATTCCTTAATTTGATTCTTTAATGGCTTTTTTCCAGGCTGAAACATCCCCCAGTGAGAGCCATGTCTTGGGTGTCAAATAGTCCCCCACAACCCAGCCTTGAGAGCCATGTCTTGGGCATCAAATAGTCCCCCATAACCCAGTCTTGAGCATCAAATAGTCCCCCACATCCCTGCCTTGCTGCGAATGCCAAACACTGGAAATGGGAGCTGTAGTGGAGCCAGGAATTACTGTCAGTCTCCTTATGAATGCCCTTTGCCACCCTACAGACACCATGGCCAGCACAAACAGTGTAAGTTCTGGCAAAAATAGACTAATTCCTGCAAAAAGCAGATGCTAAATATACTCCTTGGTTAACAAAGGAGTGCTACTGGCACGTGTCGAAGCAACAAAGAGGGAAGATGTCAGGAACTGGCACAGAGCTCTTGTAGTGTTCTTTGTTGCTAATGGGATAGATGGAGCCCCAGCTTGGGGCTGTACCCTTAACTTTTAAAGGGGCTCATGGATTGTTGAGCACCAAGAGGAATGGGAGGCACCATGAAGCAAAGCCTGGTGTGCCACGATGAAAATATAAGTGCAAGTAGAGCAGCTGCCAGCTGAGAGATAATGAGGTGTGCTTCAGGCCTTATCTGCAAACTACTGCTGAAAGCAATCTCCTGGTGAAGAAGAACGCCTGCCTCCTGTTAGGCTGTTTAAATGGTGTACTGTAATTATGCTTACAGATGCTTTAAGAACGTGTATGTGGGAGACTGCAGGCCTTTACTTGTCATTGGGCCTGCACAGCGTGCACTTTACTCGGCTGCAAAGCTGCGCTGAGCTGGGAGCGACCCTTGTCCACCTCTCTGGGGAAGGCAGGAGCTGCTTTCCTTCTGCAAGCTGAAATCAGTCATGATGGCAATGCCCAACCCCACTTTAAAAGCGCTTACTTGCTCCAGCCATCTTTCCACACAAGAGCTGACAGTGTCCTGGGAAGGATGGAGGCACAGCTGGGTCTCAGGCCTTCCCCCTGCACGGCCAAGCACTCACACCAGTGCTGGTAGCATTCATTTGTTAACCAAGGAGTATATTTAACATCTGCTTTGTGGGAGTTACTCTATTTTTGCCACAGTCCCTTCACCCTGGACCGGTCCCACATAGGGCTGACTTTTCCCATCCCACTCCAAGCGCAGCCCCACAGCTCTCTGAACTTGTGTCCTCCTTATCTTTGCCATTGAGTCAGATGCAGTTAGCTCCTGGGCTTCCTGCCGATGGGGAAAATTGGCAGGAGCAGGAATTGCCCTTTCCTTCCCCCCTTCTCTTCTCTTGCTTTTCTACCTGCTGAAAAAATCCAGCCCACAGAGGTAATGAGAGCAAAGAGGGAACTGTGGTAATTACATGATATATGACATTATTATTGTTTACTCGATTCTACAAAGAACCCATGCATCCCCCTCCTGTCCTCAGCTTGGCTTCTTGCACCCTTTCCCAGTAAACAGTTCTCAGGGCAATGTCCTTGGCTATGCATGAGCATGCAAAAACATTAAGTCTGGAATTTAATTGCATTAACAAGACCAACATCATCAGCATGCTTAAAAAGTTGCTTAACTAAGAGCAGGGGCTATGGTAGAGGTGGCATCGCCTTCTCAGGAGCGATCTGCCTCTTGTATATCCAGTCACAGTTTAAATATCGTGCCACTTTTAAATGACTCTTCACTTCTGTTAGCCTGGCAGAGCCCACTTACCCAATAAAGAAAAGAAAAATTAATTCCACCCTCTGTGTCGTTTTGCAGCTTGTTTCCCATGCTCAGACCCAGTGCCAGCTCAGGTGGTGCCAGGGGATGGCGATGGGAGAGACCGGCTGTACCAGCCCTTCTCCTTCACCAGGAGCACAAGGACAAAGGAAACCAAAGTTTACTCTTCACTTTCTTTTAGTTTTCTAATTCTAAACCAAGGGACTTGGCACATAACTAGTTCATTGAGGGGATTAAACACCGTTTTATTAAAATAAAATATTTGGAGGCAGAAAATACCCTACAAGTGCCCAGAATGTATCGCTCATATTAAAATACACCCCTCATTTTTTTACTTACCCCTCTCCTGGGTTAGCTGTGTGACCCACAGATGTGGCAGACACCCCTTTGTTTTGCAGAGAAAGGGTCCCACACCTGGGTACTGGTTTTGACCTTACCACTGATCTGCCTATAACCTGAGCATCCCAGCAGGGAGAAAGTCTTTTAGGCTGTAAAACTACAACTCCCCGTTGTCATGATGCTGCAAAGCAAGAGAGAGGAAACATACTTCCACAGACAGGAGGTGTTTGCCATTCAGATATGCTCAGCTGCAGTGACATCATGGGAGCCACGTTTTTTGTGGGGTTTTATTTTTACCAAGGCAATACAAACCCTGTCTGAGGTCTGGTTAGCCAAGCTGCACGAGGGATAGAGGAGGCAAAATCAGTATCCTGCTCAAGGGGCAACAGGTACAAGCAATGACTATGACACAAAAGGATCAAGGCCTGCTGAGAAATCATCTAGCAGGCCACCTTGTCAACAAAAGGGGATATTGGGGCAGCTCATACAACGGGCTCCTGCCCATGGCAAACCCATCACAGGGCAGCTGAGGCTGGGGAAGTTATCACAGAGGTCTCCCCTTCTTTTATTAAAAGAAAGTAAGCCAATAAACAGGAAGGAGGCGCATGTAGAGAGACCACAGTAGATGGAGAAGAAAGGGAGAAAAGGTTAAAGGATGGTTAACAAATATAAATGTGAGTGTTTCCAGACTCTCTTGGAACTGGATGAAAGGCACCGATCTCCTCCAGGCTATTCTCAGTAGTTTTCGTTCAGGGTTGAGAGCAGCATTATGTAAAATATGCTTTCCTGCAAGAGTTTAGCCCTTTCACCATTTCCTGACTTTAAAAATCAGAATAATTTAACTATTTCTACTGGTTGGCCATAGTGATGTCTGCTGATAACCCAGAGTTAAGGCCATGTCCATGCTTGAGGCTTGCCAGCGTAGCTTTCTCACTAAAATTATGCTAGGTTTGCATAGCAAATGGCCTCAGTGTAGAAGATACATTAGTAGTAGATAGAACCATGTGGGTGAGCAGAATAGCCACTTCAGTGCTGGGGGTTTTGCAGAGGAAGTTATGTTCACTAAGGATAGGGAAAAGGCACATACCCCTCTTCTTGTAGCAACAAAGTGTTTAGGCATGGTCCATGTCTCTGTTCCTCAGAAGTAAAGAATCATTGTCTAAGCACTGGTGATTTCGGCTGTATTTTCTTGGGGAGAAGAGCTTCTGGAGAGCAGCCCTGCTGAGAAGGACTTGGGATTGTGGTGGATGAGAGACTTAACATGAGCCAGCAGTGGCTCTGGCAGCTCGCAAGGCCAATGGGATCCTGGGCTCCATCAGCAGAGGGGTGGCAGCAGGGACAGGGAGGGGATTGTCCCTCTCTGCTCTGCCCTGGGGAGGCCCCAGCTGGAGTCCTGTGTCCAGAGCTGGGGCCCCAATACAAGAAAGATGTGGGGCTGTTGGAGAGGGGTCAGAGGAGCCACAAGGATGATTAGAGGGCTGGAGCAGCTGCCCTACAAAGAGAGGCTGAGGGAGCTGGGCTGGTTCAGCCTGGAGAAGAGAAGGCTGTGGGGGGACCTCATTGCAGCCTGCCAGTCCCTGAAGGGAGCTGATAAGCAGGAGGGGATTCAACTTTTTAAAAGGGCAGATAATGGCAGGACAAGGGGGATGGATTAAAACTAAAGGAAGGAAGGTGGAGATGAGATATTAGGGGGAAGTTTTTTCCAGAGAGAGTGGTGAGGGGCTGGAACAGGCTGCCCAGAGAAGTAGTGGATGCCCCGTCCCTGGAGGTGTTCAAGGCCAGGTTGGATGGGGCCCTGGGCAACCTTGTGTAGCTCCAGGCCTGGAGGTTGGTGTCCCTGCCTGTGGCAGGGGGGTTGGAGCTCTATGATCCTTGGGGTTCCTTCCATCCCAGACCATTCTATGATTCTATGATTCTTTCTCTTTTTGTTTGGTTTGGTTCAAGTTGCCAGTAACTGCAGTCCTTTTTCCTTTCTAAATTCTTTGCTGTTCATGTATTGTCTGTCCAGAATCAAAGACTTCAAAGAAAGAATTCACTACTGCTAGAACAATTCAATCCTTGAAGGACAAAATACAAATATTTTTCAAAAAGGGCCCTGAAAGTAATGCATCATCAGAGGAGCCATGTCTTTCTTTGCAGCGTGTTGTCTGTGTTTTGTGTCACCTCAGACCACAACCAGTGGTAATCTTTACTGGAAGTGGCCACAGCAGATGGTGAGGGGCAAGCATAAATAATGAAGTCACTGGTGGGACACAAAAATGTTGAGATTAGGCAGACAGCTCAGATCTCACACTGGGGGGATTTATATTCGTATATATGCAGTACTTGTCCTAGTCAACTATACATAGATAGGAGCTTTTGAAATCATTGGAAGATGTTCCCTATGCTTTGCCCTTATCTGAGAGAAGTTATTTAACCTGGCAACTGTAATTCTCTCATTTTATAGAATCACAGAATACTTGGGTTCGAAGGGACCTCAGAGATCATCTAGTTCCAACTCCCTGCCATGTGCAGGGACCTCTCACTGGACCACGTTGCCCAGAGCCCCATCCAACCCGGCCTTGAACGCCTCCAGGGATGGGGCTTCCACACCTGCTCTGGGCACCCCGTGCCAGGGCCTTACCACCCTCAGAGTAAAGAATTTCTTCATAACATCTAACCTAACCCTGCCCTCTCTCAGTTTGAAGCCATTGCCTCTTGTTCTGTCCCTGCATTCCCTGGTGACCAGCATCTCCCATGGTCCTGTAGGACCCCTTTGAGTATGGTAGGCCGCAATTAGGTCCCCTCAGAGCCTTCTGTTGTCCAGGCTGAATGACCCCAACTCTCTCAGCCTGTCTTCACAGGAGAGGTGCTCCAGCCCCCTGATCATCTTTGTGGCCTCCTCTGGACTTGCTCCAACATCTCTCTGTCTTTCCTGTACTGGGGACCCCAGAGCTGGACGCAGCACTGCAGGTGGGGCCTCAGCTGAACTACAGTTAACATGAGAAAATCATATATGTGAATCATGGATGTGACTGTGGGATGGAGACCTGTGTCTGCTCCCCTGCTTCTGCAGAAATCGACAGCTATCATGGAGAAATAGTTAAAGGGCAAGAGCAAGAAAATCTTCTGTGTTCTTGGCATTTGGGAACTTATTCTTTAGGATATCACAGCACTCATGACTGAGACCAGGTTGTGCATGAAAACATAGAAGAAACTGGGCATTTTAGTGAACACACCTTGACTTTTAAAATAAGAGTTTCCCTCTTTAATTTCAGATTTCCTGCGGATTTCCATTGTAAATAGAAATCTCTCTCCATCTCTCTCTTTCTCTGATTTAGTTCCTACTACTCTAATTTGTAAATAACTCTAGACTTTTACATCTAGTGTTACAATGAACCAGAACTAGATATTTTTTTCCTGTACCTGGATAACAGCAGAGATTCTGGGAAAAGCCCACATCTTTATGTGCCCACAGTCTTTTCTATGCAGAAAGATGCTGTAATGCCAGCTCTATTTCTTAAAATGTCTATTGACTTTTTTAGCAGAGGTACCAAAGAGCTTTGGCTATAACAGAGCAACTAAAAATTCCCTGGCAGAGGGTGCTCCCCAGCATTTACCTTCCTTGACACCAGAAGGCATGTTCAGAAGCTTTCTATGTTCAAGATATTCTCATCACAAAATCATCTGCAGATATCAAGAGTAATGAACCACTTGCATGCATCTGCTGTAGAAATCCATCTATTTTAAAGCAGCCATGAGCTGGAGAATGGTCCAAGCTATGCTTGGGAGCAGAACTTAGAAGATTTTTATAGTTTTTTGGAGGTTTGTCCTTAGCTTGCCTGTGCATAAGAGATGATTCTCCTACCCAGGAAAACAGCAGGTAGTTCTTCAGCAGTTCACTCTACGTGCATCTTGCTGAATTTTTAGATTGGAATGAAAGTAAGCACTAACTTGGAATGAAAAGTCTAGTCTGGACACCCCACCAAAACCAAGGAGTTCATCCTATAGGTGTTTTATCCCTAATCTTATTTCCAAATCTGCAAGCTCATGGGTTAGGAAATGGCATGGCCACAGAATGCCTGCAGGTTTTCAAGCTTCAGCCTGTGCTTTTCAAGGCCACGTAATTTCTGTTTAATTCTCACATCACTTTTCATGAAAGCTAATTGGATCCTCTAGTTTCCAGAGGTGCTGGGAAAAGCCTTGCTCCTTACCCAGTTAGGGTTTGCTATCAAATGAGATCACAGAATCACAGGGGTTGGAAGGAGCCTCCAGAGATCATCGGGTCCAATATCCCTGCCAAAGCAGGGTCATGTTGCACAGATAGGTGTCCACACGGGTCTTGAATATCTCCAGAGATGGGGACTCCACAACCTCCCTGGGCAGCCTATTCCAGTGCTCCCACAGAGATGTGGGAGCTAGAGGTTCAATGGAAGCTTCAGAGCTGAGACACGTCCTCCAGATAACACCTCTGACTGGGTTTTGCCTGGAGTTTCTCTCCCTCCCTGACGCAAAGGCGGGCTGCAACCAACTGCAGAATCTGAAATGAAGAATAGAGCCAAATTATGCAATAGAGCTACTACATTTCTGTTTGTTCTGTATAAAGTTATCCCTCTTCAGTTAAACAGATTGCCTCCTCCTTCTCTCCATCATCATCTTTGCAGTTAGCCATGGTATTTTAGCCACGATGGGCTAGGGTTTAAGTGAGGTAATGGCTTTTAGGGGGAGAGAGTTTATCTTTTGTTGGATTACTGTAAAAGAACAGATAAGCACCCAGGCATGCAAGTCCAAATATTCAGGAAGGAACTGCTGATTTGAAAGCTTGCCTTTTTTCCTCCAGCTTCATCAGTTTGTCTAATAAAAGTGTTTTTCCTTGCCAAACTTGCCATGGCCATCCCTGAAATGCTGCAGAGAAGCCAGGGAACAGCAGTTCTCAGGAGGGGCTCACAGACAGGTTTTGAAGAGCTGGAATACCAGCCACAAGCAGGGATTATCTGTAGGTCTCATGAACTCAGATAGGAGCAGGTCTGGGGTTTCTGGCTGCAGACACTCAAGGCCATTCCTTGGCAGAGTTACTGGAGCAATATTTACACAAGGGTGAAGCACAACTTTGTCAAAGTATTTGCACAAATTAAAAAAAAAAACTTTGTTTTTTTCCTTGCTATTATTTATAATAACAGTCTGGGAAATAAAAAACAAAGAAACAAAAAAGACCCAAAGTTGGTTTCCCTATGAAGGAATTTTAATTGGTTTCCATGGCAGGGACACTATGGGTCCTTTCTCATCACCTTGGGTCCTGGGTCAGACACACGGAAAGGAGCTTGTTACAAGTCTTCCCAGAGAAAATCAAACCTCATTCAGGGACTGGCTCTAGGTTACTGTCTTTAACCAGTTAAACAGCATCCTTGCCATCTCCAAGTTAGTGCACTCTACCACACATTTTTTTCAGAGCCATGGCTGAAGATACTTCTTTGATAGATATATCGAAGCTTAGATATATATAGCAAATATATGTATCTTAGATATATCAGAGCTTATACGATAAGCTCCTTGGTATCACTCTTATCAACAGCTAGTTCAGCTCCCTGAAGACCTTACTCAAATATTTACACAGCTCTCTCATGGGCAGGAAGGTGGTGAGTCTGAATTTTCCCCATTATCCCAGTATAATTATATCAAGGGCTTCCAGTCCAGTGCTTTCACCACTACAGGAGCCTGCTGCAATATCTAGCCACTTCAGCTTTGCTTTTTGAATAGAGAAAAAGAAATGCTTTTAAATGCATAGGCTAGACCTTGTGTGAACTGTGAGAATGACAGGGGGAAGGGAAAGTATGTTTTCTTCTTATTGGGAATCCTGTACTGGTGGCAAGAAGCAGAGGCTTTAATGCGAGGGATTTGTGCCGAGCGATCTGTCTTTGCTGAGCTGGAGAACAAGCTGCTTTTCACCCAAAATCTGAAACAAATTTATTTTGGCTTCAGGCTGCTCCTTGAATGCATGATAATGTAGCTAAAGATTTCTTCACTTTAACTTTGTCCTTAACAGAAAAAGGAAATGTCTGTAGTTAAAGTCTGTGGTCACAAACGGAGCCTGGGGAGGTCTGTTGATGCTGAACACCTCACCAGCAGATGCTCAATACACAGGAGATACACTCTGTGCACCAAAGAACAGAAAAATGACAACAAACTACCAAGATAACTCTCCTGATCACTCCAGAAATGAAGGTGTGAGAGACATTACATCGCTTTCTGGGATGAATGACTCCATAGATCTCTCTGGGAAGTAAGTTTTTATACCTGTATAGGCTCATAATGGATGAAGACAGGAAATGATTTTCAGATGTCTTGGTAGCTGATTAGAACAATTTAGAAAATAGCAGTTTTATTTTGTAGGCAAATGCTAGAATTTCTTCATTTCTTCATTTCCATTTCCAACTGGAATAATGTGTCAACATTTGCTGATACAATAACCATGAAGAAAGAATACTGTAGTGCTATGGTTAAAAAAAACATCCTCCACAAAACCAGAAGAAATGATGAAGCTAACAACTTATTGAAACAAGATCTCAACAGTTTCATCAGGAAACTCTAAAATGCAGTCAGACTTGATAAGTCACCTCAAACACTGCTGCTCCCAAAACTGCACTTCTGCAGGTCCACGTTTGTCCTCTCAAGGGTGGTGATGGCCACACTTGGCTGTGACTGTGTCCTGCAGCTTGCTTTTCTCATGCAATAACAGCATTTTCAGAGAGTTTTCCAAGAATACTGTTGAATGTGGTGGTATCTAAAGCCCTCGTATCATGACACACCCCGTGCAAGACCAGGCTGCTTGATACAGCAAGTAGATATAGAATCATAGAATGTGTAAGGTTGGAGAGGACCTTTAGAGCCTATCTCATCCAACCCTCTACAGTGAGCAGGGACATCTTCACTAGATCAGGTCGTTCAGAGCCCCATCAAGACTGACTTTGACTATCTCCAGGGATGGGGCCTCTACTACCTCTCTGGGCAACCTGTTCCAGTGATCCACCACCCTCATATTGAAGAACTTTTTCCTAATATCCAACCTAAATCTGCCCTTTTCTAGTTTAAAACCATCACCCCATCTCCTACTAGCACATGCCCTCGTGAACAGTCCTTCCCCAGCTTTCTTACAGGCATCTTTCAGGTTCCTTTTTCCTGCCCCAGCAGCACCAGAGGAGGGATGATACACAACGAACTTCATCCTGACAGGTTCTGGGAGGCTGAAAAAAGCATATTTTGGGGAACCTACAATATCCATCTTTTTAATCCCAGCCTCACACCCTCTGTTCAAAAGGCAGCTTGGTCTGGAATTGACCTCAACACTTCAATTCTACCTCAGGCTTGCACTGGAGCAGTGGTGGAAATGATGGGAAATGTTGCAGTATGGTATAGACAAGGGGGAAGCAGGTCCCAGAGAGTCCATTTTGCCCCTGAGCTCTTTAAAGTGAAAAGCTTCATACACTTATTCTTGCTGACAGAGTCAGAAACGTATGAGGTTGTCAAAAACAAGCTCAGACTCAATGTTGTGTCTGTCACCATGCTGGTGGGGTTTAGATATGACTGAGAAAAAGAATTTGTTTCCTTGGTAGCAGAAAATTGCTTATTTTACAAGGTGCCACGCAGAGTGTTATCTGCTTGGGATTTACAGGGCAGAGGCTTTAATAATGCATTGCAGCAGGAAAGGAGTATTTGTTTTACGACACATTTCCCAGGGTGGTCGTTGGCTTTTAGATGCACCGTGCCTGGAAAATTAACAACACCCCTATCAGAGAGCTGTGGTATCACTTGCCCCAAGGGCTAGGTAGGATTTGCAGTGGAGTTGGGAGCTCAGACTGGTCCAAAGTCCTCAGGGTACCCGGGTTGCAGAGACACCCTGGGTGCTGGGTGTCCTGGTGGGATGGTGTTAGGAACAGAGCACCGGTGCATTAAATGCAGCTCATTATTTTGGACAGCACCTCCTTGTCTGGAGATGCTATTAGCAAGAGCAGTGGTGCTGAAGCCATAAAAAGCTGTTTCCATTGGATAGTACCAGGATCTGGTCCTGTGAAACACTGCTTGCTGACAACCAGTAGGAGTGAGGAGACAGTGTGAGCCTTTGAACCAGATTCAGTGAGGGTAAAAGCAGTGGAGTTACTTTTATATAAAAGTCAGGGGATCAGGAAACATGCTGTAACCATGCAGTGATCTGGCAAGCAGCAGCTCTGCCAGCTGAGTGGATCCAACCCAAGCAGGCCGAGCAGGGAGGAAGGCACATCGCTTGCCAAACAGCTCACAGGAGGGTAACGTCGAGTAGGCACAGAGAGTTATTCGTTGCTTAATGAAGAGCCTCTCGAGGCTGAATATTCACAGTCCTTTCACAGCTCAGTTTGGTTGGAGAGTGGGTGACGTTGTGATGCACAGAGGAAGCTGCACAGACTGACAGTGCAAAATTACATTGACAAGGGAAGGCCGACTGGGGGCGCGAGCCAGCGGAGGTCAGGTAGAGCATGGTATGGGGGTGGTAATTAGGCCACTAATTAGATTCTTAAGGGCAGGCAGGGGAACGAAGAATGCTTTATGGTAGAAAAGGAAGGAAAAAATGTCCCAGCATGGCCTTAGAGAGGCATTGCCGGTTCCCTTCAGACCAATCCACCTCCTGATTGCTCTGGAGAGCCAAGTCCTAGTTGAGATGAGGTCTGAGCAGCTGGCAGTGAGATGGGAGGACCTTGTGCCAGGAATGGGCATGTTTTCTTCACCGCAGAAAACCCCAAATTCAGAGAAGGACCCACTGTGAGTCCTTCTCCACCCTCCCTAGGGGAAAAGCCCTGGGCCAAACAAGCAGGATCAAAGCTGGATTTGGGTGAACGAGGGCTAGGAGCAGAGGTGTTTGAGACAGGCATTGTCCTTTGCAAGCCTGAACGTGCTGCCCTCTCTCCACAGCGTGTAGGTAACTGGATTAAGGTAAATTAGAAAGGCTGAAAACGTTCCCTGGAGAAAACCAGGTTCCCAGCGAGTTCAAGAAGCTGAATTTATGCCACAAAAACACTGTAGCTTGATTTTCTGAGGTGGTTGGAGGCCCTGCAGAATCACAAACAGTGTTGGCTGGTGCTTGGCTTCATCCTGGCACCCTCCTCCTGGTCAAATTTAAAAATCACACTCATTTAATCTTCTTTTTCCCAGGCTGGGAGATCAATAGTCCAGTCACACGCAAATATAATGGAAATCTCTTTCCCTACTGTTTCAGTTGTTATCACAAAAAGGGCTCAGATTGTTGATTCTGCTGGGATGGATCAAAGTTAAATGTGTAATATGGAGAGAAGAGAGAATTCAAATAGTAAGGAAAAAGGGAAAGCATCTGGGACATAAAATAAACGTGTCATTTTAGCAGTGGTTCTTTCACCCCAATGTTTTATTGTGCTCATATACTTATTATTTGAAGTAGCATCTTCGATACAAATTAAGGGTATTACCAGAAATGGGCAAAAGCTGCTCAGAACCTTGAAGTAAAGTTGACATATTTTAGAAAACACTCAGTGGAGCAATGTTTTCTAGGTTGGTATCAGAATGGCAATGGCAGCAGTGCTGTAACTGATGGAAATTGTGATTTCAAAGGGCAGGGTTTCTCCCTGTGGGCTGTTTCCCTGTATCTGACTGCACCAGCATTGCATCCCGTCTCAGGTGCAACCTGAAGGGGTGTTTGCTGTCCCTCCTCCCCCCAGCTTGCACCCATTGCCCCTTGTCCTATCACTTCCATCACTGAGAAGAGCCATCACTGCCATCACTGGGACGAGCCCAGCTCCATCCTCCTGACTCTCACCCTTTACTTATTTATAGACATTAATAAGGTCAGCCCTCAGTCTCCTCCAGGCTAAAGAGGCCCAGCTCCCTCAGCCTCTCCTCATAAGGAAGGTGTTCCACTTCCTCTGTCATCTTGGTGGCCCTGTGCTGGACTCTTTCAAGGAGTTCTATGTCCTTCTTGAGTTGAGGGGCTCAGAATTGGACCAAATATTCCAGGTGTAGTCTCACCAGGGTAGAGCAGAGGGGGAGAAGGACCTCTCTTGACCTATTAACCACCCCCCTTCTAATACACCCCAGGATGGCATCTGCCTTCTTAGCCACAAGGGCACATTGCTGGCTCATAGTCACCCTGCTGTCCCCCAGGACCCCCCAGGTCCCTTTCACCTATGCCTCTCTCCACAGTTTCTATGCTTTAGCAAGCCCAGGCACCAGAACAGCCTGTGTGATCTGAAAGAGCTGCAAGCAGAGGGTATGTTCCCTAAAAAAGATGAAGTGAAAGGTCAGCAGTCTCTGCATGACCAGCAGCAGTGAAGGGGGTGTCTCAGGATGAGTGAGCAGAGCTGGAGGACAGCAGCAAACCCTGGGAAAGTGTGGGGAAGGCTCCAGGCAATAGCACACCTCTAGAAAAGAGCAGGTTGGGACATCAGTGTTCCTCCTGTGATGACAGCATTGCAAACATTACTGGAAATAAAGATTTAGGGGTGTGTGAAATGAGCAGGTATTCAAGTAAATACTTGAACACTGGTCCAGTCTATCCATAAATAAAATCAGTGAACTCTGCTGGGCCAACCAGGCAGGAGGAAAACTGAACCTAATGAACATTACACTCTACTGTAATGGTATTTTATAACTCCATATACCCTGAAAATAGAGCTCAGAGTCCAGGTACACATTATCCTGACTGTACAGCCCACATACATCACGGAAAATCTTACCCCAGAGTCTATTATCCTCCACATCCAAAGCTGATGGAGAACAGCCTTTTTATGGATGGCCATTGGAAGGTGGGCAAAGCCTTCAATTCCACTGAAAAGAGTTCCCTATAGAAAAATTACACTCCACAAAAATAAAGAGACTTGGTGGTGAAGCTTTTCTGGTGGCCAAAACCCTGAGGATTTGGTTACTTTGGTAAGAGATTCCATCCTATTTAATTGAGACTGTGTATGTCACTTTTCCTCACACTTTTTTTTTCTTTGGCTATGGAGAAGGGGAAACTTTGAATGAAGGAGAGGCCTTCTGGAGCAGCACATAACCAAACTGCAGCCCTCAGCTCCAGTGCACAGCGAGTCTAAGAGGCTATTGTCCCAGGAAGTTTATCAGAGGTCACCTTTTCAGCTCTCCAGCAGCAGAAAGTACCAGGAGCCATTGCTCAGCTGGTGACCAGTTTAAAAGAAAAAAAAAAAAATTAGATTGTCATTTTTCACACAGCAACACTTGCCAGGCTCAGCTGCAGCTGGGCAATGGGGCTTCTTGTTGCCTGAGGAAGTCTCCAGCAGAGCTGCAAGAACACTGCGTACGGGTGGAAAGGACAGCTCTTTGTTTTTCTGGGCTTTGGGACCGCTCTACCTTGTGTAAAGCTTGGGTAAAGAGCATAAAACTCATTATTTTTTCTCTTTTTTTCTCCTGGAAAGGGAAAAAAATGAAAGAAGGGGGGGGGGTAGGAAAAAATGGGGAAAAAAAAGGTGAAAAAAGAAAAAAAAAGGAAAAAAGGGGAAAGAAAAAAGGAAAGAAAAAAAGAAAAGCAGGAATAAAACCTCAATTCCAGAATTGGAATTAGAGGCACATGCTAGAGGAAGAGAAGCAGCTGATTTGGCCAGGGCAGTGATGCAGAGGGCTGGGTGGGAGTCAGAGGAGCGAGGCGGAGCGGGCAGCATCCTGCCCACCCCCCCGGGAGGAAGCCTGAGCCAGGACAACAGGAAAGGCTCAACAAACATGAAGCACTCAGGACTAAAGCAAATCCTGCATCTTGGGGTGGAAACGCTGATGTTTTAATCGATGGTGCTCTGTCAATTATGGATCGGTTTCATTTCCTTGAAGAAAGCAGGGAAATGTAAAGAAATGGGGAATTTTATCTCCTGATAGACCCCCCCACACACCCTCACTAAACTTGGAGGGGAGCGCAAAGGGAGTTCACAACACCCTGGTGACTGCTGAGTGCCTCCCCAAGTTCAGTGTTCAACACTTTCATGTTACTTGTGGGCAGCGATTGGCAGCACCGGTTTAATGACACCAAACCAGCACGCCAGTTTCTTGCTAAAAGGCCAGACAATAATCATTCTGTAGAGATGGATCCCTCCAGCCTTCACTGAGGATAAACACTCAGAGCACTTGCACATTCCGATAAGCGACTTCAAGCCAGTGTTGTTATCTTGCTTTGTTTTGGTTTGGTTTATACAGTAAAGTTGTTGGGAGGAATAAAAAGAGCCAGAAATCTTTATTATTCTTCCTAAGGGATTCATTGCCTTCCACTTTGCAATGCTTTGTCTTATATACCCAGTTTCAGCCGTGCGTGCTCTTAATAAATACTTATTGTTACAAAGATAATAACACTCTTATCACATTAATGACTTTGTGGTAGTGTAAATGAAAATGAATATTAATAAAGTTAACAGGAACCTTGACACAGTAACAGAACACCAGTAACTGGGAAATTTTCTCAGGGTTTTACAGTATGAGAAACCTTTCTCCTCTGCTTTGTTTTTTTTGCCTGCCAGCATTGGAAGGGAAAGTATGTGGGGTAGAAGTGCAGATATTCGTGCAAAGGGCCCAGTGATTATTTCCTCTTATAGATCACTGTGGTCTGCTTTATTAACAATATCTTCTCAGCTGCAATTTTTCCCTGAGGTGTTTCTGCTGCCTGCCGGCGCTGCAATGAATGAATGAATGAAGACACCATATGGGCACTTGTCTTCCAGTGTGGGTATAGGTCTTCTGAGGTTCAGCGTGGATCTCAGCATATAGGTCAGACTGACATTTCTTTTTCCATCCAGAGGATTAAAAAAAAACCAGCCCCAGCAGCGGTGCTACAGCTGCCTTTCTCAGCAGCTCTGCATCTTCTTGTCTCAACAGCTTTCTTCTTACCTCATTTTTCCCTATGGTTTGTACACCAGCCGAGCCTTAGCTGCAGTCAGGACATCCCAGACCAGCTCCACCGCTGATCTGACGGGGCTGACTGTGCTAGCACATGATGTTGTTCCTGTATTGTAAAATGAAGCAAAGCCAGGGGTCATGTCCCACAACTGTCCCACACCCAGGGAGCTAAGAGCTTCCAGGAAGGCGCAGATGTCCTGTCCGTAGGTGATCTGCAAGGGCACAGGCAGTTCAGATGGCTGAAGGCACATCAGACCTCCTGCACGTCTCCAGCCCATCTGTGCAGAGCAAGAGCAGTTGGCCCAGCACAGCCCAGAAACACTGGACTGGCTGTGAATGACCTGTATGTTTGAGCTCCTTTACTATGGGAGATAGATCAAACATTCCCAGGAGTCTCACTGCTCTGTACGAACCACTAGACATCCAGGATGAGTGGACAGGACCCCGAAACTGCAGCACACCAGAGAAGAAAATCCTGCAGAAGCAAATGCATGGTAGAACTTGTTCAATGCACAGCTCCAACACACTGAGGTTTGCTCCCCCTGAGGTCTTTCTCTAAAAAGAGTCACTCCCAAGTAAATCATCAAACACGGGGGTTTTGCATCCCTGCTTATTTACTGAGACTCTTCCTTTGCTCCCACATAGGCTGAATTTGAGACTGGGAGAACATGAAAGGGAGCACCAAAGCTTTTCGTGTGACTTTATGGCAGCATACGTGGCACTGACCTGAAAGCTGTCAGAGCAGTGGGGCCTGGCAGTGGTGCATTCCATGAGAGAGAGAATCATCTGTCTGAAAAACGGGCCCTCGAATACATGGTACTTGGTTAGGCTGACAGGAGAGCAAATCATATGAGGAACAGCTAAGGGAGCTGGGGGTGTTCAACCTGGAGAAGAGGAGGCTGAGGGGAGACCTTCTCACTGCCTACAGTGACCTGGCAGGAGCTTGTAGAGAGGTGGGTGATGGTCTCTTCAGCCAGGGGACAGGAGATGGGACAAGGGGAAATGGCCTCAAGCTGCACCAGGGCAGGGTCAGCTCAGATGTGAGGAGAAGTCCTTCCCTGAAAGAGTTGTGGGGCTGTGGCACAGGCTGCCCAGGGAGGGGGCTGAGTCCCCACCCCTGGGTGTGTTTAACAGATGGGTAGATGAGGTGCTCAGGGATCTGGTTTAGCACAGGACAGGAACGGTTGAACTCCATGATCTTAAAGGTCTTTTCCAGCCTTGTGATTCTGTGAGAGGCACGGCAATGTGCTGAAAGGGCAGTCAGGAGGAGTAGGGATATTGAAAGGTTTCAAAACTTAAGCATCAAGATTTTAAATTTAAAACCCAAGGGTTCACAGTGAGGCAAAGCCTTGAGATTTTTAAGTCTACAAAATCTGATCACTTTAAAGTTATTGTCTTTGCTGCACTGAACCCTGTCAGACTGCTCGTCTCCTTTTATCGTCCATGGACACCTTAACAAAATATACTGTAATTTAAAAAACTACAGACAGCATCTGCAGGGCAGCCAAGCATCAGTTCTGAGAGTGAGCTCAACTTGGAGGTTTCCTGGTTTAGCAGATGGCACAGCTCAAGCCTGACTCTGCATTAAGGCATCTTTCTTGAGTGTGATCTTCTGGTGGAAGGAAGCACGTGGCCAAATGTACGGCGAACCTGCCTTGCCTGATGCTATGAGGACAGGCTGAGTGAGCTGGGGCTGTGCAGTCTGGAGAAAAGAAGACTAAGGGGGCACCTAATTAGTGTTTATAAATGTCTTAGGCATGGGATGCAGGGGGAAATGGCCAGCCCCTTTTCAGTGTTCTGTGGGGACAGGACAAGGGGCAATGGCTGCAAGTTAGAGTATAGGAAGCTCTGCACCAACTTGGGGAAGAACTTTTCCCCAGTGATGGTGAGGGAGCCCTGGTACAGGCTGCCAAGGGGGGTGTGGACTCTCTATCTCTGGAGATATTCAAGACCCATCTGGATGCCTATCTGTGCAATATGAGCTAGGGACCCTGCTTTGGCAGGGGGGTTGGACCTGATGATCTCTGGAGGTCTCTTCCAACTCGTCTTACCAGAGATATTCCAGTTTGGGGAAGGTAGTTGAACCTCACAATGGAATGGAGGATATCAGCAAACACCTGGAGACAGAAGTTCTGAGTCACTCAAAATGAATTCATCCTACAGGATCACACACGTCTGTGTGACTGGGGGGTGTAAGGAGGATGGCAGGGTGTAAACAAACAGACTTGCCTGTATGACTGTGGGACCCAGAGCTAACTCCATCAGTGACCCCAGGAGAGCTTAAGGACCTGTGCAAGAGCTCGACCTCACAATCAGCATGGCCTTTATTTCTGCAGTGTTATGATGGCATTTCTAGCACCGAGTGTAAATGGAATGTAGATGGATTTTACAGGAATATGTAGATTCCAGCCTGCACGTTCACCTCACCATGCTGGCATTGCTAATCTGTCTCTCTCCACCACTCTGATTTACAGCAGCCCTTAAAATGCAGACCAAGACCTCTCAGTGGTGTTTATGTCCCTGTCATTTCTTCATTTTGCCTTGCTATCACGCTTGCAAGCAGCCAGAAGCCAGCAGCCACTGTCCTATAGCATAAAAGTGAACTGAATCAATTAATAATGGCCAAGGGGTATCATGGCAACCAGAGGTGAGAAGGAAAGTGGCCAAGTTTCCAAACAGCGTGATTAAATATGGCAATACAGTGGTGGTGAGTTAATAGAGCATCAGTTGCCCACAACTAACATGATAATTTTACCATCCAGAAATACTCCAGGGAAATAAATATTTCTCATCCTTGCCAGGAAAGATGAATCATTAATGAACAGAATGATGATGAAATGCAGAGTCTTGGTTCTTGGGCAAAGCACATGAGTTCCTGGGACATGAGGCTCATTTGTAATAGGGTCCTAATTCATATTATCAACACAAAGACTAAACACTGAAGAGAAGACTTTCTGAAATAAAGATTGGTTTCTGTGCCAGCCCTTCTATGCGAAACACACTTGCAAGTTGTATTTTTGTGTCCAGCAGTGGATACTGAGATGCCTAAATATCCATTTGTGCATACCAATGGGCAGTTTGCCCAAGCAACTAGAAGAAAAGAAGGAGAGAGATGGGGCTTCCAAATCCTAACTCTCCCAGTGATGCTTCTTGGCTCTCACTTTGAGGAGAATTGGCCTGGTGTGCTCCTCTGTCCTCTGTATTTCTGGGTAGAATTCACAAGCCGTTGAAGTGCTCCATGGCACCAGGCTGAGCTCTTTGAATAGGGATGAGATTATCTGTCTCATCTGCTCTGTAGTAATGCTTGACATTTATATTTCACTTTCCACCAGAAGTTCTCGAAGCTCTTTTCAAGCCTAATTAAGGTTCACATCACACTTAAGGACGAGGCAGATATCCTAATGACAGGAAAAATGAAGACAGGAGAAGCAAAGTCACTTGCTTGGTATCGCACAGTTCCAATCCTGAGACTGAAATGCAAAGATCTCCAGTGCTGCTACTTTGCTCTAACCACTAATTAATAATAATAACCAACTGTATTGATAATTAATAGCACCATCGCTGAGCTTAATATGCGCAAAGAGCTATTGAAATACTAATTCATTCATCCCCTGCTGATCACTTGGGGGTATGCACTGTCTTCATCCTGCAACCCACTCCACTGTGCCTGTGTGGAAAGCCTCTGAGCTGTTAATCACCTTTTGCTCCAGTGTGGAGAGCTGAGCATGGAAAGGGTTGCAGGATGGGGTACAAAAGAGGATGCTCACAGCTTCTGGCAAGTAACCAAAGTGCCTGATGTAGGGGTGTCTGAGCTGAGAACATGGTCTCCCCAGCAGATAGAAGCAGGCTCCATTAGAAGCCCATTCAACATGTCTGAATTAGAAGCTCTTTCTCTCTGCCCAGCCTCCAGAGAGCCTAACATTAGAGGTCTCAAGCCAGACGTGTGAATACTCTCCTTTAAGTGCTTATTATTATTCCCATTTTGCAGGTGGGTGAACTGGAAAGGACAGGACTGTGCTAAATTAAGTGAGCTGCCTGCTCGATGGTTAGGCTCCCTCTTTGCTCCCTCCTAAAACCCCTGGAAATGTGCATGAGGGAAAGAAAAAAATAAAAGCAAAGCTGAATAAATCTCCAGGGAATATGTTTAGGTTGTAAAAATACAGGGACAGTATCGAAATATCTCCAAGTGCTCTTGGAATATATGGTGAGTCATGAGCACCGTATATTAAATGGTCAACGCTTTTTCAACAGAAGTAATTTCTCATGCGAGACCACAGGAGTCACAGGAATTGGCTTTGCCCCAAACTGCCTGATTCAGCAAGATATTACCAGTGTGCAGAAGCTCTGCTCTTAATGTTTCAGCTTTTAGGCACTGGGAGAGAAGAAGTAACCAGCATGAGGAGGAACGAAGAGATTCTTTACGGATCCAAGTATGGCAGGGCTTTAACTCTGCGAGTAGAAACTTATCAGGGGAAAAAATAATGTGTTAAGAATAGATAATATATGTATGAAATTCATCCCTCCCGTGCTATTTCTTCAGCTCATGTGATAGAGACTGAATTTTATCTCTCTTGTTTTCTGCCATCTCTGGTATTCTTCCTAAGGCCAGAGTTTCTGCTGCAAATATGGCAGTCGTTAAAAATGATAATGTAAGAAAGTGTTTATCAGTTCTGTCGTTGCAGGTGGACTGGAAGAATGAGCACAAATTGAAATGAGTTTGTAATGAAGCCTGAGTTAGCAAAGGAAAAAAAAAAAAAGAAAGAAAGGAAGGCAGAGAAAAGGAATATTCATTTTTTCCCCTGAAATTAGCAGAAAGAATAACACTTGGAGAAAACATTTGTCATTATGTCACCAAAGAGGTATGTGATTTATCTTTGTAATAATGGTTTGTCATGACTTTGAAGGTAAAGACAGTTGATCTATGTCATTATTTTCCATACAACATCTACCAAGTTAAATGGCTTTATTTGTATCCCTGAAGTAAAGGCTGATCTAGCGTAAGGATGCTTGGAAACTCATCTCTGCAGCTGTACAGGGTCGGGGCTCTTCTTCAAGGAACACAGCATGGGTCATCTCTGCATAAGCAAGCCCTCTTCTTTTAAAAGCAGTCAGACCTCATGCGCTGACCTCATCGGTGTTGTCATACCTACGAGAACGGTTGCTGAGGATGCTGTTTCCTGAACCAGGTGCTGTCTGGGCTAAGATCGAGTATGCAAAAACATGGTACAGTGGGACCTCATAGCTGGGCTCCAGATCTTGTCCCTCAGCACCCTTACACTGGCCAGGTAGCAACTTTGCCCTACAAAGAGAGGCTGAGGGAGCTGGGCTGGGTCAGCCTGGAGAAGAGAAGGCTGTGGGGGGACCTCATTGCAGCCTGCCAGTCCCTGAAGGGAGCTGATAAGCAGGAGGGGATTCAACTTTTTAAAAGGGCAGATAATGGCAGGACAAGGGGGAATGGACTAAAGCTAAAGGAGGGAAGGTTTAGATGAGATATTAGGGGGAAGTTTTTTACAGAGAGAGTGGTGAGGGGCTGGAACAGGCTGCCCAGAGAAGTAGTGGATGCCCCGTCCCTGGAAGTGTTCAAGGCCAGGTTGGATGGGGCCCTGGGCAACCTTGTGTAGCTCCAGGCCTGGAGGTTGGTGTCCCTGCCTGTGGCAGGGGGGTTGGAGCTCTATGATCCATGGGGTCCCTTCCAACCCAGACCATTCTATGATTCTATGATTCTCACCAGGTGCAAGGGATGCCTGCTTCCCCTTGGATCCCCTCCACCCAGAAACGTCTATCACAACAAATGGCAAGTCCACATGGGAAGCACTCAACCCACAAATTCAACATCAACAAATCAGCCTTGGTACTTGCAATATTTATACAATACAGCTAAAAGAGAGAGTCGTCCTTTTGTCCAGCAAGATGAGGTGTTTATCCAGAATGTAAACAATTCCTAAGGATTCACATGTGCACACACATCCATGCATACATCATAAATGTGTATTTGATTCATGCCACAGTCTGGTTTTTTAGTCGACTCCGAAGCCTCTGCTGACAGCTGGGTTTGCAAGGAACTTCAGGCTTAGGCATGAATGAGAAGGCACAGATGGGAAAGAGGAAAAGACTAGAGTGTGCAGGGAAAAAAGCTTACAAAATACAGCTAATTGGGTTTTTCCTGAGGTAGCTGGAATGGTCAGAATTAGTTAAGGAAATATGGGGTATCTATAATCCAAGCGCTTGTTAAAACAGATCCCTGATCAAATTTTAAATGCTTCATTTCTGAATTCAGGGGATGGAGGAGGAGTAATAAACAACATGGAAATAAAAACTCCGGGCCGTGGCGTGCACACGAAATAGCCTGGTGACCTACAATTCCCTACGCAGAAGTGGCTCAGAGAGGAAATAAATTAACATCTATAAAAGATCTGGAGAGTGCCAGTTTGAATATACAGCACAGAGGGGAAAAGATTAATCTGTAACGGACCCTAAACGCCTCCAGGAATGAAACTCTCCCTTCCTTACTCATGAGAGCGATAGGAAACAACAGGGATGCTCACACGGAAAAGTGAAGCAAGGACCCGAGCTCCCGTTGGCTTCAGTGGCAACCACAGTGGCAACCTTCAGTCAGGAGCCACGTGCAACGACAACAGAGTCCACCATCATTTTAGCAGAGCGCTGAGAGGCCTTAGAGCATCTTTCCTCATTCAGTCTGCTCCTTAGCTCCCTCCAGCTCTTCTTCAACCAAAGCTCAGAGGTGCGATGGATTTCTTTTTTAATTTATTATAAAGACCTTTTTAAATTAATTTATTATTTTTAGTTTAAGCAAACAATTTAAATAAGAGCCTGAACCAACCTAAGGTCAAGCTCCTTGTCTGCTGGCTCACCTAGTTTTTGCTGCTGCTGGGATGAGTATCAAAGAGTCATAAGAGGGACGGTGCGAAGCCCTCAGGCCAGCAGCACGCCAGAGCTATTTCTGCTGCCAGTTTCCAACCCATCTCCGTTTGCCTTCTAAATCATAACTCCTTGTGCATAGTCCTTCAGAGGAATGCAGAGCCGTGAGTGCAGCAGGTTTAATAGCTTTGCCTGCCCTAGAAGTCACACGTGTGTACTTCTGAAAGCAGAAAGCTACAACCAGCTCCAAGCCTTCTCGTTGCGTGCGGTGCCACAGAAGCATTATGGTAATTCTGAGCACTGAACCATTTAAAATCTCTTTTAATTGATTCCCAGCTACTTTATGATTCCAGCATATTGTTAAATCAGTGTTAGATAAAAGTAGCAGGAGGTAACATCTTTTGTATTGCTGCAGGGAGATCACACCTCAAAGAAGGCATTAAATTCTAGGGACCTCATTGCCAGGGAGATGCAGACAAATTGGAAGAAATTCATAGAAGGGCAATAAAAATGATTAAGGGGCTGCAGAGACTGAGTTATGAGTGAAGATTAAAGGAACTTAATATGTATAGCTTGGCTAAATGATGACTAAGAGGGAAATGATACCCTTCAACAAGTACTTGGAGGGCATAAATATCACAAATAAAAAGGAATTCTTGAGGCTGCTGAAGGACATGTAGCTTGAGATAAAAGGATGGTGTTAGACAAAGAGAAACTGGCCTGGACATCATACATCATTAAAATGTAACAGACCATTTGTGGGGAACCAAATTCTGACACGTCTATCTAATCATGTCTCAGTATTCATTTTTGCTTATACCAGGAAAAAAGCCATTGCCTTCAATTAAAGACTGAGCACCAACTCCCAGGTGCATCCCAGGGATGTGCACACCAAGAAGAGTAATTCCCAGTCCAAATTGGGAAGTCAGCAAAAAGGCTTTTCTTGTTTTTGAAGGTTGATATACCCTTTACCAAGAGCTGAAGGACATATAAGATATGAAATTAGTGATCTGTATTTTAGGAATGTGTTTGTTGCCAGGATACCATGGGGAAAATAAAAGTAATAATGCATTTCTTTAAAACATATACATTCCATTAATTCCAGTGAGAGTTATACTGGTATTTTAATGGGAGAACAGACCACTACGAAGGATAAACCTGCAGTTTTCTCCCAGCACCCATTTTCTTACACCTCAGAACCCAGCCTGAGAGTTGAAAGAAGAGTGAAATAGTCTCCATGGGTGTCAGGGTGTCACGGCTGCACATCCCAACCCCAGCCTGTGGTAGAAAGCAACTGTGCATTCAATGGGATTGAATGCTTGGGTGAAACTGGGCTTTGCTGTGCCTCTCTGCTGAGCAGCACAGCAGCCCAAGTCCTACAACTACCAAGTACCACATGCACATCACTTTGTGGTTTTTCAGACTTTGCTGTGTGGAAACTCCCCAGCTGAGCTTAGAGGTCCCCACCCACTAAATGATTTGCTTCCAGCTCCAGCCACCCCTTTGATTTTCTGGGCAAAAGGGGGAATCCTGAACCTGCTTGCTTGGAGAACTTGGGACATCTGTTTGCTCCTCATGGCTCGTGGCAGAAGGGGGTCGAGTTGGGAAAGTTTTTGTCTTTTCCTGTAACAACCCACATCCGTTTCTGGTGAGATTGCCCTATTGGTATTAGTTTATTGCTGGTACCCTGCAACACCATCCCTTGAGCAAAGCTTTTGGAAAGCAGCGCCTGGTGATGGGAGGTCATGGGAAAAGGGCTCCCCAAAAGAAGCAGAGCAAGACGCCTCCTGGGTGCTTGGGGACAATGAACTTCTGTTTTTTGAGTCTGGGAGAGAGGAAGCACAAAGCAGAAACATCAGCATTTCTAACCCCTCTCTGTGAGCATGCCCTGAAGATGCTGATGTTGTAGGAAGCACGCCCAGGAGGAGCAGCCCGTTTCCCTGGATTAGCGTCGCGTCACGGCGGTGCTCTGAACACACACTCTGATTTGTTCATCCCAGACTTAGACCTGGTGATAAATGCACAGTTGTGCTGCTCTGAAACCCAGCCATGGGACCTCTCTGCCAGGCTTCTGCCCTAAACTGCAGTCAGTAGCAATAAGGAAGGATGCTCCTGCGTAAAAAAACCCTAAATAAATCACTTTTAAAATTCACACATTTGTGCTACTGACTCTGTGCCTGCTTTCCAACACTACTAAGGGGCTAAGAAATATATTCAAACAGGTTTTAAAAAAAGTGAGGTGATCCTTTGCATGGTGCAGAGTAAGCATGGCAAGGAGCAGAAACCGTATTTACAGGTCAGGAGCTTTCATTTGGTGAAAACCAGCCTAATCTGAGAAACTTTTTCTGTAATTTCTATATTGAAATCTTTTCCAGCCTCTTTGAATGTCTTAAATCATGAGAATTAAAGTTCAGTCTTCGCTTTTAGAGTTTTTAGACACTTTATTCTGACTGTTCTTCTGACTGTCATCGCTCATGGTAACACAATTAGTTCCTGGACAGTGATTTATTATGCCATAAAACTTTGTATTTCCCTCCCCATCTCACCAGGTGATGTTGAAGCTTGTAAGTGTCTGTGAGATGGGTAGACACAACCTTTGTGGAGTGCCTGGAAGCTTGAGGTACCACATGTAGATAGCACTATTAAGATAGTTACTCCAGCTGATGGTTGGTGAGGAACTGTGTGAACAGAGGCTTCCTTGGGGAATTAAGATCTTGTTTTCATGACAGCTTCTCTGATGTGTTTATTTTGGTGGGTTTTTATTTTAAATACATAAAGAGGAAGGAATTATACTTATGCAGAAATCTGGCTAAGAGTAATTACTATTAAGAGCATCCCAGGAGACCTAAAAAAGCCTTGGAGGGCAGCATATTTAACCCAGACCAGAAACACTGAATATATGCGAATATTTTATAAATAACAGGTTTCACCTAGTCAGGTGTTTTATTTTGTGAGATCTTTTCTTTTTGTGCTAAGAATTAGGTGAGAATCAGGTGTGACCTGAACATCCATCCAAGTAGGGAACTTGTTCATGTGTGATTTCTAAGTTAGTGTCTCGTTTACATATGGTCTTACAGGTGTATAACGCCCCATTTAAAATCCTGAAGCTGTTTGGCTCCCAATCCTAACCGTGTAATTTGGAAGCTTCTGGTTTGTATTTGACTATTAATTTACATATGGTTTCACTTCAAAACAGATTCCTGCAAATCTGTGCAAGCTTTAGATGCTTCTGAGGGTTATAACCAAAGACAGACCCCATCATGAAAGGAGATGGTAAAATACAACGTTCACCACGCTTTGATATTCAGCTCCCACTTCATCACCTCAGCATCTTTGGAGTAACGATGCTGACTGTTCGACGTGTGGATTTAAGCCCAACTGTGTGTTCTCTTGGTGCTGGGGAGGAAGTATGAAGAGCTTTCCTCCTCCAGAGTGCTCACACAAACCTCGGCCAGCTGCACAACACTGAGTGATAGCATCAGCTTTGCAAGGGTTGCAAAACCCTTGCAGTGTGAAACTGTGCTACATCACAGGACGTCCGGGCGTCTACATCACAGGGGTGACTTCAGCAGGCTGTACATTTACAGATACATATACAGTTACGCACACATGGTAGGAGCCTCTTGGTTGAGAATGAACCTTAAACGTACTGAGTAGAAGATTTTGGGTTCTTAGCCAATGTTTTGTGCTGTTGCCATTCCCAAACCGGGCACGTACTCCATGGGGTCTGCAAGGTACATGGCACCGATGTCTGATTTGCACAAGCGATGGAGACCTGGCAGCTCATGAGCCATGTGCCTCCTCGGGTTGACCTCCGACTGCCCCCACCGCAGCTTGGGCTGCTGCTTCCACCGAAACGCTGTTTTCGTTGGGACAGCTCGGATTTCCTGCAGGATCCCCACGAAGAGGCCCATCTCCTTCCAAAAGCTTCTGAGTAAGCCCAGCCGGCAGCTCCGGCCGCCGACGCCGGTGCTGCCGGGATCGGCCAGCCTCGGGGGCAATGCCTGGCGGGACCCCCGCTGCCCCCCCGCCACCGCCTCCCGCCCCTCAGCAGCCTCGCCGGGGTTACCGGGGGGACTCCGCGCCCCTTCCCCCGCGCAGCCGCCGGTAGCGATGCGGCTCTGCCCAGTATCCTCCCCCTCTNACCTCCTCCTCCTCCTCCTCCGCCCCCCCGCAGGGCAGAGCCGGCGGAGGCGGCGGGCGCTGATGGGCGGACGAGCGGGCGCGGTGCAGGGCAGAGCCGAACCGAACCGAACCGAGCCGGCGGAGGTAGGTACGCCGGGCGGGCGGCCGCAGCGGGGATGGAGGGCGTGGGTTATGGGGGCTCCCCGGGCCGCGGGTCCCCAAGTTTGGAGCCAGCGGGACTTTGCGGGAAGGTGAGCGGGCTGCCGGCACC
>VZTU01007213.1:63271-74829 GCA_013400835.1 Zapornia atra
TCGGGGGGGACCACTTCTTTAACCTGTGCCCCCCCCCGACCATGTTAGTGCTCCGCGGAGGACGGAACGATGACAAAGATAATGCAATTTGCTGTCATCTCTCCGGGCTGCCGGTGCCGGGCAGATCCCTGCTTGCCTGCTCGGTGCCTAATCGCGCTGCTCTTAGGGTGGTTCGGGAGAGAAGGCACTTGCGAAGCGCCTTTCCCTCACAGACTCATAACATTCCGGCAGCGCATCCTGCCCGCAATCCAGCTGTGGATAGATGGATGGATGTGGGCATTCGCCGATGCATTATTTTTAGGTGGAGAGGGGTATTTCTTAAATGCGGGCTGTCGGCTGTTTAAAAATAGCTTCGCGGCGCGCTTTCGCTCAGGATGCAGCCAAGGTTCAGGGACGGGTGGTTATGGTTAGAGGCTGGTAAGCAGCGATTCACCAGCTGAACTTCGGTGGTGTCATATACGGTTTGGGTTTGCCGTGTGTGTGTGTGTCTCTCCCCCTCCTCCATCCCTGTGCTGCTTCATTGTGCTCCGCAGTGAATTGACTTTCTTAACCTACGAGCGCAGCAGCGTCTAACAGGGTAGGGGATAGTTATTTCTAGGCTGGTGCAGCTCAACCCCTGCTGAAAATTCAGGTATAGAGATGCGTTTGTGTTTATTTTACCATAGGGTTTCGTGTGGCCTCGAGTCCCCTTCCTATTGATTTGCTTGCTGATGACATAAGAAGGGTTTTGCTTCTTGAATTGTCAGCCAGACCCCCCAAAAAACCAAATCATTACCCTCTCCTGTAGAACAAACAGGTGGCTTTTGTATTTCAGGACTAAAAAAAAAACCAACCCAGCAGCAGAGTAGATCGCTGAGCTGATTACAGATTGAAACTCAAAGTTTGCTGGTACTGTTGGGGGAAGAGTAAAATCTTTTTAAGGTCTGGCTGAAAAATCCTAGGCGCTCGTTTGTGTAAGAAAATGCCTAATTGAACAGCTCTGAGCTTGATACTCACTGGGGACTCCTTGATCCCTGCAAAAAGGGAGATTTCCATCAATAAGAACTCACAACATACATATGAACCGTGCAGATGTATTTATATCTGTGCTATTTATGTACTTGATACATGGATTTTCTATATGCAGAAACACACACACGCTCACAAGCAGGCAGTGCTAGTGGAATAGTTGTCTTGAAGCTGTTTTTTGGTCATGGATTAGAGCATGGTCACACGTCTCACCCCGAGAGCTTCTCTGCTGCTGCTGGTGCCATATCACTCTTGAGCATCGAGTCAAAGGATTCATCTGCCTCTCCACATGCCAAAAAGAAAGAAAATCAATTTGAATGCAGAAAAGAGGAAACTACTTGTGTGAAGATTTAATGGTGAAACTACCTCCTTTCCTTCTTTTTGGTTTTTTTTTTCCTTTTTAATGGCACTTAGGTCCTGTGTCTCTAAGGGCAGTCACCGTGCAGCTCTGAAATCAATAGCAAAACAGTTGTATGGCTCAGACTTTGTCATAGAAGGACTAATCTCAAATTCAGAGTGGTGTATTTGGTGGTTTGCAAGGTGAACACAATGAAACAGTGGCCATTTACGTGGCAAAACACTTAATTCCACTAATACAATAGATTTTATCTGCTTTGCTAGACTAAAAGTAGGTATCTGGAAACTGTATAAATGAGAAGATTGAAGCAGACTCTCATAGTGGAATTATTTCTTGTGGTTAAAGTGGAAGGATGAAGTTTTATAATCCACTGGGTGCTTTAGCAAGGATGGGATTATGTAGACATAATCATAGAGATGCAATGCTTGTATTTTAACATTATTTTCAGCAACCTGTGGCAGGAGCTCTACGAGAACCAGGAGTTTCAGGGGGCAAATACTATGTTTGTAGCCCAAGTGACTTCGGTGTTACTACATGTTTTTAAGGTGGACTGTGTCCCAACTCTGGAGTAGCTCTCAAAGTGTTTCTTCATATTTAAGATCAAGTTGTTAAGTGGATGATAGCACACTCTTCCAAAGTTCTTGAGGTGTTGCTAACCATGATGCTACAATCCCTCCAGGCCCAGTAAGGATTTCTATCAAATTGCTGACTAGGAAGGCATCCCCCTTATTATTATAGATAGATTTTAAGGAGCTGTAACACAGTGTTGTCTTACCATTCCATTCTGATGTACTTTCTCTGGAGACAGGCTAGCAGCAGCGGTCTGATCTTGCTTAAATGACATACTGATTTAGGAGGTTAGAACATCCGACTCTCAGTACGGATACATCACTTAGGTGAAGAAAATTGTGACTTAAACAGGTGCCAATACACTCCTCCTCCCTCCTAACTATTAATTATCCTTGCAGTTACTGTATCCTTAAAGGCAGTGTATCCCACAATCAGAAACTCCAAGGAAATGTGCTGTTAAATCACTCAGTGCTCTGGATGTTTGGTCAGTGTGAATCACCGTTTCCAACATCTCACAGAATCTGCGGGAGCTGTACCATGGTTTGAACTAGGCTCCTCAATTTCTGTCTTCAGTCTTCTGTTCCTCCCTTAACCCACCTATTTTCCCCTGTACCTCGCACAGTGAGGGATAACTCTGAAGTCTCACTGTACTCCTTGGCTATATTCATGTAGCTCAGCCGGAAGAATCAACAGTACTGTGGAAAAACAAGGTGGATTTCCAGTAAAAGAGCATTTTATTCATTCCCCTCCTCCAGATTCCCCCCTACAAATTAGTTTGTTTTTTTTTTTTTTTTTTTTTAAAAGCAAATTGCACTGTTTTTCTTACTGAGTGCAGCGCCAGATTTGGCATCTAAATGCAGCTGTTCACACGAGGGGAAGGGAGCTGTGAGCTCCTCCAAGTACTGATCTCAAAGCAGCCCTGACTTACCCTGATCTGTCCACTTTCACTGCAGTTTCACTTGAATTAACTCATTAAGCATAGCACTGTTAACCTATTCCCTCAAAAAACACGCGGGGCTTCCCCTGTACGCAACAGGAAGCGCCTTGCGCCGTCACAGGGGCTTCTTACCCCTGTGACCTTTTCATTTGTGCTTCCTGGGGCCATAAGACATGAATGCAATTCAATCCCAGTTGCTTGATTTGGATTTAACATGTGAGGGAGACAGGAAAACTACAGAGGGGCTGGAGCGCGGCCGGTGCGTTGCGATGGGAGCGCTGTGATCCTTTGATTGCACTGCTGGGCCTGACAGGCCACTAAACAGCACTTGAGGGGTGAGCAGTTAGTGTAGCTTTACCATGGAATGTTTTATTTGCCTTACACCTGGTTTCCAGCAGATGTTGACCGTGGCTTGTGAGTGCTGGTTTTAAGGAGCGCAGCATCCTGTGGAAGGAGGGATGGGTGGGTGATGTGCCTGATGGCTGGCAAGAAGAAACAGAGGGAAGAATGATGTCTGTTTGGGTTGTGGTGGCTGGCAGAAAGGATGGGGCAGCTGTGGTGGTGCTGAGAGACCTGATTTAAGGATGGCTGTAAACAGGAGTGAGTGGTGCATGGCAGGCTCTGTCCCAGTGCCCTCCTTCTGTCCCCATGTGACAGCACACCAGAGGTCGTGTGGACTCACCAACCTCAACCCATTGCTCTTCCTCTTCTCATTCCCAGATCCCAATAAATTCTTAAATTTCCCACAAAAGCTTCACGTGGCTGAAATGTGTGTTTTCCAGTGGCCAGCCCACAGTGGCAAGCCCACTGGTTTCCCTACGGATTTGCTGTCAATGAGGTACTGCACATCAGCTAACCTAGCTCCAGAAAGGTTTTTGGAGCTCCTGGTGCAGCAGGCCTTCTTCCCATGGTTTGCTGAAAGCTAAAGCCCCAGCAGCTTTAGGGACAGCGAAGGGCACTGGGCTGGCAAGGCCCCTGCCTCTGCATAATGGGTTTCCTTTGGCATGAGCACAGCCACGTGAAGAGGAGTGGTGATGAAGAGGTAGGGAAGTGACCTTCTTTCTTTTATAAACCAAGCTCTACTAAATACACCCTTTTAAATCTAAAACTTAACGTGCTGTCACTTGGGCTCATCAAATATGCACAGCATTTTATAAATAAATGTGGAGGTTTTTATGCCAGCTCTGTACCTAAGGTAGGTCGTTCCTCGCTGCACAAGGTGTAGTTCAGGACTGAAATGGCAAAATACTACAACTCCTGTCACTTCTCATTTGCTTCACACCTTCCAGTAGGGAAAAATATGTTTCACAAGGAGATATTTTTCCTGTAAAAAAAAAAAACCCAACTTTGATGTTCAGTGTGGGTGAGTGTGCCCTGCTAAATTACCATAACATTAGAAAAACTGATCAGATTCACACAGAATCGTAGGGGTTGGAAGGGACCTCCAGAGATCATCAAGTCCAACCCCTCTGCCAAAGCAGGGTCCCTAGGACACGTCGCACAGGGAGCCATCCAGATGGGTCTGGAATATCTCCAGAGAAGGAGACTCCACACCCCCCTGGGCAGCCTCTGTCACCCTCACCAGGAAAAAGTTCTTCAGCATATTGGTGCTGAACTTCCTGTGCTCCATCTTATGATGAGCTTGAAAGAGACTTTTGTATTATTATTTCCTTGCATATATTGGTGTGTCGCTTAAATCTGCCATGTCTTAAGTTGGACCAGGACTGCGTGGAGCATAAGGAAGGACCTACGTAAGGAAGGACCTTTCTTCCAAGTAACGCTGGTGGTTGTGCGAGTTTTAACTGGGAAGAGCTGTGAGATTAAACCAAAAGAACAAAGCAAAAACCCAATTCATATATGTAGAGAGAAAACAAGATTTGAAGGCTTTGAAAAAAATGCAAACTTCAGGAAGTCATGTAGGAAAAATACTGAAGGTTTATCTGCAACATGAGTAGTCAGGCGATGGGAGAAGGTCAGGAGATGGAGGTGTTGAAAGAGTTGAGAGAATGCAGCATGTTAGCTGTGAGTTTGCAGTATTGGATGGTTTCAGATGGGGATGACAGTGTCCTTACATGATGTACATGCCCAGCTGAAACCCAGGTCTTGGAGCTGTGTAGGAAAAAGCATTTAATTAAAGTGCTTTAGAACTGGCACCAAATTAGCACCGAGCTACCAACTAATAAGAGAGAACTCAGCAGAAAAAAAACCCACCCCAAAACATTAGAAATCAGGATTCTAGAAGGTTTTGCATGATTTGAAGAAAACATAAGTGCCCAGCATTAACCTTGCTGTGCCCAAGCTAGCATATAATGGCCTATGAGTGCCAGGATTCATTAATCCAAAGCAGGAGAAGAAATCTCTTTGCCTGGCACAGCCAGGAGGTTTGGCTGTGTAAAGCTAGAAATGGGAGGAAGCAGGGAAGGGTAGTTTAATAGGTTATTAGGAGTATATATGGTGTAATGAGATGGGTTTGCCTGCAGGGCCAGCTCTTCACAGGGGAGCTTCACCTCCTGAAAATTCTTTAACAGGTTTTAAAAACAACACTTCTTTGCAAGTCCACGGAATGCCTTATCTAGTATTCCTTTCCAGCCTCGTTGGTTTTGTCACTTGTTCATTGAGAAATTTGTCTTCCTGCTGAGCTGTACAGATATTAAATAATGTTAAATAGATACTATTAAATAAGTTAAAAGGATAATGAATGTGAAATTTCTAGGATTTCCCAGGAACACCCTAAAAGCTCAGCTTCCCAGAGGTCTCTCACGGCGTTAGGCTAAGGGTTGAGCTCCTCTTGTCCTCCGTCACCAGTTCATGCCTGTGTAGGGTTGCTGCTCATCCTTGGGCTTGAGCAGGATGTTGGATAGTGCTCTGCTGAAGTGGAGCAGGCTGCATGTGTACGTCAGGCTTTCAGCCCAAGCAGACCTGATACCGGCTCAGCTCCCCAAAGGGATATATGGGTTCATGGTGTAAGGCTGTGCTCCGGGCACCTTACACCAAGTGTCAGGTGTTGCACTTGGATCGGAAGAATCCCAGCCATAGTTACAGACTGGGAGAAGAGCTTCTGGAGAGTAGTCCTGCTGAGAAGGACTTGGGGATTCTGGTGGATGAGAGACTGAACATGAGCCAGCAGTGGCTCTGGCAGCTCGCAAGGCCAATGGGATCCTGGGCTCCATCAGCAGAGGGGTGGCAGCAGGGACAGGGAGGGGATTGGCCCTCTCTGCTCTGCCCTGGGGAGACCCCAGCTGGAGTCCTGTGTCCAGAGCTGGGGCCCCCAATACAAGAAAGATGTGGGGCTGTTGGAGAGGGGTCAGAGGAGGGCCACAAAGGTGATTAGCGGGCTGGACCACCTGCCCTACAAAGAAAGGCTGAGGGAGCTGGGCTGGTTCAGCCTGGAGAAGAGAAGGCTGTGGGGGGACCTCATTGCAGCCTGCCAGTCCCTGAAGGGAGCTGATAAGCAGGAGGGGATTCAACTTTTTACAAGAGCAGATAATGGCAGGACAAGGGGGAGGGATTAAAGCTAAAGGAAGGAAGGTTTAGATGAGATATTAGGGGGAAGTTTTTTCCAGAGAGAGTGGGGAGGGGCTGGAACAGGCTGCCCAGAGAGGGGGTGGATGCCCCGTCCCTGGGGGTGTTCAAGGTCAGGTTGGATGGGGCCCTGGGCAACCTTGTGTAGCTCCAGGCCTGGAGGTTGGTGTCCCTGCCTGTGGCAGGGGGGTTGGAGCTCTGTGACCCTTGGGGTCCCTTCCAACCCAGACCATTCTATGATTCTATGATTGGAGACTCTTCACTTCTTTTGTGGCTCCCTGGAGCTCCAGCTTGGGCTGACACTGTGGTATCCAGTTTCTGCATCTACTGCAAGCTCAGGGGTCTGATAAAACCACTGGGTAAAACCACCTCCAGGCGCATTAAGGCCGCCAACAGGCATTATAACACAATAGTACAGTGGTGGTCTCTTCATTTGGAAAGAACAAAACCATGTTCTCAAGCATTTCAACGTGGAGTATTCCAGCTTTATGCCCTGAGCAACTCATCGGAGCCATTCCCAAAGTAAATAATTCAGATGAAAAATTTAATAAATGATGGAGCTGTGAAAACAGTTTCTCAGGTTGAGGATTAACTCGCCTGAGGAACAGATAAGGATAAATCAGAATGAAACCACTATCGCTCTTGACATTTAGTATTGGAATTACTTTGCCAAGCTATTTATACCAGCTTTAAAACGGTTTCAAGAAGAAAAGAGATGTGAGGGGTGAAGGGATGGGAACAGTGGAACTTAAGCTCATCCCTCTCATTAATAGGGAAGAAGAAAAATTAATTTGTCTAATATCAAGCTATTCTAAATACTGAAGAGCTTAAGTCTCTAGAGAAGATTTTTAAGCACTGCTAAGGAGACCAGTGAAACTAAAAATACACAGCGTAGTAGAATGGGATATATATTGGTATCCATGGAAATCCCGCATGGATTTCTCTTGCGTTAAGGTAGATCAGGAGTAATTCAGCTCTCGGTTTTCCCTGGTGTAAGGGTGGACCAGAGTCTTGCTTCTACAAACTGTGGGTACTGCAGATGTTTTCTGTTTGTTTTGGAGAAGTTCAGAGCCCTCAGCTCTGTGAAGCATGCGAAGGTGGTAAGGTTGGGAAACCTTGGCACTGGTCTGCTCCCGACACCCAGCACTTGGCAGGGAGCTGCTATTAGCTCCAGTCCCCACTACTTTAAAAAAAAAACCAACACAACCCAACAACAAACACATCTTGGCAAATATTTGGGGGAATACCCTTCTTTGATGGTTATTTCTGCAAAATCAGGTATTATTCTTGTTTGATACCAGAATTACAGTGTTGCAGTAGCTCGGTTAGGTGTAATACAGGGAAAATGCATAAAAAGCTGCTCCTGACTTACAGAATCATAGAATGGCATGGGTTGGAAGGGACCCCAAGGATCACAGAGCTCCAACCCCCCTGCCACAGGCAGGGACACCAACCTCCAGGTCTGGAGCTACACAAGGTTGCCCAGGGCCCCATCCAACCTGGCCTTGAACACCCCCAGGGACGGGGCATCCACTACTTCTCTGGGCAGCCTGTTCCAGCCCCTCACCACTCTCTCTGTAAAAAACTTCCCCCTAATATCTAATCTAACCCTTCCTTCCGTTAGCTTTAGTCCATTCCCCCTTGTCCTGCCATTATCTGCCCTTTTAAAAAGTTGAATCCCCTCCTGCTTATAAGCTCCCTTCAGGGACTGGCAGGCTGCAATGAGGTCCCCCCGCCGCCTTCTCTTCTCCAGGCTGAACCAGCCCAGCTCCCTCAGCCTCTCTTTGTAGGGCAGCTGCTCCAGCCCTCTGATCATCCTTGTGGCTCCTCTGAACCCTCTCCAACAGTTCCACATCTTTCTTGTATTGGGGCCCCAGCTCTGGACACAGGACTCCAGCTGGGGCCTCCCCAGGGCAGAGCAGAGAGGGACAATCCCCTCCCTGTCCCTGCTGCCACCCCTCTGCTGATGGAGCCCAGGATCCCATTGGCCTTGTGAGCTGCCAGAGCCACTGCTGGCACATGTTCAGTCTCTCATCCTCCACAATTCCCAAGTCCTTCTCAGCAGGGCTAAGTTTTGAGTTTTGATAGCTTTTTCTTTTATTGGTCCCCATTAAGTGGGTGTGGTAATTTATCCAGTATTCCATTTTTTTTGTATCTTGCTGTACTAGTACGTTGGATAATAAATGAAAAAAAGCTCTGGAAAACGTGCTGTGAAAATAGTGGCAACCATGTAAATATCAGTATCAAGAGTGATTTTTGTCAGACTGTTACAATTCCTAGATCCTGAGGGCTTTTGATACTAGAAAATAAGATGAAACTTTATGCCAATCTGTATTTGCACACTAAAAATACTTCCTTGTTACTGAAACAAGAATATGCCAACCATAATTGAAGCTGAAGGAGGGAAGGTTTAGATGAGGGATTAGGGGGAAGTTCTTTACAGAGAGAGAGGTGAGGGGCTGGAACAGGCTGCCCAGAGAGGGGGTGGGTGCCCCATCCCTGGGGGGGTTCAAGGCCAGGTTGGATGGGGCCCTGGGCAACCTTGTGTAGCTCCAGACCTGGAGGTTGGTGTCCCTGCCTGTGGCAGGGGGTTGGAACTGTGTGATCCTTGAGGGTCCCTTCCAACCCAGACCATTCTTTGACTCTATGATAATTGCTATAAATGTGATGCTGTGCTGTTTTAATAACCTCCTTTGTGTATCTTTAAAGATAACAAATAATTCTGTTAAGTTGCCTTTTAAAAATTAAATAAATATAATAAAACTGAGGGTTTCAAATTAGATAATACAAATGCTGCATTCGTTCCAAGCAGTGATTCTCAGGATGAACCTCTGGCTTCATTAAAGTCAGTGAAATGTCTTCCTGCTGACTTCAGCATGCCAGGATTTTAAATAAATAAATAAATAGAAATGGGATCTTAAAAAGTTTCCTTCTCCATGAGTGACTGGGGCTGAAGCCATTCAGCTGTGCTTTTCTGTGGGTATGTTCTTTAGTTCAGCCAGGAAGCCTTAAGGTGAAGATGATGTCTGGTGGGGATGAGGGTATGTGAACAGGAAATAATATTTCTCTTAGAAATAATGTATCTGTAGTTGTGTTATCCCAGAGGTACCTTTTTATTGAGGTACTGCAGATGTGCACCCGTATTGGTGCTCAGGGATGCTGACCGTTCCTGTTAAGGATATTTAGGCCCTTAAAAGTGATGGAAAGCCCCAAAGTTGAACTCATTTATTTAAAGCATTGCATTACTGCTTGATGGAGGTGGGTGTTTGGGCAGTCTTTAGCACCAAGTGCCCTGCTCAGGCACGGTTTGGAGGGACATTTTTAGCTTTGCCCTTTTGGCATCAAGGATTTTGATGTGGCAATTGAATGGGAGGAAGGAATTAATGTGATTTAGAGATGTCAGACTGAAAATGCAGTTCCTCCTAGCACATCCTTCGAAGAACAGCTCAATGGCTCTGGATTTAGCCTGCCATCCGCTTTATTTTAGTAGAGATATTTTTGAACTTCCTCTGCTGATAAATATTTAGAGTTTGTTTATCTTTCATCTGATTTCTGTTAGACAGCACTTACAGATTATTTCCCCCCCCCCATAAATACTTATTACTGCAGAAATTGCTGCTAGAAGCCTCGAAACTGCAGCGCTGGCAATTTTGTAATTTGAACTGTAGCTGACTGACAGTGTATTTATTAATTATCCAGGAGAGGCTTATAGCTTTCTAAAATAGAGCCTTGTTTCTGGGCTGGAGGAGTTAGAAGGGGAGCTGTAATTGCTTTATGTCTGGAGTGCAGGTCTAGGTGCAGAAGGCTCGGCTGGATTAGATGTGACCATCGCCGAGGATCAATAAGGTATGAGAAGTGGAAAGGCTCTTTCAGGCCAATTTTTAGTCACCAGGATGCTGCTGAGCTGAGGAAGAAAATTGCATCTGTTTCTTTTTTGTTGTTGTTGTTGTTTCATTTAATTAAAACCTAATGAAAATCAATCCAGGGAGACCTGAGTTGATATTAATTACTCTGCCTATTTGAAGGATTTCTTTTGACATGATTCTGCGCAGCCGTTTCTGACTGCCCAGCTCCATATGATTCTCACTGGTGCTGCCTGGCTAAATCCAACACTGCTTTGGCTCTGCCTTACTAATTCCTTGTTTGAGGTTATGTTTTTTTTGCCTGATGTGACTGTGACAATCCCACTTTAATTAGGTAACAGCAGTTGCTGCTGTGCACAGGGGTTGGGATGCCTGAGAGTCTCAGAAGTATCTGAGTCTAAATAAATAAGTGAAACATCTAAAAAGCCCAATGAAGAAGCAGTAAACTTCAAAATGGAATTGGGTAGCAGCACTGGAATGAGTTGCCCTCTTCTATTACAGCATACAGGAACAGGCTGCCCAGAGAAGTAGGGGATGCCCCGTCCCTGGAAGTGTCCAAGGCCAGGTTGGATGGGGCCCTGGGCAGCCTTGTGTAGCTCCAGGCCTGGAGGTTGGTGGCCCTGCCTGTGGCAGGGGGGTTGGAGCTCTGTGATCCTTGGGGTCCCTTCCAACCCAGACCATTCTATGATTCTATGATACAGCCACCAGATATCACTCTGTGCACCACTGTGCTGAGGGGACATACGCCCTCAGTACGTAAAAGACAATAAAAAAAATAGCAACTTGCTATAAATGCCTTTGTTTCTGTTTGTATTCCTAATTGGCAGCTGTCTCCCTTGATAAATATTTTTGTCTTAAAATAGATTGCATAGACTCATTTCCCACAGAGAAGCTAGGCTTGCATTTTTTACAAGCCTTAAATGTCAGCAGTGACATTTTGAGATTTCAGCCTTTATGAAAATAATTAATAGGCTTTACTAAATTTTCAAAAGGGTGAGCACACCTTTTATGGGAAGGACAGTTTTATTATTATGAACTGTACTATCCTTAAAGACACTTTAATCAGTGGCTTGAACGTGTATATATATATATATATTCATCTTCATCCAACTTAAAATACGGTGAGATAAGTCTTAAAGTCACACAGGGCTAAAAGCAGGATAGAAGTATGTGTGGGCAGGGGAGGGACCACTGCTAAAATCAGAGAGCAGCATCCTCTTATAGAATAAGCAATTTATCCTCAGGGTTTAAAGTCTTTAAAGAAAAGTGTGAATAAAGAGGTTCAGGTAGGTAAGGAGGG
>VZTU01007218.1:8796-35186 GCA_013400835.1 Zapornia atra
GCCGGAACCCCACTGCCCATTCTCTGCCCCTCCCCGCGCCATGTTGGGGGGGAAGAAGGGAGTAAAATCGTGATGAGTTTTAATTTTGCTAAGAAGGGAGGGGTGGGGGGAAGGTGCTTGAAGACCTGGCCGCGTCTTATCTTGTTCCAGTTCACTGGGTGTAGTAGTTGTAGTAAGTAGTAATAAATCACTTTTTTCTTTCCTTTCTTCTGTGCTGCGTCTGTTTTGCCCATTGCACTACTTGGAGAGTGATCCCTCTGTCCTTACCTCAAGTCCTAAGCCTCCCAATATCTATTTTCTCCCCCTTTTCGGCTGAGTGAGCGAGCGGCTTGGTGGGTATTTGGCCTTTGGTTAGGGCCAAAACCACCACAAGCATACATAGTAGAATTTTGCTAATCAAGTTGATTGGAAATGAAACTGGTTAGGAAATGCTTATGCAAGCAGCTCTGCTGGGAGATTAGCGGATGCAGTAACCTCTGACTACGGCAACAGACTGAAGGTGGTAATTATTTCACCAGTGTTGCTCTAGCTGGAGAAGGGATGTATGAAAACAGCTTAAATTATAAAAAGGGTATGGATCCTATATAAATACAGATTGAAGCACTCACTCCATTGCCCAGTGGAAGCACTGAATATGCAGTCAACTCAAGAGCAAAACCAAGAGAGGAACAAAAAAGGGAGATTCTGTAAAAAGACTTATACAAGGTCTTACTCTTTTTTTTTTTTTTTCTTTTCTTTTTTTCCAGTACAGTTTTCCAGGAATTACTGTTGAATCGTGAGGAATTGCTCTTGTAGCAAATATAGATTTGTGCAGAGAAAGTCAAAACTTCCCTACTCATACTAGCTTAATTGCCTACTCATACTAGCTTTATTTTAAAACAAAAAGACTGGTGAGAAATCACTTCCAAATATCAATTTCGAAGAAGTAGCTGGAAAAATAGTTATACGACAAGGCTGATTTAAGACATTCCAAGTGTAGAAGTAGCTCAAGTTGATCGTAAACCTGATCTTCACTGAAATATGAACAACAAACAAGGAGGCTTGAAGTGCTTCATTAAGATGAATCCGAACTTTTTTCCTTTCTATTTCCTTTAAAAACCACAGCTGGTGATGGGGACAATGATTTTGTGACAAATGATTCTGACATTTACATATTTTACTTAATGTTACCAGATAGTTCTAGTTTATTGTTATGATTTATGAATAAAAAAGCCTACCCGTGTTTAAACTATGGTATCATTCCATAATGTTCTCCTTTTATGTTTTAGGATTTATATAGCACATTTATGTTTTCTATTGTGCTTACTGGGAAAATTCTTACTGGCAACACCTTCACTTTATCCTCCTTTTCTTTTTGGAGAATACCTTTGGGCACAGATTATTGATTTTTGCTATAATCCTAATGCTACAATACTCCAAATACAGATCATTTATATCACAAGTGATTGTATTTGCAGTGCATCAGGAACCATCTAATTGTACTTTCAGCTTCCTATTATAGTCCCTTACCCTCATCTGGCCTTATTCATGGTGGCAGATTCCCGTGAGTGCATGGAATTCTTAGTGAACTAGGTAGAACGATAGATGGATGCAGCTCAAAACCAGAAATGTTAAAACGAACCTTTAATTCCAGCACTGAAGTTGGGATCCTGTTGCACCATGTTCCTTCAGTAAGCAGTAAAAGTGGCAGACAGGTTCGGAATGTGATTCAGCCAGACAAAACTGTAACTGATCTTCTGCAGATGCCTTTGTAGGAGGCCCAGTGAGATCACACACCTAGGAGACATCTTAACATGATGCATGAGTTACAAGTGCAGTGTTACATACAAACTCAAAAGCAAGCCAAAGACCGCTGTGCTTTGCTTCCTCCATCTGCACCTAGCTGCTTCATAGGGGTTTCAGGGTTCAAAAATATTGTCAGGTTATCCAGTTGTAGTTCAAATTAGCTTTTACTAGGACCAGGTTTCTGTAGACAACATATACTCCATGTATTTCTTTTCACAGTGAAGAACTCTGAAAAAAAGAATCACTTTATCTTGGAGGGGGGTGCTGTTGTTCTTTTTTTATTAAAAAGAAATATATCAGGAGGCTGGTTGATAGATTAGGACACCAGAAAAATGAAAGGCAAGTTAAGACAATATAAGACCAAATCCATTAATGGAAATAACTATCATGAGGTGGATCAATGGGATACGCTTTTTTAAAAAAACAGTGCAAGAGTGGGTGAAAGCTTTGCTAACATTGTCCAAATGTTCCAGGCCAGGATCAGAGGACCATTTTTATGTTATGTTTTCCTGTAGTAAGCAATGTTTCTGTTAGAATTTGAGTTCTTTTGTTTCCAGTTTAGTTTACCTAATAAAGAAATCAGCCGTATTTAAAGAGAAAAATTCCTACGTCTCCCATTAGAAATTAATTACAATGTTCAAAAACTGAGTGGAACAATTGAAACATTTCCTGGAAATCCTCATTGTGTTTCTGTGTGATTAACTGTCAAACTATAAAATTTATTTGTTGAAATTATGGCTGTGGAAACCCACTTGAGTGAGCCCTAGCATGTAATTCCAGACTGTTACCATGCTGTTCAAGAATTGTTCTTCGTATATATTGGCTTTTTTGACCATATGACCATATGCTTAAAAATTCATTTTCAGGAGCTGAATCAGTTGATGAGACTGAGTTATATTTATATTATCTCCACGAGTCCACTTAAAATAAAACTCAGTATCAATTTTTCTGATTTCCTAGTTAGCCATCACCTTGAATGGAGTGTGCTGGATGAAGGATGCTGCAACCATACTTTATTTTTCATTGCTTTCTATTTATCTCATATAATATATAATGCCTAGAGTGGCATTACTGCTTATTACCTTGGTTAGGATTTAACTGTTTCCACTAACTGGCAGAATTCATTTTCGGGGCGGGGCGGAGAGAAAAAAATATGTTTCCTCTTGGTTTGCAATTTCTAAACTCAACAGATGCATTACATAGTATTTTCCTTTTTTTGTTGTTTCCATATTATACTTAGTATACAAAGCTAAAAATATCTGTGCTTTCAATTACAGGTGATTTCAAAATGAGTTAATTTATGGAAAATATTCTTGAATTAGTATCTCTAAAGTGATTCCACCCTCTTCCCTTCTATACATAGGAGAAGTAAAACCACAGGGTTTTTCTGACTTCTGATTTTACTGTCTTCCATTAAAAGCAGGTGTTTTCTGGGTTTTTTCCCTCTGATTATCCCCTGTATTACTTCATTTTAGGACATGCTTTGAAGAAGCATATAGGCAGCTAACAAGTATAAGGAACTGAGAACTAATAAATTAACTAGATAATCTGCTTCCTTGACTTGGCTTGCTCCAGTGATGTTCTATTGTGATTTTAGGAGTGCTTTTTTGTTTTTCTTAATCTCATCAGCTTGTTTTGACTTGTAATGGCTATTCAGAAGCACCTATAATTTTTGCTGTTAATGACCAACTGTGAACTCCATAGTTGGAATGATGGCCATTTCTCTTGTTAAATCCTGGGGTAAAGGTATTTATTCATTTGAATGGTAGGTATTTATTTTAAATATTGACTGAAAAGGCAGTAGATCACGAAAGTTTAGAAGTCTAAAACCATGAGTTCAATTTATTTTATTCCAGCTTAGCACCATGCATTATACCTGATACTTTTCCTGTTCTCTAAATAGTAAACGTATCAGGCACTGAATCAAAACCAAACCTAACCTGTAGTTACATCTTTACAAGGAGTATATTAACTTGTCAGAAATTCATTAAAAAGATCATCTGTGAGTTTTTTAATGGAATTATTTTGACACATAGACATAAGAAGCAGCAGAAGGATACAAGAAAACTCTAAGTTAATTACTTGAACTTAGAAACCTTAGCTGAAATATCGAAAGACAAAAAAAATACTGTTTATTTTTGCTTAAATATTTCTGACACTTCTCACAGATATAACATCTTTTCCTGTGGTATTAAAAAAGATCTTTCTGGGATTTGAAATATGTAAGAAAAACAATGCTATTAGCTTAAACATCTTTATCTATATAGATGTTCTATGATGTAGCGGGGGCTAGCTTCAAAACATGATGTTTTGGAAGATGAAGTACAACCAGAATTGAGAAAGAATGTGAGAAATAATTATTTGGGGATGGTTACTTCACTGACAATTCGAGTTTAATCCTTATTCAAATTGAATTTCCTTTGAGAAAGCTTAAGGCCATCACTCTATCATCAGACAACAAAACTGACTGTTACTCATTTGAGTTGTTTTTGCTTTGCTTTTTATTAAACCTGAAAGATGTATGGTGAGCTAGTACATTCGTAAACTAAGCCTGCAAAACTACAGCAGATTTATAGTCATGCTTAATTTGGTAGGAAAAAAAGCTTTAGTGAAGTTTGTGTTTTCTAATCTTTTTCTAACAAACCTCAGTTCTCATTCCTGTCACCTTTCTTTTGCCACATTTTGGTTTCTACTGCTCTTTTGTAGTGTATGTTATATTATTTTTTCATTTCTAGATAGAATTAAGGTTTTACAAAAGTAAACGGTGGTAGCGGTGTGAGATTCAGAATTGGCTTAGGTGCCTGTGTTAACCACCCTCTCTCTCTAGACCTCTAACATGACACTTGCCACATTTTCTTTTCATGGAAAAATCTTTGAAATCTGAAGGGAAAGTCTGGGCTGTGTATCACCATAGATCCCATGCCTGACAGTGTGAGTGTTGCTGTAAGCAGGGTGGGGAGGTAAGCAGAGCAGTACCACAGAGCTGAGTAGATAAGGGTTTTACCATGAAAGAAGGGACACAAGAAGACCAAAACTCTTTCAGATTATTATATTGAATAACTCAGGTTATTTCAAAATTAGTGTAGAAAGTGAAGCCCAAACTTTTATAGACAATATGGATCTGGAAAAACATTAAGCAGGACAGAACCACAGCTTCCTTGTGCCTATGTCAAGCCTTAACACAGTTACCTGGAACATCAGTCACAATAGTGACAGTACTTCACTTGGTCATATTTTGCAGCAGGAGGGGAGATTTCAAGCATTTCTCCATTCTCTTCAGGCTTCACTCTGCTGACAGATGGTTGGGGTCTACAGCCATGCTAGTCTGTATCAGTGACAACTTCCCTATCTCTGAACCTCCATTTTATATGCACAGTATTGGTTTTCTCCCTTCCTGCTCTTTAAAATGCTAATACTATTTGTTTATTTATTTTGCCAAAAAAAAAAGGCTTTGGGGGGAGCAACCAAGACCAACAAAAGTAATAGTTGCTAATTGTTTTTCTAGAGGTTTAAGATCTCTGCACATTGTAAAGCTAAAACAAATCCTCTTCCCTGTGACATGTAAATGTGGACAGGTTATTATTTGGAAAACAGTAGAGAAACCTGTATCTTCTGTCTCATTAAGTTATTTTGGTATAGGACCATAGTAATCAGCATTGCTTGGGGCTGAAACAGATGCCTGATATTATGATTAAGGATATGTTTATGCATATAGCTTGAGAGAAATAAAACAGAACAGGACATAGCAAGATTCTACACCCAGGCAGTTGTTCTTCTGAGTAGGTTGATAGATTACAAGAATGACATTGCTGACCTCCTTCCTTTTTCATAAACAATACTATAAGGAATAAAAATACACAATAACCAGCAGAAATCCATCTGAAAGGTATTTGTCTGAATATGCTTCTCAATCACAGCTGAAGCACCACTTAGGTAGATTCAGCGTTACATTTTTCCTCCTGATAGTTGCATCAGGATTTTGCTTGAATTCCAAATGTTAAGTATACTACTGATACAATAACATGAAATGATTAATGGCCTATCTAGGAAATGTGTCATGTCAATAAAACTGGTTTTTAATAGCACCGTTGCAATTCCCCAGTTGAAAGACTTTCAAGAGTCGGTTAAGACAAAACCTATTTTTCATTACAGAAATTCCTTAGCAGTTCTGTACCTGAGCACAGAGGACAGAACGGGCTCAGGAACTACACAGAGCATTATTATTGCCACTCTGCTCCCATTCCCTCACTCCTTATCAGGAAAGAGGCAGTACAAAAGAAATACTGCTCGAAGTTCTTTTCCTATACCTCCCAGAAATTCACTAGCCAAGCTAAACTCTGTTGCAAAATAGGGACTGGAAATATCACTGATATCACACTATTGGTATTCAGGAGTCATATTCCCCCAAATTATTAATTGAAACATTCCTTTGTGTGTGTTGGCATGCCCAACAGTAGGAGGCTCTGAGTTCCTTAAATATACCACCTAACATCTTTTTAATTCTTTTTCTTGGGGAAATCTAGCCTGAAGGTATGCATTAGGGTACCACAGGCTTTATTTACAAGGGAGGTTTACTGAACAACATTTGAAAAGTGTAGATAAAGGAATCTAAGCTAGAAAAACCCAGTCGTGGGGTTTTTTTTTTCCTTTTTCTTTCTTCCTAACCTGAAAGTGCCAATGGCCTTGTACTTCTGTAACTATATAAATGCTGGCACTGCCACAGCCTAGAGTTAGCTGGTGGGGGTTCTGGAGCACATGGCTTAGTCCAAATTAGTGCACTAAATCTTCATATGTGACATGAATTTCTTTTTGCTGTGTACTGTGGAGATTTTGTCTGTTCTGGTTTCCTACATGTGCATACTCCTGGCCTGCCACTTCAGTAGACTGAAGTAGCATGGTTTTGGCATACTCCTTCCTTCTGGTAGTTGTATCATCTCATTTATCTGGAAATTAGTCACAGATTCAGTCAAAGGTGATTGTTTCTTCCAGGAATTGCATTACTACAATGCTCATTTCTTCAGTCAGAATTCATGCCTCTAAGGTGGGTGCAGCCTTCTGGGATCTAGTAAACCTAGTGAAGAGATGATAGTAGATAAAAGTGAAAAACCCCACAAAAACCTCCTGAAAATCTCTGGAAATCTTGTTCCTGAAAAGCTTCAACATTTTAATACTCAAACTGATTGCATGGAATTACCGGCTGTTAAAAGCTGAACTTGATTCCTCCTTTAATTATTCTGAACATATAATACATGACTAAATTTAAAGGTCACCCACTCACCCCAGGCCCTACAAATGTGCTTTGATGTTGAAAGGTTTTCAATTAAAACCTACTGGGGTTGGAATACACCAGCAGGGTCTGTAGGGTTAAATTGGGCACTACTATTTCTGGTTGAATGAATCCTTTCCACTTCGTGTTGGGGCACAGCACAACCAACTGTTCCCTAAGGGAGAGGAGTGGGTCACAGTAGCACAGTCAGGACCCCGCTTGGCAGTGCCCAAGCAAGGTGAACGGGCCTGCCTGGATGTGGCGGTGAGGTCTGACCAACAGTCCACAGGGCCAAGCTGGGCACACTAGGAACAGAATCAGCTCTGGTGATGCTGATCGAGGTCAGATATATCTCAGTGATTGACAGCCACATCCACAGCGATAAGGCGGGTCCAAGGTGAGGCTGGGAAGTCAATGCATGTCTTGGTCCAGGTCTGGATGAACTGGTCCTATGGCCAGGCACAGTCCCAGCTGTCATGCAGCTGATGCTATAGTTCAGGCTGGAGCCAGGCATGAGAATGTCAACTTAAAAGCAGTTCCCACAGGAAGGGGGGTCAACCCTGGCTCAGGCCTCCCAGCAGAGCTGTTGGGGAAGGGGACAGCCCGCAGCTACACTATGGCTGAGTTATCCCTGAGTTTGGGCAGCAAGAGCTCCAAGAAGGGGGAAGCTCTCAAGGCCATTACCCTTTGATGCATTAATGTTTAGGAGAAATCTGGCTATTTCTCTACTTAAAATGATTTCTTTACCAGCAGAGCAGAGACACTCTTTTTCTTTATATTTCTGTCACAAAACAATTGGTGTGTCATGTTGCATTATGTCATATCATATGGTGAAACACAAACTGACATACTGTATCCGAAAGGTATTTGAACATATCATGTCAGAAACTAGAAGAAAGAATACATGCTCTTGCTCTCACTGTCTTGGCAGAAGTTGTTGTTTTCCACTCTTCTCTTAATTCCCCTGGACTGCAAATTTATATACATATAAAAAAAGTATATCACTGGAAAGACAAGCACCCACTTCTCTAATCTTTCCCTCTCTTCTTTGAGAACAAGGAAGAAAGCCATGAGTATGCCAGAAAAAAACCCAGGTGAGTAAATTTGCTTTTGAAAAAAAAAAAAAGGAAAAAAGTCAAACACATGACCACCTATGGCAAGATTAATTAAAGTAATTTGAAAACTTGAAATTAAAAGAAAAAAGGAATAAAAAAACCCAAGTGCATAAGAAACCAGAGAAACCTGATGCCATTCATCATCACTTTATGGGACGGTACTTGTCAAAGATTAAAATTAAGGGACAGGCAATAAATACAAACCAGTTGTTTTGTTTCGGGGTTGTTTTATTTTCTTTTATTTTTCTCCCCCTAAGGAGGAATCCAGGGCAGTGTGTGCTGTCTCAGTGTGCTGGTATTAAAAATCCTCAGCCATAGGTATTGTTACTCTTGGGGAATCTATATGGCCCGACCTCTGCTGATAGATCTTATCCATTTTATATACTCTTTCATTCCTTTAACTATGTACTTTGTCACTGATGCTTTTCCAGGACTGTAAAAAACGAAATACAATCTCATTTGTATTCATTCTCCTTTCCTACAGCTTTCTGTTATTCATTCTCTTTTCTATCACAGCTATTCACTTTCTTCTCTTTTCTGTCTTCCTTCCTTGCTTCTGCTCTTCCCTTTCTTACTTTTTTGGCATGTTTTCCTTACTTTTGACCTTCCCCCATTCTTGTTTTTCTCCAATCACCTTATGGCCTCTATTCCTTTTCCATAATATTTTACATTTTTTCTCATAAGTGTTTTCTTCTCTTTTCTTCCTCTGGAGTAGAAACTTTAATTTTGAGGAAAAAAACTTTCAAAAATATGTTGCTTCCCCAGTATTCTTCTGCTATGGTAGGTATCTGAGGTGAGACGGCATTAATATTTAAGGATTAATATTTACAGACCTGTTTTATGAATCCCCAGATTGATTTAGCTTATAAGTAATGCAGGAAAACAGATGAATCATGGAAATGGTAAGGTCTACTTTCTTAAGATTCATAAATCTTAAAGCCATTCTGAGGTGAGCAGCTTTTGGAAGAGCAACACCTAATGACTGAAAGTCATTAAATGTCCAAAGTCCAAAACAAGTCCAAAATTTAACTTTCGCAAGTAATGAAAGTGATCGTTAATGGTTATAAAAAGGTGCCAAACTCTTACAGAATTACATCACTTCTCTTAAAAATTTATGAAGTCTAAAGATTTCAAGTAACACTAGGTTTCTTAGGTACCCAGGTGATAAATATGCTATTTGTTAACATCACGTGAGTGCAATGCCCCTCAGGAATTGCAACACCAATGTTTCACAAACTCCTGCAAACTGAAAATTTTAACTTTATTCTCATTTGCCAGTTGTCAATGTTACACACTGTATCTGCTCATATCTTCCTTTCATACAGGTAACACATATTCTTCTGTATGTACTCCAGCTTTTATTAACCTAGATGGCAATTTTTTTCTTTCTGTATTCATGTCTAGATTGCAAAGCAGTTTGAAATATATATTGATCCTCCTGGAATTACCAAAATATATACACATTTGTTTAGCTTAATAGAATTTTGTAGGATATCCTGAGGAAAACTGTGCACACTTACACTGCTCTTAATCTACAGTTTATCCATGCTGTATGAATCCAGAAGGTGCCAGAACTCCAATTTCCCCAGCACGTTGTTCTCAGACTAGATTCTATTTTAATCTTTTATTGTATACACTTTAGCCAGTATAAAGTAAGTTGTTCTCAAGGGCTAAATCATTCATTGTAAACTATTTTCTACTCCTACACTCCACATTCAGATTAATTAAATTTAACTGTGTAATATTTAATAAATCCCCAAAAAGAGAGCTTACAATACTTAGGGGTTCTTTGCTGATCTTATCAATAAAGTGATATTATTTTTCTGCATCTACCTACGTTGCAGTTACACAACCGTGGCACTTCAATATTTGTCCTAGATAGATGTTCTCTAGCAAAACTTGTTGCAGCAGTTCAGGGTTCATACCCTCCTCTCCACGGACGGGTGGTTGGAATAGAGGTGAATATGAGCCACTCCCCATCAACAAGATGGTAGTTAAGCACTGATAGAGGGTGGTTTGTGTCCTTTATCTAACAGCAGTGAGTTCCGTAAGTAATAAAAGGTAGAAAAAGTAAAACCAATTTATCTGTCAATCATTATCTTTGTGATATCCTTTGCTGTTTGATATTTTTAATTGAGTTTTCTATGCCTCATATACAGCATAGTGTATCATAAGCTATAAGTACTTTTGTTATTCTCATAATTTTTCTGTTTTAAAAATCATTATTTGCTTTGTATTAAATGCTTTTGTCTTCTAGATACGAAACCCAAATATTTTTCAAGGTCAAACCATGAAATAGAGATTATTTTTTCTTTCAACATGGACACCTGAAATGGCATCAAAGCATTTCTAGTACTAACATTAAAAAATGCTCAAATTACAACTGAAACATTGAAAAAGACGTTTGATGTCCTTTTGTAATTAAGAACTTCTGCCAGACCCAGCTACAGAATGACTACATTTTCAGACCATCTAGTAGAAGGTATCATTCTTGAATAAAATGTGACATTCAGAGGTTGGATCATTGTACATCTTACACACAATAAGTTATACAATGGAAGCATTACTGCAGTATCTTAAACAGAGGATTTAACACATTTACTGGCCTTCTGACAAGGAAAACATAGGAATAAACTAAATGTGTTTGTCACACAAACTTGCAAGAATATGATCCATTCTTCTTCTGGCAATGAGGAAGCAGTAAGAGGGAAGACAAGAGAGAACTGTATCTTGTAATAGTCAAGGACTTTGCTTTCTTTTTGTGTTGTTTATTAGTTTTGTGCTAGAAAAAAATCAGTTGAACTCCACGGTAAGGCTATGTACTTGTGTAATCCGTGCACAGATGCTCTCTTTTACCTGCAGATTTCATTTTAATATAAGACAGGCAGAACAGGCTACTTTCCTTGAACCTCCAAGCTCTTCAGATTTTACTAGTGAGGCATTCTGAAACCAATCATGTTATTTTAGTGTTTCCTGTACTTTAGTTTTGGTTTATATATTGTGTATTTGGACACTTCTCATCAGTTTAGGGCTAAAAGCATAACGAAGTCTCATTATAAAAAAGAAAAATCAAAAGCAACATGCACTGTGCACTTAGAGTGCAACACTGCAAGACAGTTCTGTTTTCAAGAGGTCGTTTACTCTATCAACCCATCGTATAATGTGACACATATAGCTGATGCAAGTCTCTAATGTGTGTAATATACACATCATAAAAATGCACATTTTGGAAAACAAAGTGGCACTTATTCAAGATGGAAATTTATAGGAGAAGTCACTGGAGAGAAAAAAATCCCAAAGGACCTGTATGCGCCTTCCCTTGATTTTGAATAAATTGTGAAACCAGGAACTGGGTAAGAAGAGAACTTGCAACACGTACACATATCTGCTGAATATTATGATTCCATATGCACTCATGTAGTTTAAGGAATATTGTTATAGAGAGTGATAGAAAAATGGTAGAAAAATGGCAGGCCTGAATGTGGGTTAGAAACAAAACTGTTCTAGCATTGAAGGAAATTCAGTGTTAATGAACCATTTTCTAGTGTTGTTTATTGTTCTTTTACCAAAATTCAGTACTTTTTTGGTGCTTATTTTTTGACATGTAAAACCAGCTGCATGCCAGTGCCATTCAGGTGTGTACTCTTTACTGAGTCATGCTGCAGAACGTGTCACATCCTCTATGCAATTTCTGAGTATCGTGAGCTTAGTAATGAAGTTAGAGACATAAAGCTTGGTACGTTTTTGGAAAAAAAACCCAAACAAAGCAAACAAAAAAGCAACACAAACACACACACATCCCTTCACCCACAACCACTCTTTATCTCTTTATTATGAACTCATTACTCTGCTGGCTAAGTTTTGGAATAGAGCATGGGATGTAAATGGTGTGTATGGCCACAGTGGTTTTCAAAAGTGACCTGATCATCACTAGAGAATCAGTACAACCAGGAGAATCTGGCCACTCCATATTTGGCTGCTTTTTCCAACTACAATTTTTATCAATATTCAGAGAGTCAAACCATTCCCTCCAAAAGATTGAGAGTCCCCCTACATACAGAAATAGGGTTTACATTTGATTTCTTTAAGGCAATCTAAGAATAAATTCTTTTCATATAGATTTTTTTTCTGAATCTATATTGAAGCATTTGAATTGTGCTCGTGGAGGTACGTTTATAAGAAAAAATATTACCTTTTATTCGATAATATATCCTGCAAAAGAAATGTCACAGGCTTTTTTGGCCCTTCTCTATAGGGATGTGGAAAACAATCTTGCTGGGAGGAAGAGAGCTCAAGGGAGAATATAGATGTCCTGTTAATCAGGACATAAAAAGAAAGGAGAAACTACGATGTGACACTGACTGGTGGAAGAAAATCTGGCAAACAGCAAAGAGAAGATTGGGAGATATGACAATTTAGGGAATGTATGTATAATTTATAAATCCAGACTTATTTTATGAATTTCATGTACGACTCTATTCCTCAGTCTGTATTTAATCTATCCCTTGTTGGCTGGGACTATGTCATAGATCACACACTATGTGAAAACAGATACAAGAGTAATCTAAAAAGAGATTACATGATATGACTTTTTCTCAGTACAACATATGCTAAATAGACTGGTTAAACTAAAGGAAACTGATTGTCTCAGGTTGTCTGCTTCTAAATTAGAGCGATGGAAATTGCCTGGTGAGAAAACAGATGAGAAAAGAATGCATGTTCTCTGAGCTGTGGAGCAATCTGAACGAGTGAGACAAAGCTTGCTGAGAGAGCTTGCAGGCTGATCAGGAAGACAGGGAGGTTTTAATACCATGGAAGAACTGTCCAAAGCTTCAAGGTCTTACAGGGTGTCAATGTTCCCATAGAGAAGGTTTTTATTTCCAGGATTTTGGCTGGCTTGTTTGCTTTTTACTTTGGGAGTTGTAAGTCTAGGTGCTTTCTCCATTAACATGATGTGTGTAATAATATGAATTTATGGACTCCGCTTACTTTTTAAGTACTCTACAACCTCAGGAGAAGAAACTGTAAACTGCAGTAGTCAGGAGGGGAAGCTTTATGCTGTGCAGAGGTTAGAAATAGCCTCAGAGATCTTAATTATAGACTCTGAAGGCTGCCTGAGAATAGGCATCAGCACCTATATGTTGCATATGGTCAGCAGGCATCCAGTGTTCAGTTTCAAAGCACAACAACAAAGGTTTCATGACTGGGCCTATTATGAGAGGGAAGGGACGTTCAAATAAAAGTAATTAGAGGCAAAGGAAAAGCAGGTAAGAGATAGGTATCTATGATGGAGAAGTTGGTGCCTAAAGGGAGATGAGTGCTAAGACAGAAGTAGGTTACCTTAAGCTATCTTAGTGCAGAACAGTGGAAAAAATACAGATCAGAGGAGATGTTGTTGGCAAAAGTTTCATGTTTTCATGTCAATGCAGAAGAGGACTCTAGCTTAACGATAGAGGAAAGCTATCCAGCTAAACAGAGAGAGAGCATCTGAAGTGGCAGTGCATCTGTTGGACAGGTCTCTGGTGTTGGGAATTGAAAAATGAAGTGCTGGCAATGACGAATTGCAAGCAATGACTTTTCACACCATACTAGAAATAGTGGGTGAAGGTTTTGACCTCTGTGTTTCCATGAGGTTGGTAAGGTTTTCCTGCATGGTGCATCTTCCACCAAAAGCTTGCTTTAAGATTTTGTCTGCCCCCTTCATTTTGCACAGCCAGCAGAAGATGTACCTAAAAGTTTCCTTTAGTTTTGGAAATTGGGATTTCCCTTAATTTGGGGATCCAAAATAGAGGTATTTAAACTCTTCCAGTGGGCTGGATCCATTACAGTTGATGGATTCTGTTGTCTCTCTTTTCCACCTTCTTTTTCTGAGAGCCCATGTGACTCGTGTAGTCAGTTCAATGGCATTGAAATAGTTTTGTAAAAGCATACATACAACAACAGAGAGATGCAGAGACTTAGAATTCATTTGTGTGTCAGGAAGCAATAACTAGGTAGAATTCATACGATGGTTAATGGAGTATTTTGGTTTGTGTTCCCTAGGCTGAAAACCACTGTGCAGCAGTAATCTCACTTTCAATTCTATACCACAGTGTGACCCTGCTTGAACTGCACAAGGAAATCCACATCGCCCGTTGCAGTTTGTTTGCAGAAAATGGGGATCAGAGAGCTGAATGCTTCTTCTGTCAACTACAAATGGCCTGGTCAGAAAACCAAGGTAAGCAGCTGCTTTAATTTTTGTCAATAAAAGGTGGTAAAACAGCCCATGCTGTTCTGAGATACAGCTGTGCCTTCCTGTCAGAACGTATATTGCGCTCAGAAAGGAATGGCACAATGTGTTATTTGGTTTCCTGACACTCAACACAGATGAAAAATGAGAGAAGAAACCACCAGTCCAGAGAGATACAACATCTTCTTCAATATACCATAATAGATCAGTGGTAGAAGTAACAGTGGAATACGATTTCACTGTTGACATCTTCTCTACGCCTAATGACACCCATAATCTTCTCATTGCCTGGGGACAAACAAGACAAGGAAGAAAGGGAAAACAAATGTGCCCAACTGAACCTGTTTTAGAGGGCTGACAATTACTTTGATACTCACAGAAATCACACATCCAAATTAATACATATGATAGTCAATTTAACAACAAGATTTATCCTGAATATTACCAAAAGACATCATATCATGTCTGACTGGTTTTGTGCAAATATAGGCACGTCCTAAATCTGATTAAAATACTAAATTGAAGGTGACTAAACAAGTGATGAGATAAAACCCAAAGATTTTTTTTAAAACCTTTTCTTACATTTGCCCTTATAATTCTTTTCCTCATCCCAACAGGCAGAGTGAGCACACCTGGTGGGGGGAGGGGGGTGAGTGTGTATGGGTGTAAGCCCAGCATAACAAAGATACAGGGAAAAGCATGGCTGTGTTTTGCCAACGTCCATGTTATGGCAAACACTGAATTGAAATCCTTCATATCCTGTGTGTTCAGAATTGAATAAGATAACCAAGCACATTGCCCTAAGAATCAGCATTCTTTGTTTTGAAGTGGCAGATTATGTAATTGGCTCTAGCTCTTGCTGTTTGGACTTCAGTTACTTCCCATTCACTTTGCTTAAACAATGAGTTCAGGTTTGATTTCCGATCAGTATATGTTTACTACCAGTAATTCAGCACAATAACCTTCCCTTCCCCCTCCTCAAATGTTAAGGCCTTACAGAGTTTTTTAGTGAAGGTTAGAGGACTGAGCACAAGTTTTTGTTTGTGCCAGCTTGCCCTGGAAAGGGAAATCTTTGATATAGCATCCCAACTGACCCAGCAGCTGAAAGAGAAGCAGAGTATCTCCACAGCAACCCAGGACAGACTACAGATGCTGTTTTTGTTTTACTGTCTCCTTTATATCTCTTTATGAGGTGAACACTGTCATAAGTTTAAATTGTGCAGCTTTTTCCTTTACCATGTCTTTAAGCATTTAGACTAACCAAGGTCCTGTTCCTGTGATCCCAAGTTGATGTCAGAATACAAATATCCTCTAAACACAAATGCAGCACAACTGTGGTCTGACAATGATGTGTGCACTAAGTTCCCAGCCTGGCCCTCGAGCAACCATCATTACTTGGGAGGGTACAGTTCAGAGTCGATGTCTGACTTCTTGGTTGCAATGGTCAACCAATTAATAGAAGTACAGGGTTGTTTTTCTTTCATCTTCTTACATCTGATAAGACTTTATACATAGCAGAATATTCAGAGTACAGATGAAATGACTTCCTTTTTCTTCCTGTTCTGTGTTGTTGGTATTCAGTATCTCACAAAGCTTGTCTCAAACAGCCTCTCACAGAATAAAAACAAGACGTATCAAAACTGTTTCTTTCTTACAGGATAAAAAGAGACCTAAATCCTAATATTTATATTAACTTAAATCAGTATTCTTTAGCTGACTCTCTGTTACCTATTTCTTCACTGTTCTGCTTCTGGCCAGGCCAGAGTTCACCTCTCCAAGCAGCCAGCCCAGGTGAGCCGAGTTAGCCCGGGCTGTTTCTACCCCACCAGACATCACTGTTCCATAAAAGGGGCTGGCTGGGGAATGGGTGCTCTTGAGTGCCTCTGTAGTAGTCTGAGTGTGCTTAGGTCATTGGATCTGTCCTCCTGTTGTGCTCTGAGTGTGACTGAAATTTGCTGTGGACTGTTATTATTCCCCTTTCATGGTGCTTTTGTCAGAAAGCTGTCTTTTTCCCAACCCGTGGAGGCTCTGGCTGTTTCTCTTTTGAGAGTGAGTGATGTGTGGTGCTCTGCCACTATTTGGGGCTGAACCACCACATTCACTAAAATAACATCTGTACTAGTTTGTCAGGAAAAAAAAATAAAGAAAAAAGACAGTATTTGGGGAGAAAACATCTCAAAAAGAAATTAAGAACAGTCTGTGTTGTGTAGCTGCCATACAAAATCCATCCACAAAATGCATCCACATGCATTTTTCCACATGCAAAATGCATGTGCATGACATTTTGCATATATTCCAGGCTATTTTAGAAGGCCTGGTGTCAAGTTTCACCTTGACATTCAGAAATCAAACTACTTTGCTGAAGAGTCAAGAACTGAGTTTTGTTGGAAGTGTTGGATTCACTGGAGATTTTTTGAAACACATCTTATAAATCTACAGTGGAACACTTCTCTTCATACAGTAGATCCTAACTCCCACCTGTGCGAAACAGAAAAGATATAAGAGGAACATAGTGTGTTCATTTTGAGAGAAGTGTCAAGTTTATCTTAATTTTTTTCATTTTCCATATAGCATCACTGAAGCAAGCACAGTTAAGAGGAAGTACTTTAGAATTGCTTTTCAAAAGCAAGTTCTTCTGGCAAATCAAAAAAACACTTGTTCAAAAAGTTATTACCTATATTTAGATTCAGTTGGAATATCCACCTTTCCATTTGCTCTTTTTTTTTTTGGTACCAGAAGGAATAAAGATATCCTTAAATGAAAAAAAAAATTCCATCAAGCACAGTTCTTCAAGCTAATTTTACTCAAAGTGGTTTCTACTGTAGAATTTTTTTGTTTATAATGAGAAGCAAGCATTTATGAAAATGCATAAACACTTTTTGTGAAAATCCAGGCCTTTAAACCAACTTCAGTGAAACTATGCTTACATTGATGTATTGGAGCAGAAGTAGCATATTGCATGTCTGTTTAGGCTGGGATATGAAACTACAGTTTGCATCATTCTTGTTAATTTAATTGTTTCACTTCTGTGCTGCATCTCTTTATTTAATTTTTACTTTTTTTTTTCCCCCAAATTCTTCTAGGAGCTGGCTTGTATAGATTCCATTCTAATGAATGTTCCATTTGCTTGTTTTAAGAATTTTTTTGATTTGAAATCTGAAACCTAAACAGAAGTAGTATCAGGCAAAATGCAGAAAGGATTCCTTTCTCAGTTTAGCTAACCCTTGTGGGCAGTTCCTCAGTACTTGCCTTCTCTAATCCCAGAACTCTATTGGACTGTAAAGCAGTCGTTTTTGGGATACGCGCAACTGTGGTGTTGGATGAAATCACTGAGATTCTTGCCATTCATAATCACTGTAAACAAGAATGTTCTTTACAGAAGTAAAAGTAAAGTCCATGGCTGGATTGGAGTGCAAGGATGCCTTACTCATATTGTATATGTGAGTCCTCACAACACTTTTAGTTCTCATTAGTTTGCTAACGTGAAATAGAGCTACATTCTTTTAGCTGGATTTAGCATTTGTTTCTGCAGACAGACATATGTTTATGATACCTCTTTTAAGACACTATAAGTCTGTTAAATTTCTGTATTTTCTATATCACAGAAAATAATGAAATTTATTATTGTGCCTGACCACTGGATGCATAAACTTGAGACGTAGTTTCACACTTTTGACTTGGAAATCTGACTTTGATTAAAAAAAAATACACTTTCGGAGTATGCAGGGGCTCTTGGCTGCCTGCAGTCCTGTCCATTTTAATCTGATATCATGCTTGTTAATTGGTTGGACCACCTTACTGGGGTGTAGATGCCAAGAAACAAGAGTTTTATGTAGGCACTTTGCATAATAAGGTGAGTGGCATCATTTGCAGCTGGGAGATGCATCACACTGATGTCTTCAAAGCACTAATGCCTCATGTCTTTTAACAGTGGAGTACACCTGGTGGCATCTCTGTGCCAAATATGCCTCTAAATGGTGGAGGGAAGGAAAACATGGGACACAAGGCAATTTTCTGCTGCCAAAACAGGCTAGCTATACTGCAGCTGGCAGCTTGGACCACTTAGAGCATATCTAACGTGAAAACACTGCCTGGTTCAGGCTGAAGGGGAAAAATTCAACCACCCAATTAGCCTTACTTTGAGAAACTGGCTGATGCTGATAAGACAGAGTGGTGGAGGAGCAACATTGTTCAGTCCACATGGTGCTATGCAAAATCAGAGTTCCTGGCCTATTCATGCTGTGTGGAAGGTCTCCCTGTGCTCCTTCTGAGTTAGGGTTTGGCTTTGCTTTTCCACTCTTCATTGGTCAAGGTCTTCTGAGCAAAGTATCCTTTTCCTTCTTTTCCTGAAAAAATTAGCATATACTTCTGCTGCAGTGTTCAACATCAGGTCACCACCAGATCTTGACAGTAGCCCAAGAAGATATATACTTAGAAATCACATGATTCAGTTCTCAATGGATTCTTGACAGGTGCTTTAGGCAAATATTGCTACCAAAAATTCTGTTTGAAAGAGTCGTTAGCCTAAGGGATACGTAAGCCTGTACATTGACATATTTCAATTCAATATAGAGCAGATGCATTGCTTAGGACATTTTATGTCCTATTCTATTATATGTTTGTCCATTTATATTAATTCTTGGAATTTTCGAAATGGGAGATTGTCCTATGAATTTCTTGATGCAATATGTGGACCCTGCAGTCGATATGTATATATTTCTTTTTTAATCTCCATCTTATCAGCTGCCCTCCTTCTATCTTCCACCCATTTCCTACCAGTAGCTCTTTTGCAAATATTTCTCAATCTCTCTTTTGAAGCCAAACCCTTCTAAGCAAAATATTTTATTCCTGCTTTTTCTGCCAGGTATTTTTTTTTAATGCAGCTATTTTTCAAATGGAGCGTTTGTGCTAGTTTTGAGGTAACAGTCTCCTCTTACATAAGGCAGCACCATTATATAGGGAATACCAATAGGGATCAAGAATAGCTGGGCAACTAGAGAAATACCATCTAGAGACAGGGAAGAGTCTAACTGGTTCTTTTCCACAGTGACTGCATACTCTCTTTTCCACTTGATCTAGTGCTCAGCCATCTGGAAATGAGAGGTCAGAAAAAGAGACATTTCTACTTATATGCAACTTTCAATTTAGGTCTCAGGCTTCCTAGTAATAAACCTACATGGAAGTAAAATACCTGCAAAGCAAACAACGTTCTCAAGTGTGAGAATGACAGAGCTACAGAATCACTGCAGTTGGGAGGGACCTCTTGATATCCTCTAGTCCAAACCCTTGCTCAAGCAGGGTTAGAGCAGGTTGCCCAGGACTCGCTTCAGTCAGGCTTTGAGCATCTCTACAGAATCATTAAGAACATGTCTCTTCTTGTTGCTCTAACATGATTGAACAGTTGCTATAACCAAAAAGCAGTTATTGGTGCAGCAATACGTGGTTTGCTTAGAAAGGGCTTTCCCCTTTTTCCTAATGACTGCTCGAATAGAGGAAGGATTTAGGAGGAACAGAACAGAGTACGGGCTTGTAACTCTTTCTCATGTGGTGGCTGTGCGATGCGGAACACGGCGATGAACAAGCTCACAGAAAAGATTTAGGTAAATCTTTAGTCTGGCAATAAGTAGCCAGTACAAAATCTTCCAGAGAGATCTCAGCTGGAGTTCAGCCATTAAACTAACACCCAGTGCTGCAACACTTGGCATGGGGTGGGTGGGGAGCAGTGTCACTGCTCTGAAAGCAGCATGAAGAGTTGCACTTGTTATTATATATGTAGATGTGTATTTTGGGGTTAGGAAACTGTGAATGCATATGTTCTTGTATTAAAGAGAGATCTTAATTTTAAAGTTTAGTTTAGGTCTTTAGATATTTGACAGTCCTGTGTGTTTAAAAATGCAAATAATAATTTAAAAAACATTTTTAGTTCATTGCTAAGATATTTATACTCCAAACCTGGGATATTTTACAGGTTCTTTGCAGACAGCTTGTAAATGAATGTGGGTTTGTGTGGTCTGGTGACACATTTTGACAATGAGTTGCCAGAATATCTGCCTATCAATAAGTTTATCAGTAGACTCCATTTATTAAAGGGAAAATTAGTAATGGTCTTTGATTTTTTTTTTGTTTTCTGATTAAGGAACAGGAAAGATTGACAGTGGTTTGTTTTTTTGTTGTTGTTGCATTTTTCCCTACTTGCCTGGTGATGATTTTTTGCCCTGCAGCATTTGTAGTTTGATTTGAAATACCTGAAGGAATAAATTCTTTTTTCAGTGATGAGGATTAAAAGAGCACCAAGGTATTACTGTACTCAGGCAATTTTCCTTGGCATCTTGTACTGAGCATTCCTTGAAAGTAAAGATTTGCATGTTCCATGTTAATTATCTCACCTATAGTCACACTACCTTACCACAATACCTTAATGAAAATGCTATTTATATTAATAAACCATTACATTCATAAGAATAATTCTTCACACTGGTCTCAATTCTACATATAAAGCTGTTAATATTAACAAGGGGAAAAGAAATAGCCCTACCGCAAGCAGAAAGCAAGTTAGTGTGTCTGGCAGCTTACAGAAACAGAACACATCCATAGTTGTTACTTTACTGTACTCTTACGGGTGTTTCATGCCTCAGTCAACCTCTTTTTCTCCCTCAGGGTTGTGAATTCTCTTTATCTACTCATTAGTATGGAAAATTAACATCATTCCTGAGAATATTAGTGATCAGAATTTTAGTAATGCTTATATCAATATTAATCTCACTGCATTTTCCATTACAATTAATCAGATAGAATTATATTGTAAGTCCTGTGACATCCATATTTCTCTAATACTTGTCCTCTGTACTTGTGCATGAGAATTTAAAAAAAAGCCCCACCAACAAAGTATTGCACTTTGGAGGGAGACATTTATTTTTGCCTTAGTGGGGTTACTGTAATAGTTGACACTTATCAGTAATAGTTAATCATTGTGTGGAGTTGATTCGAGGTGACTTATTTGAATCATCTTGGCCTATCTCTTTAAAATAAATCTGTCATATATTCATAAACAAATATAGAGGTCAGATAATGTTAGTTGTCAGGTCTGGCTATGCCCTGACTTTTGTCTTAAAGCAAGGAGATTCTCTCCCTTAATAGGAGAACAGAACTGCTGCATTTGAATTACAGGCTCTTCGTTCTTTTCTTGTTTGAAAACTCTGACCACTTAATTTGACAATAAATTAAGTGCTGGTGTTAAAACTAGATTTTCATTGAGACTGAAGGAACAGTATCTCTGTGAAGAAGGACTGATTGCAATGAAGAGATCTGAGACTTTCATCTTCACCTTAATTGAGCTATATAATGATGAATTTAGATTTAACCCAGTCTCGTCCTATCAAAGATCAGTATCGATGTTTTAGGATACCTATGATAAGATGGCTTAATTTGCATATTTCCTTTTTAATTTTCTTTTTTTTTCCTCACACTACGTTGGGGTGGTTTACCTACATCCTCCTTAGTGATGAGAACTGTCTGTGTGGGAAATGAACGGACACTGGATGCTTTCTGGAAATGGAGGGGATGTTAGATAGGTAGCAGCCTGGAAAACTTTCATTTCCAACTTTTTTTTTTTTTTTTTTCTTTTGGCAGTTATATTCTAGCAGGAAGCTAGTGTTGAAGGCAGCCACTAGAATAATGCAGAGAGTTGAGAGGTTGTGAAATGGAAATGCAATAGGCTGTGAAGATTGCGCTCTTCTATTGTCCTCCATATAAATTCTCTAGCCAGTCTCTGAAAGGGAAAAAAGTATTTATATAAAATATTATTTTTATATTTATATATAAAATGTCTTTATATGAGATACATGTATAATATCTCAAGCAATTTCTAATACTTGGAATTAATTTAACAGGAGAAAAATTATATAACAACATACTTTACTAAAGCTGTTCTATGGCAGTGAGCATGATTAAGAAACAGCAGTTTTCATCCTATAAACTGTGTTTTAAATTTAAATGTTGTCAACTCTGTACTGCTACCATTCACATTTCCTATATTTTAATGAGTAAATGGGTTACCTTTCCAATCTTTTTACAAGCTGGATTTGTGTCCTATGACAAAACTGAAACTAGTGCTTTTCCCAAATTACTCAATTATAGAATTTCAAGGGAAATTCCCAACACACCTACCTTTCACATTTAATTTTACCATTTGTGTTAGTAGAGGTTTTTCCCTGGTTCTTGTTTCTAAAATGTACCTCCTGGTGAACATCAGTTACTGCTGAACATGTATAAACAGACATTTATTGACACTGTTAAAATAAACTTAGTGCCTACAAAAGAGAGCTTGTTTATACATTCTAATATGTCTATTTATCTTTGAATTTCTGTCAGGGTCAGTAAACAACTCTAATAGCTCTCTTTGATAGACTGTAATGTTTTGAGAGGAAGAACTTGGCAATTTTTTAATTAGTTCTATTAAATATTAGTGTATATGTTTGGAAAGACATTTATGATCATCAGACACAATTGGTTGCACTGAATGTGTAGAGAGTTGTGCAGTTTGAGGGCTGGGGTATCATCTAGTTCATTAAAGAAACCATCCTGAAGGTGACCTGTGGCTCAGCACCAAGGCTGGAGCAAAAATGCTCAGAGGCATGTAATTTGGATAATTTGAATTTTGAACCCAGAGAAGATGCCGTGGCAGTCAGGGGTCCCAGCAGGGTGCAGGGGGTTATTGACTCGGCAGGGGGACAGTTACAGAGCCCAGATCGTGCTGATAAGTTTGCTTCTCTGCCGGAGCTCAGTCATTCTTGCATTGGAATTCAACTCCTCTCTCTGAGATCAGCTCCTGCTCCTGAACTGTAATGTACTTGTGTTTTAGTTCCCTTTTTTGTGACGTGGCATGAAGAGGAATTTTTATCTTTTCCTGCCTATCTGCATTTAAAAACAGATATCTGTACAGTGGAGTAGCTCTCTTAGATGGATCCTTTATCACATCTGTAACTGTATTTTGGCAAGGCAGCACACTACCACAATAGAAAAATAAGTTTCCTAGTGTGGGATGCTGCTAGACTATCCCAGTTCCAGAGGAAATAGTCATAACTTTCTGAAGCACTGATTCCATCGCAGACTGCTGTGCAGAAGGCATAGCTTGTCTCAGAAGCAGAAATAGCACTGGAGTCAGAGTTTGTATTAAACTGGATTCCATTGTTAAACTTTCCTGGTCTTTTGTTTCCACTTATGTCAAACAGGCTTTTAATTGAGAAGCTCTCATTGTTACAGAATTAACTTTAAAAGACAGGACCTGAGTTGACAGTATGTAAAAAAGCAGTGTTGTTCTTGGGGGAATGGGGTCTTACTACCATCAGTTATCCACTGACTTAGTGGATATCCACTAGTGTTTGGTTCTAAAAAACCCAACACATTCATTCCTCTGTATAAATTGATAGAAACACTATGTATAATTGTAATTCTTTGAACCTTTGCTCAGAAAAAATATATGTGAAATCATTTACGTGGAAGAAATCGCATACTGCATGGATGAGCTGTGCACCATGAGTAAATGTTAGGGTGAAATGTTTCCTTAAATTTGCAGTGTTTATTTTACAGAAATGCTACAGTGAGTGCAGAAAAAGGGCAAACGTTGCTGAACGGATATGGTGCAAAGACTACAAATCTCCTTTGGAAGCCAACACAACTTTTAGAAGGGTCTGAGACTGACAAATTTTTCCCCATGGCATTCAAAGGGCAGAAAGTGGAGCAGAAGAAAACTGTCAGCTGTTCAAAAAGTGGATACATATGGTTCCCAGCAAATCTTGTAGGCTTGAAGTTTGCTAATTGTAAACAAAAACATCTAAACAAAGGCTAGGGGAAAATACCTATAAAAAAGTTTAGTGGAAATGGTGTCACTGGAATATGTACAAATATTTGGACATTACATAGCAAAGGATAAACTTTTGCTGACAGAAGGTTCGGTAATGGAAAGGCCAGATTGAACCATTTCCTTTACTAATTTCAATTAATTTGATTTTATAAAGTACAGACTGAGGCGATGGCCACAGTCTAAATATTATATGCTTCTTGTATCTTTAAACTTCATAGCTGCCAATAAATCTCACAGTTTATAAACAGTTAGTTGTCTTAGAAATCCTCCCAGTGGTATATCTTTTTTGAAAGTGATTTTAGTGTGTTAAGAATCTTGGGCCCACAGATCTGAAACATCTGTAGGCAGGGGGTGGTTCTATTTCTAAACCACCTAGTTAGTTTGTTTTTATCTTCCCTTCTAGGCATGAGAGCACAATTTAGTCTCTATGCCAACTCACTCCTTGACCTTCTTCTGTGAATGACATTAGTAACGCCAATTCTGGTGATAGTTTGTGATGTGGATATTTATCCACTAAAGCTCTGGACCAAACCCATCAATTCACTTCATGCAAGGTACAAAATAGCCGTTGGGCAGCAATGACTTTCAGCCTTTACTATCTGGGCCCAGAAGTGAGCTGATGACCTTTACATGAAAGGCTCTATTGCCTGTCAGACCTATCATAGTAAACACTCATTTAAAATACTATTTTAAAACTGATGAAGATACACTGTAGTCACTATATCAAGTAATAGCTTTAGTGCCTAAAAATTGTGGAGCAAGTTACAGTCATCAGAATAAATTACATCTGGTTTTGAGCAGTCATTGAAGAAAAAGTTCAGGGGCCGTGGCAGAAAGAGACCTCGGGATGGGTTGATACATTATTAATACAGTATGTTAGGTCATGCCTTGGCAATGTGTATTTGTAATCAGTACAAAATACCTATTAAACATTTACTCTTTTTTACAGTTCTATATCCCACTTAGCACTGATTGGCATATTTTAGGAAAGGTGGATGTTCTGTTCAGTATTTTTTTGGTACATGTTTAGTATGTGTGTACATGAACTTACAGTCATACAGATATATGTATACAAACATAAATACACATGTATATAGAAAGAGACTCTGGTTGTTATCTCTTCTACTGTTATACCATTGTTTGTATAACTTTTTTCCCCTTCCTACTTCCCCTGAGCCCTAAAGAGTAAACCCTAAGGCAAAATAGCTACAGGTTTCCCTGCCATTCTGATATTCCAAATTATCCAGGAGGAATACCACAGAGTAGTTGCCCTCATTCTGTTTCCTTCCCTCCCTCCCTCCTTCCCTGCAGTTTCATTGCCTTCTTTAATGCTAAGTACTTTTTTTACCCTTTTGACTCTGATCTTGCTGCCCTTTCATCTGTTGAGGGAATACACAGTTAGATAAGTGCTAAACAGCCTTAAACCATAGATTGGTTACACTGCTGTTGCTGCATGCTCAGAATTCACCCGATATTGCAGACCTCAGATGTAGTTATTTACTATGGTACACTAAAACTTGGTGTAACGCTGGTCCTCTAAAGGCCTGTACCTTAGCAATGTGTTGCAACAGTTACATTTCAAGATACTATAGAGACTTTGATTAGAGGTGTTAATGGTATAGTTGCTGTCTTTCTGCAGGTATTATTCTATGTCTGAATCATGATACATTGGATTAAACAGCATGTGTTTTGTCATGTGCTTACATCAGCACACAACAGGTGAGTTATGCTGGACATATTGAATCTTTTACCTATTTTGACAGCCAAATCGATGTTATTCAAGTGTTGCAGGTGCTGATGACAGCCTCACTGTTAATACCTGGTAATTTTACACCATTTGAAAATGGCTACCATTTGCAAGAAACCAAAACACTGATGGTGTTCTGTGACTGAATCAGTTTCCGGTTTTTTAAAATGTTGTAAATTGGTAGTGAAAGAATTTCTGCCCAAAAAAGGATTTGGGAAAAGCTTAATTATCTCTCAAGTGGTGAGGGACATATGTCAAATCCATATATTCATTGCACTGCCACTAGAACTTAATGAATAAGTGTGAAGGGATATACTTGATTCTTTCTAATTAAGAGTTATTTTTCCAGTATTGATGGATGGGAGTTTACAGCTAAGGAATTATTT
>VZTU01007222.1:685-19583 GCA_013400835.1 Zapornia atra
GAAATTAAACCAGTTAAGGATAAATTTTAATTTTAAATAACTGAAAAGTTTCCAATAAGTAGTGACTTTGGCAGTTGTGGGAAGTATAGTTTCAAACTCATGGCAATAAAACCTTAATATTACTCTGAAGACCATATTATATTTGAACTCTTCGTCAACAAAGTAGGTTCCTGTAAAATGTTTCTCTTTTTTTTTATTAGTCTGTCTTCTCAAAATGCAGCTATGCCCTGTTCCTGAGGTAAGGGGCAAATTACAATTGTGTTGATAATATAGTATTTTTTGCAGTATTACATGAGCTATTATTTAAACATAGCTGTTTCAAATTTTGTGAAATACTTTTGATATACCTTAAAGAAAAAATAAGTCTGTTGCTTTAAATTTCCATTAATCTGTTAAAAAACAGAAAACCTTATTACACATGAACACCTTCCTAATTCTTTTTTGTAACTTCATAAACACACTGCTTTTGCATTTCATTAACTATGGTAGTTTGCTTTAACTTTCAAATTTGCTTTGACTGGGTCTGATTTCATCACACATTAATTGAATTGAAAAAAAATGCATGAAGCATGACTGATAGCTTTCAAAAGTTATCCCAGTTTTTTCTGTGTCTCATGGATTATGTGCTTCACAGCTAATCAGTTACTGGAAAATACAGCATACTGATCAGGTACAAATGTTAATTAACAATTTATTCAGAAAAAAAAGGCTCCTAAAATAAAGAAACCTCCTTCTGAGCCCTAACCGATTTTACAGTAGTCTTCAAGAGTAGTTCAGAAAGATTTAACATTTGAATTGTCTTTTTAAAGTATTCAAGCTGATGTAATATTAGGATGAATGCATGTCTTGTTTTATTTTGAAATATAAAATAGCCAGCCCTTTAAAAGGTCAGACTTCGCCAAGAAATTCCAAGTGGAGCTACTTCAGATGCCACCTGTTTTTTCAGAGTATGTTCAGGACAGCTGTTGAAGTGGTATGATGATGTGGGGGAAATGAACCTACTAGTGACAAGTAATCTTTGTGTGAAGTTCTGAAAATATTTTACCTTTATTTTCAACACATCAGTATTAAGTCATGATAATTAATTCTTTTCATGGAATAATATTAAGATGTTGAATTATTAAAGAGACTATCAGTATCACATACTCCTTTAATTCCTGTTTGGTTGGTGACAGAGCTCATCCAGAATGATAAGAAAATCACATGATAGGTAATTAATGAATGCTACTACTTTTATAGAGTTGCTGGTTGTGCAACCATTTTATGCCTCAGTAAGAGACATAATAATGGCTTCTTTTAGTGATTTACTTCATCACTTTTTATCCAGGAGTATTAAAATGGCTGCATTTTTTTTTCAGCTGCATTGATAGTGTTTGAAAACTGTTGTTAAACCATTCTCTGGTTCGTGACCATGCTATTCATGGATAATACAAGATTAAATACTTGTCACTGTGCTCAAAATTCTCTGGGAGAACAAGTGTTTCATGCCACATAGGAAATGACACCTTTCTATATATCCTAATTTATAGTCAGAGGTGACTGATTAATTGCTTCTCTGCTATGATAATTTTATTAAACAGAGGCTGTCAATATCTTACCTTGGAGGTATGGTGTTTTAGTGGTAAGTGTATGGATGCTCAAAAAGAGAAAATGTTTTACAGTTTCCTTTTACTTATTCCATGAACTTGCTTCTCAGTATGTTTTTTTTTCTTTCCCAGTGATTCAAACATCCATTAAGAGTGTGAAAGAAATATAATTGCTATTACCTGTATGTGAAAAATTGGTAAGGACCCATTTTAGTTCAGTCTTAGCTATTCCCAATGAAGTAAATTCAGCTCCTGGGTCTTCAGTAGTGTGATGGGACAGCTCTGTAGGACATTGCGTCTCCCCAGGGCATGTGCAAATCTTCTGAATTTCCTCAGCAGGGATTGCCAACGTGGGTCTTCTAAAGGACAGGCACAGTTATCTTCAGTCTTCCTTCCTTTAAAATAGCCTGTCAAAGCAAATAAAGCTGTCAAACAAGTCAATTTTAAGGTATATGTTTGTTAGTCTATAATTTTATGCAATCATTTAAGGTTTTGTTTTCCTTTTTGCTGCATAAAAACCCTGTGTTTCAGTAAAACTGCTAATTTTCACTCAAAATATTTCAAAATATTTTCATTCATATTTTTACATAAGAGTTTAACTTAAGCAGTTTTAAAAAAACCCTATTGATTTCTCCCAAACCAATGAAGTTTTCCCAAGTAATAAAGAAGGTGTGCAGTGAGCAGCATTTTACCCTTTCTGGACAATGAAAACACATTGATCATTTCTGCTTTTCTTGAGATCATAGCAATGAGGGAAGTAGTTTGGGAAGTAATAAGCTGTCTTTGGCTTATCTCAACTGTGGACTAGAACACCTGCTGAACTTATGTTGAAGAAAATGAAGATGGGCCAAAGTAACAGAGGACAAATGGCTTTTTCAGTAATAACTGCTTCATGTTTTTTCTGTCCTCACCTGGCCAATGTTTACTTCAAGAGACAGGCTCATGGTTTCCTTCTTCACTAGAGCCACACTTTGAAGGGTGAAAGTAAATCAGAGACTTCCAGGGACTCTGGTGTCTGCAAGCCTTTTGAAGTGCCTGGAAAGTGAGGGGATGAGAATCTCACCCATGGTATCCATTGTTAAAACTGTGTGGTTTATTTATCCCTTGCCTGTTGGAGGGTAGATACTTGGTTCTCTGGGCAGCTATCCTCACCAGTTTTCAGTCTTCTCACCAAATTTTAGATCAATCTAAATGATGACATTTTTTATCACTGCATAAAGGCAAGTTAACAGCACTTGAACTTTGACATGAACTGGTTCTTCCTATTAAAAGATCATACAAGTGAAAATGCCACATTGAAATAATTTGTACAACACAACCCTAAATTTTAGGTCTATTTTAAGAAAAAACTTTAAGACATAAGAGCTATTTCCTAACTTTGGGTGTTAAATGACAAGAATGGCCCAGTCTGCACGTGAAACTTGTTATTTTGCTTTCCCTTTTGTGGTCTCTTCCATGTATCACTAGTTAAGCTATTGAAAAAAATCAATTAAATCCATAAACACTTTCTTAAATTTTTAGTTACATCTTATTTCCTGATTCTTATATTCTTTTTCTGAATGTAAAACATGTTAGTGCTGAATGTGTGTCTTGAGTGCTCTTGCTCTGAGTAAACTGAGATGTTAGGAAAGAGTGAAATGTTTTTCTCTGTCCTGTAGACAAGCAGATCTCTAGGCATTTGGTGTTATGTCACCATATATAGTTAGAAAATATTGATGATTTTGATGAAATTGGATAGAGAACAAAGCAGTCAGATATGGAAAATTAGTAATAAATTCCTCTCTTACATGTCTGAAAAGCAAGTAAAAATATTCTTGTCCGTGTCTTCATGGTAACAAACCAATTGTTTTATACAGTGCTTTAATTGGGTAGCCTTGTAAAATCATCTTGTGAGCAATTTGGGTGTGTTTTCCAGCTAGATTTTGAGAATAAATATGTAGGTCTGCGCTGAAGGAATGTAAATGTCATGCTGCCTTTATGTTGTCTGTGAAATGTAATGAATCACAACAGGAACAGCTAGCATTAGAAATTAACCAGAAGGCTAAAGTACATTTATTGAATATATTTACTATTTAAAGAACAGCATATTATAGTTTGTGTGCTCATTTACCTATTGGCAAATGGATTCAATTAAAGAAATTGTTCATTAGTATTCCTTGTGCAAAAGCTTAGACACAAATTCAGTGACATAATTAGTAAGATGAGAATGAAATAGCACATGAGTCTGTCTACCAATTTTACTAGCTTTGCCTAAAACAATAGGAATGTGATTGTGTTATCAGTGCAGGTTTGCCTTTGATGAGTTTGATCTGTTTTATTGTGAAAACCCTGTCTGAAGTTAACCAGCAAGGGAAAAGTGGCAAATGGAGGATGGGCCCTAAAAAGATGGGTAAAGTGGCCTTCTACATGAAGGAACTTCCTCCTCCTGTTAGTATTGTATTGACCATTGGAGATTTCAAGACCTTTCTTAAAATGCAGTTTTCTCAAACAAGTGAATGATGTACACAAAGATGTGCCTGGTTATGCAGCCTTAATTTACTTCTGAAGATAATTGCAAGTGGAAAAAACCAAGGAAGAGTTGAAAGAACTGTCTGAAGATTGCAGTGGAAGATGGATTTTCATTAAAAATTTTCATGAGCTCGGTTCATTAGCTTACCATTATCATAGTTATGATGAAGCTGGGTTTAAAATTGTATTAATTGTACAAACATATAATCTGTGTCTTAAAACTTACCATGAATCAGTAGTGCTCGGTTTTTAATTGTAATAATGAGGATTCTGACTGCTGCATGTAAGACTAAGCAATCCTTAGTTACTTTGTCAGCTGGATAAATGTTCTCAAAAGCTGATGGGAGTACTTAGGATTAGATTTCCAAGGCCAGCTATTTTTCCTGATCTGATTCTTGTCTCATTGTGGTATAATGGAGATACAAAACAGTTGCTATCAACAGTTACATCAGAGTGAAAGTATCTACCATGGGCAAATGACCTCTAAAGCCAAAACATCACTTTTAATAAGTGTTAATTAAATTTCTACTTATATACAGAATAGGTAGCACTTGGGTGACTTGAGCTTTTCTACTCATACTGAGGCAATCGGGAAAGATTAAAAAAAAGAAAAAGGATTTACACTAGGATTAGGGAGCAGCATTTCCCATTCCCGGTGTTCAGAAAGTAAAAAGAAGTGTGTATTGTTTTCCAGAATCTGACTCTCCAGAGTCAGATGCTCTTTTTGATGGGTTTGTTACCAAACAATAAGCATGCATTCCTGCTGCTAACAATGACTTCTTGTATACTGTAGAAAAGCATGGGTTTGTTGAAACTGTTCTTGTGCCTGTTAATGTTACTACTAGTTTAATATCTGGCACTCTGTAAAGGTAAATTAAAATAATTTCATTCCATTTTTTCCATAGAATTATAAAAATTCCATAGTTTATTATACTGTTCTCTCGGTACTCCTCTTAGAGAGAAATGATGAGCCTCTTCAGTTCTGGCTGATATCTTTTTGCTAGATACAAGGTCTAGGGAGGACTGGAGGTTATCATTCTGTGTTTTAGAACAATAAAGTTTTCTGCAATTTCCTCTTTTCAGTTTGATCTGTCAGGAGAATTTCAAGTTTCCAATTCTTCAGCCTTTATTAGAGTCTGTGCCATGAGAATGAGTTATCATAGATTTTAATTTTCCTAATACAGATTTCTTTTCCCATTACACATTTATGTGATAGCACCTGTAATAACAGCAGAAATTGGCATTTTATTAATTTATGCTCATAATAAAACCTGAGATGGGGAGGGGGGGGAGAATATAGAACAAATGCTAATCAATTTTTCTGACACACTAAAGATTTTTAAGATAGGCTGAAAATGGGCCAGCAGTTATCTTAGTAAAGGGAATGAAACACAGTAGAATGATTTTCTTGACAATAGAGTGTTATTATTTGACAGCCAGCTTGAGCAATGCAGCAAGCTGAACTTGAAACATTGCATAAATTTGGTGGTTTTGTGGAGAATATGTGCATATGTTCAAGCTACTCCCAGCTGGATTGCCTTAAAGTCATTGCAGACTTGTGAGTGAATTACTGTACAGACTTAAAACTTGTAATGTCAGGTAATGTAATATGATGGTATATGAAAGAAGATCCAAAATATCTGCATTCCTACCACTCCCAGGAAGATTTTTTTTTTTTTTGAGATCTAAGCCTACTTGAATCTAAATATTAGAGATAAATTTCAAAATTCTCTTAATGCTTGTTTTTTAAATGAAATTTCATTATAATATTGCTTCTTAAATGCAGATCAAATTCAGAACAGCTACACTCCTATTGCTAGGATCTGAGAATAAAGCAGGTGTTGGAGACTTGTGGGAAATCTTTCTGACCTACTGAAAATGTATCCTGACACCAGTATCAGCAGTGTTCCAGATTCCCTTTTTTGTTTTTTTTCTGTTTCTTTTTGCCTTAGGCTCTGGAAGACCAGGTATGGGACCTGCTGCATGAAGCAGACAGGGCTGCAGAGGAGAACAGAGAAAAGAGTCAGGTTTATGATGCCATGGCGGAGACCCTTGGGGATGCGTGGGATGCCCTCGTCATTATGTTAGAGAAGCGACAGGCACTTCTGGAACTTACTTCAGTGTTCTTTGAAAATGCTCTGGAGGTTTGCATTTAAATTAAATTACTCTTAATTTGAAAATGTCCACCTCTTACAGATAGTCTATCCACTGTAACTTTACTCTGTTATATGTGTTCATTGCATTCCTAAAGTTGAAGCAATTAAGAAAATAAAAATCTCTAGAAAAATCCTTCCTTTTCTACCTCCCAAATAGTTAATCATGAAACTGAACAGAAGAGTGCATGTAGACTTTAAGAAATATCTTAGTTGTGATGTCTGGAAAATTTGTAATTGCCAGAAAAATCACAGTGAATAATGGTAATGGACCAAACCCAAAAGTAAGTAATTCAGTGGCTATTGATATTCCGTAGAATATATTTCATTCTTAGTGATTCAAATAATTTGGCATTGAAAAAATTAAATTCTCAGATGCCTTCGCTAATCTTGACTGAAGATTGGCCACTGAAGGCTCTACACTGAAATATCCATACAACTATTGTAATTATGTGAATTAAACATTATTCTAACTTTCCAGTCTTTTACCTGAGATGTCCATGTGCAGATGCACACAAAAAGACAGCTGTGTGAGCTTGGAGACAGCTTTCACAGTGTTGCATTTCCTCTTCTACCCATTTCTCTGTATCTCAAGAAGATTCTTCGGGTACAATCAGAACTCAAATTTCAAATATTGATACTTAATGGTTCTCTTTTATTGCAGAAAAAGAGTGCTTTTAATCTTCATTAATTTCACTTTAGGTTTCAACATCTATGCTTATGCTGAAACACAAGTCTGAACTCCACTGATTTCTTCATTCTTGAAATGAAGCAGTAGAACTGATAAAGACTGGCTAAGATGTAGAACAAGTGTCTCCAGTCTTTGAGCTATTCACACTTTAAATCACACCTGCAAAGGTACAAGCCATATAATTCCAATTGTAGTTTTAACAGTCTCAGCAGATTAGCAAATCTGCTTTAGATATTCCAGTCTTTTTCAATACTTAAAATATGAAACCCATGAAAAAAGGAGCTGTAAAGGAATAATCTAGCTTCAGTCTTCATTACAGAGATGCTGTTTCCCCATTATAAGGGGTTACTGTGTTTGCTAAGTTAGTCTTCGTGTTAAAAGATGTTATTGAAGGCTTTGAAATTGACAGATTCGTCCATAATAATTTCTTTTCAGTGTGTCTGAAGGCTATGTAAGAATAATGATTCATAAAGTAACAAACTGCAATTATAGAGTATGTTAACTGAAAATCGTGTTCCCTCAATCAATGAGAACCTCAAAGAAACAGGAGGTGTATAGAGGCCACAAAGCATCTGTCACTAGAAATGTTTTTTTACCAAAAATTCACAAGTTCTCATGAACTTTGGGGGTACTACAGAGATTATGATGGAGTTCTGCAAAAATAAATTATACTGTGTTTCTTCCTGTTCTTTGTTTTCTTAATGCAGTTTGCTGTCAAAATTGACCAAGTTGAAGATTTCCTGAAAAATACCCAAGAGTTTGATAATATTGACTCTTTGAGAGAACTCCTTCTGCAGCAAGAGCATCATACAAAAGGTACTAACAGTATTCCACTATTGATGGTGTGTGACACTTCATTAACACCTTGTAGGATGATTTTATTCTTCCTCTGCGTATTAAAAAAAAAAATTTAAAAATTAAAAAATTCCTAGAACATACATGAAAATGCCTTTCTTGAAAAATACATTTGTGAAATAGGTCTTTATCAGGCTTCCTAAAAGACATGAAGCTTCTGGTTTTGAGCTAGCTCCCTTGTGGCTCCATCTTTGTTGCTGAAGAGCAGCTTGTGGTGAGATTGTATTCTGATTTCAAGGCAGTCTAGGTCAGGTGAGCAAGCAAGTTCTAAAGCCGTTCTTCTGTTCCCAGCTGTCAATGAATTAGCATTTTCCTATGGAAAACTTTCCATTATAAAATTTCCGATCGGCTCTAGTAACAATCCCCTGCAAAGTCCTACAGTTTCTTGACAATGGCCAAGGGAGAAGTCTGTCCTCTGCTTTCCTTTGCTTATAGATGGGGTTTGAAGCAGAAGTGAAGTGAAGCTGGCAGCTATGAGATAGAGGTCAAAACTAGCCAGGTTCACAATCTATTTGCCTACAGTGGTTCCCTGTATTTTGCTTCTGCCTCTGAGAAATGGGGCTCTGCTTTACTTTGCCATTGAGTTTTCCAACCAGTTCTGCAGCTAGAACTGTAATGTTCTTGGAAAAAATGGTATGCTTTCCCTTCCACCATAACTTTCCTGAACATATGTTTACCTAGAACATGTCTTTCGTGTGCTGCCTTTTCATTCATTCAATTTTTCATCACTAGTGGAGTACCATCTCAAATATTTTTAGCTATATTGAATGCCAGGTATTTTTCTCTGGAGACTGAATTGAGAATTGAACTCAGGTAACTCATATATGGGTTTTGGGGTTTCCAATTCAATGTTCATTGGAGCAGTGTTCTCACTGTATAGCAATTTTAACCTAACATCCTGTCAGTAAACTATTGCTGAAAAGAGGGTCTATAACTGTAAGAATCAGTTGAGATGATTTGCCAGGGAAATACTGCTTTGCCAGGGATAAATCTTTCCTCAGTTGGAGGAAAGTGGTTGCAATTGATTGGCTTAATCTATCTTAACCACATCAAATTTGGCAAACTGACATTGGACTGTTTGATAAAAAAGTGTTTGTATTGCTTTCTGCAAGAGGGATGATACATGCTCTCCAAAGTAAGGTGGATGAAAATACGACCTTTACAAAGTATTTACTCTACTACTATGTGGTAAGTAGTTCATCACAAATGTTTATCACTAAAAAAACCCACCCCAGTTTTGATACAAATGCATCTCAAATAAGAATAAACAATTTGAAGCTATATGAATTACTATCATGTATCCATTTGTATACGTATTGCATTTTGGATGGTCTGAAATAGAATATTGGTGATTAATACCACCTTTCTGGAAGGTAAAAAGTAAAATGGACAGGCTTCTTGCAGTGAGCTCATGTAAACTGTACTTTCCTGTTAGCCCTTGGTGGCTGGAGAAGTGGGTATTCTGTTTCTGCATCTTCCCTAGGTGTGCTCCATATGAAAGGTGCTTTGCCTTGAGTTACCAGTAAATATACTCAGCTGGAAAGATCACTGCTTTAGCTGTTTGCTGCCTGTTATTGGATGCTTCACTAGCAGCTCCTTGCAAACATTCCTTTCTCATGCTTTTCTTCATGCCTACCTTGCCTCTTATTCTGGCTTGGCTCCCCTTCTTCCCTACTATGTATCTAAATATTTTACCTTTTAATTTGAGACCTATAAATACTGATCACCATCACTTCAATAGATTTTGTACTAGTGTAGCTTTCAGGAGCTGCAAGACAGGCACATGGCTAGTAGATCTTTAAAAATAGTAGTCCACTGAATTCTAACCTTGAATGTATTTAGGTAGAGGCTATGGAAAGAAGGTAAGAGTTCCAGATAATCATGACTGAGTTGGTCATAAGGTTATACCAGCCCTCAGACAGGAGAAAATTTTCTTTCAACTTACGTAAGAGACAAAGACCTAAACTTTGCTTGTATCATTAATGAAAAACTACAGAGGTACTGACACCCATTGCAAGCAGGGTAGGAAATTCCACTTCAGCTCATCTCAGGACTGGGAAACTATCAAAAAATCCCATTTTAGAAAACCAGTATCACTTCTGGGTGTTGTCTCAGATGCTGACATTATATGTGTATCTATATTATATGTATTATTGTAGGTACATATATGTATATCTATACAGGGTTATACATTTTTAGGTTTATATAAAAGCTGTCCAAATGGAAATATCTTAGGTTTTATACCTTCTAAAGTAAGTATTTATAACCTGTTCAAATAATGATCAAAATACATTAGTCATATATGCAAGTAGGTACTTTTTAAAATACTTGGGTAATATTTGAGATACACTACTAGAACTACAAATCACATTGTATTTTTTTCCTATGAAATTCTATTCTTAGAGCTTTTGGAAAAGTCACTTGCTCTTTTAAACAAAAGCCAGGAGCTAACTGAATTCATAGAGGAATTCAAGTGTGAGGGGCCAAATGCAAATCCAGAGCTGATTCAGGGAGCCCAGAGCAGCTGCTTGAAAATTGACAATCTCCTTGAAATGCTACAAGACAGGAGACGGCAACTGGACCGATTTCTTAAACATCAGCGTCAAGGCCTAGAGCAGGTTCTGCAAATTTGTTTGTGGCACCAGCAAGAGAACCGGGTAAGATATAGAGTGTTACTTCTGAATATTTGCCTTTGTATCTATAACATCCTCGTAACTTATTTTAATGTAACGTTAATGTCTTCAAAAGAACTGTTTCCATTATGTGGATCCCTCCTCTAAGGTATGTGGCGCTTCAAACTAAACTAGATGCTCTTCGGACTGAATTCCCAACACAAACAAACCTCTAGCTATATGAGCAAAAGCAGTAACTGCTAATAGCAACTACAGCTGCAGCAGGCTGCTTTCGGAATAGTCAAAGAGAAGATATGGCATGGTTAGCTAGTTACTGTGTCTGAAAAGAGGAATATTTTGTGCTTGGAGGCAAATCAAAACTCTTTTGGGTACTCTAGTGACAACATTCTCCACACCTGCAATCTGTTACTATTTCTCTCCTTATTTCTCCCAACTTAGCTCTCATCTATTACTGAATTTCTCAAACAAACTTGGTTTTGTACCTTTCTTTCAGACCTTAGGTATGTTTAAGCCTCACTCTTCCTCTTTCTAGTCCTACTGCTCTTTGTCTGTTCCATTCCTCATCTCCCAGCATTCAGATCAGAGAGCATTTTTGTGTTTCATGTTACCAGGAAACTTTGTCAGTTACATTGACTCTCTCCTCTGGCTTTTCTTGAGAAACACCATGTAACTTTAACAACTTGTTAGGAAAAAAAAATACAAGGAGAGTCCTGTTCCACCTCTTTGAATACTAAGTATGCTGAGGAGGAACAACCCATGCAAATTTAACAGCCAAAGCCTAACCAAGACTAAACCTGAGTTATTTTCAGTGTTTTGTAAACAGACTAAAATTTTGTATGGACCTCTGACAGTGCAAACCTGATTGTGATACCTCTGTAAGTTTCCTTCTTTGCCTCCAAAATAGTTGCATTCTGTGTCAATGTGTCCCTGTCTGTCCCCCTCCCCCAGCCTGTATCAAAGGAACATGCTAGACGCTGTAAGCAATAGCCTATTCTGTAGGCACTAAATTTGCCTGTGAGTTTAAGATACGAACTTCATTCAAGAAGCACAACTATTTGTAATTTTGCATAGAGAATGCAAAACCATTGAGATATACAAACTGACCACCTTGCTACTTAATATCAGTAGCTGCCAGAAACAGAGAAAGAATTGTTTATTTAAGAGAAAAAAAACCCAAATAAAAATAGTTTGGTCTTATGTAAGTGTTCTAATCTCAGTATATAGTTATAAAACAATAGCTGACACAAATACTGGAAAACAAGAGCTACAATACAGGAGGCTGTATTTCCATTCCTGTACAAATCCCTACAAACCACCTAGTGCTTGCTTAGAGATACAGATTCTTGCTGCTTTTAGTGGTTTTGATTCTTTTCAGTATCACCATGTAGTTCTACCACAGAAGACAGATCCTCAGAAAGAAATGTTTCAATATAGTGTATTATAATAAATTCACAACAGCTACCACTCAGTGTTCAATATCGTTCTAATTCACTGCGTTGGAAATAAGTCCTATTTAATCTAGAAAAATGGTCCTTTCTCTACATTAAAAAGTATTAAATGTTACCACAGCTACCTGATCGCAACAGTGCTACTCAATAGTAAACAAGAAAAACAATCAAAATGTTTGAAACAATTGGAAATTGCTTATTATTGGAGAGTAAGGGGTAAATAAGTGGGATCTTTTTCAGAGTCAACCATGCTCCTTTTAAAAAAATAACAAATTCACATTGTCTGAGATGTTAAATGCTACAATTTCATGAAATTGAATAGAGAAGTCTATTTGTCCTCATCACATGAAGGACAAATGTTTGGGAATAACCAACTAGAATTCACCCTAGTTTAGGTGGGATTGAAAATACTATGCAATTAATCTTTGTTTCAATTTTCTCTCAGGTATGTGCTCACATCACAAAGCTTAAGTACAGAAACTGTTTTGTACTGGCAGGTTTCCTGATCATCTGTGAGAGTGGCCAGCCAGTATTTATCTGTTAGCACATACCTGCACTCAGTTTGAGGCTGTTATACACATGGAGGGACAAGTTAAAATATTTTTTAGTATCATGCTTATCAAAATATACTTGTTTAGCATCTGCATTAGAGTCAAGTCTGGTATAATGTATGATTTGTACATCTGCAAACAATTTATTTGCGTTAATTGTGGACAAATAATATACTCACATATGAATACAAACACTGGAAAATTAACTTTTAGAGGCTTTATGTATAATTTCTCTCTCTGGCCTCTAGCCTGTCGTGCATGTATTTCTGAGTGATGATAGAAATTAAACTCTCAAATCATCTCAGCACATTTGAAAACTAATATGCCAATTTCTGTACATGACTGAGCTCCTCTTGATGTCTAATGATGCTACATATGCAGGAACTGCATACTGAAGTCCCGCTGATGCTAATGGGAGTCCAGAGGATACAGAGAGAGCGGAGTGCTGGAGATGAGCTCTGCTGTGTAAGATCCAGGGGCAGATTTTGCTCTTTGTATTGCCTCCATTTTGCTAGGCATAATTATTTAATTCAGAAGACTGCATAGTCTGTGTGTTGCTTTTTTAAAAGAAAAGCCAAGCAGTTGTAAAGATTACTACATGGTACCGGGTTCTGAAGAATTAAAAACTGTGCACCTCCTTTGATCTCCAATTTGAATGCAATGATGCGATAGTCATGATTGCAACATGTAATGTGTTTTTTGGGGTATTTTCAATATGTGAAAGCATACTTATTTTCCATTTAGAGACAGGTATCTAACCTTCCTTTATAAAAGTGTTAGTATCATATTTTCTGATAACCCCTTTCATTAATGAATATGGGAAGCAGATTGGCCTATTTTGTGTATAATTAGTTATCATTGGAAGAAGATTTATGAAAGTAATTTTTCTTAATCATTCAATTCATGCATGTGTGAGGCAATTAAAATTATTCATGGTACTTGGTCGCATCAAGGGCAGAGAAAAGAGCTGAATAAAACTCAGGGGGCAGGTGAGTGCACCCATATTTACCATCTTGGCAGATATATGGGGAAAAAACTATCCTGGTGTAAGTCACAGTTTCCTCCTTTATTTAATTTTCATTTAATGTAGCTTAATTGACCTGAAAAAAATCAAGCAGTGCAGCTCAGCGGGTTAGAGGCTGTCATAGGATTTTACCCCAAAAAATGCAGTCCATTTTTTCTTTCCTTGTAATCTTTACATAATAAATCGTTAGGTTTTTGATCTTACTTGCCTAGAAGAATTTTTGTATGATAGGTTATGAAAGGTTCTTTTGGTTTTGGCTTGAAAGAAAATTTCCATTATGAAAAATAGTAATTTTCATTTGAACATCTGATAATAAGGGTCTGGAAATCCAGATGTGTAAGTCCACATATATAAGAAATCCACAGCAGTAGCTAATGTGTGGAGAATTGGCTAAACATAGACTGCGTCTGATGCTGTGCTCTATGCCTTTTTTTCTAATACCTGTATTTAGCATAGTGCTGCTACTGTTTGCTAGAATAAAAGCATTGAGTTTCTCTGACAGTTTACAGGCAAATCTGAAGATTATAATCTCATGTGTAAAACTATTTGAATCATCAAAATGTTGTATGAAGTTCTTCTGTGAAGTTTTGCTTTCGTGTTTCATTGCACATTCTGCAAAGCCCTTTTTCATAAATATCAGAAATCGTATTTTACAGTGAGTACTAAGGCATTTAAACCGAGATGGGTATAAGTTATTCAAAACTCTATAATCAGATCAATTTAAAATTACTTCTGTCCTAGGTACTTCTGCTGAAATAGTGGTGCCCATGACATTAGCAGTGATTTTACTACTGTCTTAATTATGGCCTTGTCCTTCTCCTGACAGTGGTGATAGCTTAATTCCTCTTACTACTCTTGCATGTATGGTCCAATTTAAATACGATTTCTAGACACTTGTCAGGTATTTAACAAAGTCAGCTTATTGTGAATGCACTGGAGAAATTATTTGGGCATAGCTCATCCTGCAGTTCAGAGTAGGTACGTCTAAATACATAGTGCGGGCTGCTCAAGTTCAAAGTGACTGAGGTAATGTCATATTTAATTTATGGCATGTAAGTATGTGTGTTTTGATACATACAGGAAGAAAGGGACTGAAAACCCAAGGTTTTTCCTAATGGGAATAATTTGTAGAAAGAAAAGTGTTTCCTTTTTTGTTTCTTTTCTCAGCTAAATTTGCCCCTTCTCTCTGTAGTCTCCTATTAGTGTCAGATTGTTCAACAGCTTTGGTACAGTCCAGGACAATGTATTTGTGAATGAACTTTGAATTGGTGTGTGCAAGAAAATATTCCCAGCCACACAAGCGTTTTGGGTGCAGTGCCCAGGCCTGGCAGCGTGGGGACACAGGGTGGACAATCTCTGCCAGCATTTAATGTTTTTAATAAAAGTATGTACATTAGGAATGGAAACTGAAAGCAATGAAATTGAAGCCTTCTTTTTTAGGTGAAACTGTCTTGTACTTATTTTAAAAATGGACATTCACTTCTCAATTTTTCCACAACCGAATTATTTTTATTATTTATTTAGGTAACATCTTGGTACAAGGAAAACATCAGAAATTATTTTCACAAGCAAAACTTAGGTTCATCCCTTTTAGAAAATGAGGAGTTACTTCAAGAGCTTGAAGAAATGGAAGTCAAAGTGAAAGTAAGATATATGATAATTCATTGGTAAAGCAATTTTTAAAATGAGTTGTGAAATGTGAACTCAGGTATTTAATAGGCACATATAGGAGCAGATAGTTAGTATGAGTACATAAGATAGATATTTCTGTATGTCTAAAAGAGGATGTTTTTAATTTTACTTTTTTTAATGCAGGCCCCCATGTTTCTGAGTGTTTTTCTCACTTAAAACTTTTAAAGCTGTTGATGAAGTAAAAGAGTAATCCTTGTTATTTAGATGGTTCTTCAGTTCAGTGATAAAGTTCCAGACTGGTAGCTTATTGAAGTATGATACAAAAAAAAAGGCAATTTTTTTAAAGAATATTTCCAAAGTTTAATGTTCATAAGGACAAAAAGCCAGCCACTTCTGCTGTAACTCATTATCACTGAAGAGATATCTTTTCAATTTCTTGGTAATAAAAGTAATTGAAAATATTATATTTATTGAGAATATCAATTTTCCAAATAATAAATCTGTTACCATAATTCATATAAGAAGGAACGGATTAAGGATGATGTTGATATATATGTGTGTATATATGTATACATATATACAAATATGTATATGATATTTGTATGATGTAAAATTAATATATTTAGAATCTTTTTTTTTTAGATAACTCAGTTGTGCTATCATCAAGTAAGTGCTGTTGCTGGGTCAGGATCATTCCTCACTGTATAATTTTCAAGCAATTGTATTTGGATAACTCAACTGAGCAGAAACTTTTAATTCAAAAAACATTCTAATAGAAACAAATGTCTTTCTAAAGGCTGTTGTGGTGTTAGCAATTAACAGGTTTATGACTGTTCACAGTTAAGTTTCCTTGTAAGTGTGGTAGTAAAATGTCACATGTTTGCCTGTTTGCATAATTTACAGTTAACTGCTTCAGAGTTGTCATGTAAGCAGAATACAATCATATATCTAATGTTTGTCCAAGCAGCATGTCAAAAAACCATATTTTCTTCATCTAGGGAAGGTAAGTATGAAAAGCTAAATTCTGCTACTAAGCCTGAAGACCTTTGGCACAGGAAAAGCAGAAGATAAACAGTAAATGAGTAAGCTGTGGGGTGTTTCCAGAGAAATAGAGACCCAAAAAAATACCTGAGCTGTCCAAAAGTATTCCTGAACTTTAGAGTTAGGCAAATGATCATTAATATTCCCCATGTTTGGTGTTGAAAGGCTATTCTGTTAAGCTGTCTAAATTAGAAATGATGCTGTAAGTGCAAAGGAAAGAACAATGTACGTTTTATTTTGTATAATAATCCTTTTCATGGTTGAGCATCCAGAAACTAACTTATAATTATAACACTTATTAGTAGTTTCACCTAACAATTCTCCTCCTGTACATTACATAATAGATCGTTTATATAATCTTACTGAATTGCTGGTATTTTTTAGGGTCACTTAAGTGCTTAGCATTAAAAAATTATTTAACGTCCATGTGGATTATGATTGAGAACATCTTTCTTACTGTTAGCATCTACTGTTCTTACTGGCAGCATGTTCTAGCAGAGGGAATTTATATCCTTGCATTGGACTTCACTGAATGTACTAGTTATACTTATGACGTGCAAAAATAGTGACTAGGTTGAACTGCGCGCTGCAAAGATACTTCAGAAATCTGAGTTATGGGGCTTGGTGCATTAGTTTACACAGCACTGAACTGCAGATGTTGAAACCAGAATAAAGGAGAAGCCTGGCATCTGGACATTAAAATTCAGATAAACTATTCCAATCCAAGGTGTATTCCAGCAAATATTTGTGGGAGCAGAGATTAATATTAGATGTCATAACAAAGTGGTGTTTTACCTGTATGTTTGGAACACAATGCAATAGAAAACAAGCTAGAAATGAACTTGTCATCTTTGCTCATAGACTAAACAAAACCAGCCTTATAACATGTAGAAACATGAAATTCCCTAAACTTTCAGCAACACACAACATTCAGCATCCAATCACTGCTCTGGAGCATTCTGACTCCATACTTATTTTGGAACTTCAGTGCTGTTGTGCGAAGCATTCACTCTGGGAAGCTGTTGACTAACTCCATGCAGAAGATTGGGGAAGGCCAGTGAAGAACTAGATATTGTATTAAAATTATTACTTTATTAATCCTGGAAACACAAATATTGTTTCATCAGTATTCCTGTACATGGGTACACAAAATTCCCTTAAGCCACTTTTCCTGTAAAATTTTCATTTCAGTTGCTTATAGAATGTGATGCTATTGACCACAGGGTCACTACTTTCTAGTGTACTTTAACCCCAGTAATGACACAAATTCCTTTCAAATCTGAATTTACAATTAGCTGTTTTGTTCAAATGAACCTACTCTTAAAAAAAGGTTGTATTTATTCTCTGTAGATGACTGTTCCTAATATTGCATAGCACTCCACTGCTTTTTGTGCAACTGGAAAATTTCTTAAACAATGGTTTTATATTTTCTTCCAAATCACCTATGAAGCTATTAAATATAATTTGGCAGGAACATGTTTACAAACAGAATGATTTTTAAAAATACACAATACCAGCCATTTATTTAGGAAATATCTATGATACCCAAAATATGTTTTCGGGCTGAATTCAGACAAAAAAAACCCGTAATGTATAACAACTCTGCTGCATCTGTGCAACCTGATGTACTTTGCAGAGAATGATGTTTGTTAAATGACACCTTGTTACATTATCTGATATAAAACCATGCAACATATTGACATATTCTGCTTTTAGGAGCTCTAGGCTAGCATGGATTTTGTATGTGTGCTTGTGATCACCACCCACTTGGTTATTTGCTGGGAACTTTTGTGGTACAGTCTCATCAGAATTATTTTCTACTTGTTTGATTTTTGTCATATGAGATTTTTCTGCAAGGACTACCTTTCTCCCTGAAGTCAAGAGCCATTATGTAAAGTGTGAAAAAATTGTAAAGCACTGATTAAAAATATTTCCAGATTGACATGTAAAACGGGGGAAAAAAATCCCACGTCAAAACCCCCATATACATAGCAATGGTATCATTTCATGTCATATGCAAAGTTTTAAGCCTAGAAACGAAGTCCATTTTTTCAAATAGAAAGACAACTGACTGCATTAGTGCTTCAAAATTCTTCTACCTCTATTTTATTGAGAATTTTTTTTAATATGTCTGATGCGTTAATGTTTTATTGAGACAAAAGCAGACACCAGTTTCTACTGTATCTATATTGGAAGCAATCTCTTTAGCAATAGGAGAAATGCAATATCAATTTTTTCTAGTAACACTACGTCTACAAATGGAATTATCTTCCTTTCTGGAATTCCTTTATTGTCCAACATACGCTCTAATTAAATAAAAAAAAAAAAGGTGAATAAATAATTTTCAGATTGAAATATATTTTCCAGAACTCTTTGAAATTTTATCAGTTCATATAGTTAGCTATTTTGTCAGTTTATGTAAGAAAATATGTAAATAGTTATGAAGGCAATTTCTAATAGCATTCTGTTAGGTGTAATAAGGACAGCGATAAACTAGTCCTTAACTAATTTGGGATTTCTATTAAGAACTAAAGTGGTCTACATGATTTTTTTCTAGTAATATTTCATATGTATACTGTAGCTTTCAGGGCATGGTGAAAGGCTTCTTTGTGGTAGACATGCATAGCACATGGAGGTTTCTCATAAGGAGTAAGAATGGAAAGTTCTGGTATTTGAACAGTTTCAGGCAAAAAAAATACACGTGATTTTTAACTTATGTGTTAACGAAATACACTAAGATCAACAAGACAAATTATTTGCTTAAATTGTTCAGACG
>VZTU01007230.1:0-22695 GCA_013400835.1 Zapornia atra
ACATGAATATGTTAATATTAAGTATATAAATGACCATTGTTTTGGAGCTTCAGTGTGCTGTCTTGGGACAGATAGCCATAGCTGCACAAATATGCAATAAAATACCTCTGTTCTGTACGTATCTTGGTGTATTGCACTCTGGATAAAGGAACCCCCCAGATTTGGGACAACAATACATTAGGATGAACAAACAGTTGAAAAATATACATCTAAGCTTTTAGGGAAAAAAAACCCACATACGCTTATGACATGCAAATTACTCTGGTATCTGACTAGCTTGTTAATTATACTATGAGACACCTCTGCTCAATAGTGCTGTCGATATTTGTGTAGTCCTCTTTTGCATTTTTCTTTTACCGCAGGAGTGAACTGAATAGCTTTGGGTTGACAGGCTGTGCTCAGGGGTCCTAAAGTGTCTGGCAGTTTCATTGTTCCAGAGGAATGCAGTTCTTATGGGAGGTCATAGCCATGGATTAAAAGAGATCGTCTGGAATAGCTTAGACTAATTCTATGAATGGCTTAGATGGTTAAAACCTAGGCCTTGAATTTCAATTGATATTCAAGATGTGATCTGGTGTAGCAAGCACAGTGGAGCAGAGAAGGGGCAGTAGTGCTGACTACTGTCATTAACCGGGCTGCTCAATTCTAAACATGTTGAAATATTTTTTAGAATTGAGAATTTTATGTCCATGTAGAGTTATCAATAACTGAACTTAAATCATTGATCATCAACTTTGCAGCTGTATGTTACAAGATATCTAGTTTTTCAGGTAGATTTTTTTTTCCTTTTAATTTTAAGTAGATATAATTACATCATTATTGGTATTGTCTCTGAGGATTCCAGAAGTGCCCTGAGGTCCTAGTAATGCAAGGATGGGAAATGTTTGATGAATAGTGACGTTAGCAAAATAGATAGTTCTACTAAGCAGGTATTTTTCAGTCTTACCAGGAGCTTTGACCTTTGGTCCACTGTTCAGCTTCAATTTCATGCTTGTCCTCCAAGAGCCACCTGAGACTAAAAAGGATGTGTGGATCCAACTATATTCACTCTACTGATATAATTTAGGCTGCACGAGTGGAAAAAATTGTCATTACCAGAACATTTTCAACATTCAACATTTGTTAGTCAGAGTGGCAAAGAGCAATTCACAGAACTATAAATAAAAGCAGCAAGACCCTTAAAAAGTCAGAGCAGTACTTTTTGTCTATTATTCTAAATGCATGTTAGGTACATCTGTTCATAGCAGCAAGGGAACACGTTCCTAGAGAATAAAATGTCAGAAATTCAAATGAGAAATATCTTATGAAAAATACACAAAGTTAACTTTTTTCCTTTGTTTTGAGAGGGTAGCAAGTTTAAGAACAGTATTAATAAAAAAAATAAATTATAAAATAAAAGTCTCAGCCATACCAAAGCAGCAAACTACCATAATAGCGGGAGTCCATAACAGCAGGAGTGTTACAATAAGAACCACCTTGTTATTATATAGTTAACATCTGTGCTTTCTAAATGGCAAAGTAAATGAACATAATGGTTATTGCCCTCTATTCACATTTTGCCACCTGCATATGCACAGCAATATACTGAGCAATCAAACCAGAAAGCCAAAAAAAAAAAAAGATATTCCCTATTTCTATCTCTCCACTATCCTTTGAACATCTCTATGAGACATGTTTATATGCACCTAAACAATATACCAAAATTTTACAGATAAGCCAAGCAACCAACAACCAGCTGACACTATAAGTTGTAATAAGATAAGGATATAATTAGCAATGTACCTTTATTTCTTGTCAAGATGGAATAAAACCGCTGGAGTAGGTCCTACTTGCTTGTATATATTTAGCAGTTTTATATCTGTAATGTTGTACTAATACTAGCGATCTCACTTAAGCAATTATTAAAAGCTTATACATCTGGGGCTAGATGTAGCCAAATATCTATCAAATACTATAATTCAATCCTCAATATTGTTCTAGGGCCACAACTGTTGACTTCTACACTTACCAGTATTTTAAAGCCAGTTAACATAACTTAAAATATATATAAAGGAAATACACAATCCTCTTTCCGAGAGATTATCTTTCTAAGACTAGATCCTACATGTAGCTGAGGCTGCATCTTTAGAGTGCCATAAATCGTATTAAAAGAACATTTCCATTTTATTCCATGATATCTCAGCACTTTGTAAATAGTTGTCTGCATACTTTGCGAACCAGTACATTTCAATGCTATGTTGCATCAATACTCCTAGAGAATGATGGAGTTACAATGACTCAGTCTTAATGCTGAATTACTACAGCAAACTGTTGAACCATGCTGTTGCTTAATGGGACAAGCAGAGTCATTGAAGTGTACCATTTGGCATATCACTATATATGAAACTTCTGTAGCTTTTAATCTTTAATTCGTAAGATGTAATCTTTAAAAAAAAAGTCACAAGAAAAAAAAACACCTTTAGAATTTAAGAATGGGTTGGGTTTTTTTAAACTCTTGAATAAAATTGGTACTCCCCCCATTGCCCCCCATAATTGGTGACAGAACTTTTGTAAGTCTAAGACAATCAGAATCCAAAGGACATGAAGTACTTATTCTATATTATTTTGATGAATGCTGACACCGTGCTTAAGTGAAATGACTACGTATCAACTGTCTGTTATCCTCCACAAACATTTTCAAATGAAGCTTTGCTGGAATAAAATTATTACAAAAAACATAATCTTATGCACAGTAGAAATATTAGGGTCTCCCATACTTTGTAATTCTTTACTGACTACCACAAATATTGAGGTTTATTTTATCCACATTAGAGAATGTGACATTTCAGTGCAGCCCAAACCATGGGCAGGACTTGCTAGGCGTATAGCAATTATATACACATATATGCATCGCTACCTCCTCAATGGTTATAGTAGATTAATTTATGTTAAGATTGCCAAAATACTGGAAACAGTATAGCTAGAGGTAATTAGCCCAACTGGAAAAGAGCTTTCAAAGAGCGGTGACATAAGAGATGAATATGTTTCCAGAGTACAGTGCAAACAAGAAAACATAGGTAGTGGTTGACATTTTTACAACTGAGTTTAAATATTGTTGGTAAAATGTGCATTTAACATTAATTTCATTTTGTCCAACTAACACCACATGTATATTATTCCATGTTAAGAGAAATTTATTCTTTTATAAATTCTGTTAAAACTCCCTTACAGAGAATTTTTTTCCTTTTGAAATGGTAGGAAGGGACTTGGAATAGAATGAAGGAAAATGTATGGAGTTTTTAAAACCATTTATTTGGAAAATGAGTCTTTGATTTCAGTGATTTCAGTCCACGGCAATTTTTATCTAACTCTCTAGTGTAGAGCATCCTATTGCAAAATATTTTCTGTAAAGCAAAGTATGTATTGGCTCAAAATAATAAAAAGAACCTTTATTTCAATTAATTTTAAAGTGTACCATTCTTTACCTCAGATGCTCTGGGCATAAGGTGCTCACTCTTAGTGATTCAAGATCTTGGCTTTTATAATGGCCCCGTGTCACTATGAGCAGCTGGCAGGCTTTTTTTCCCCCNCATGTAGTATGTACATTATAATACTTTACATAAGATTCTTAATTTTATTAAGATTGTTATTATTAAGATAATTAATTTATTAAGATAATTCATATGTGGAAGTTTAACCTCATACCTTTTTTGTGCTTAATTATCGAGTTGTGATGGAATATGTGTGCATATATTTTTGAGATGTAAAAAATTACTAAAAGATGACTGCACTGGAATACGTAAGCCATTTGAAAGAAAAATTAAGCAGAGTGGTGTTGACTTTTCACAAGCAAAGGATACTGACTTGAAACTGGTTTTGGTACTCCCAGTGTTACAGAAGAAAACATTCAAATATGAAGATAACGTGATAATACAAAAGAGATGGGGTCACAGACTGTAGCTGCATGTTCAGAGCATTATTTTCTTTATCTACGCAGAGTCTAACCTTCCACTTCCAAAAGGTTGTCCCATAAAATTTGAAAGGCTTTTTAACACTAAATTTAATTGTTATGAGGAACAGCAAGTGTCTCTCATATAAATAACCATTTTGTCTGTCATCTCCATATTTTCTCTTAAAGATAGTGTGCACGTCCACATCAGGGCATGTAAGAGTTCCTATAAATAAGCCTCTGAAGGAATACACAACAGCTATTGATCTAAATATAAACTTAAAATTTTATTTTCTGCACATAAATTGTTCTCTTTTCAATTCTTTAAAAAGTAATGCATCAGCATTAGCATTGCAACAAACCAAACCAGAAATGGACTCTCCTTAAAATCTCAGAAACAAACTTGGCCTTAGAATAAACTGAATTTTTATCTCTTTAAGCTGGTATAATCATTCACTAAACATAGTTGGCATATAAAAACCTTACTGCAGTCAATGTCCCTGTGCATTAGCAGGTGTGCTGCAAGAACATCGTTTTGAATTTCATCAGCTCTGATCATTAACTTATCATGCAGTGAAAGGATATTTCAGACTGACTGTAGTGCCAAGACATGTTGTAAAGGCTTAGGAGAAAGTATTCAAGCAAGAACCAACAACAGATTTTGTTTACGAGGGACTGAGGAAAAAAAAAACCATTAACACACTACAGTGTTTTGAAAGACAGATGGCAGAACACTAAACTTAAATTCAGACATACAACTAAAATCATAGTATACAGGGGGAAAGAAAAAAAAAGAACCTGAGTATCATTTCTTCTGCTGGTATAAACATATACATGCTTTGTTTGTTATTGGCTTTTTTTGGTTTTGTTTTTTTTCAATTCCTGTCTATTACATCATTAAAAGCATAAAGAGTTGGCCTACAAATTGGAGATGAGTGTTAATTTACTAAGAACTTGCTTCTGTATTTAACTGAACTTTTTCCTCTGTCTAAATTTAAACTAAGCCCATCAGAAAACTATCAGATTGAATTTCAGGATGTGTATGAAGCAATGGAATTGACATGTACCTTATTGTGCACACAACCTTGTCAGAAGATCCATTAAGTGGAATGACACACCTCATTAACATTCTTCTTTCATGGCAAATATGTCTGCTCTTGTATGTATATATCTGCTGCTAGAGAAAGCTATGTTCAAGATATGTGCCAAGTAGCGGACCAGAATAGAGTGACATTTCCCTGATCCTGAGAGTTCAACTTACAGCCTAGAACAGCCTGACAAATAAAGCCGCTTCCTGCACAGGTAAGACTTTCACATCAGTTTTTTAAATTACTTTTTGCTTAGAAAACTGTTAGACATACTTTCTACCTCAGAACATTTGGTAACCTGTTATAGATTAAGGATATGCAATATAGTGACACAAAACTCTTGACTCTACATTTCAGTGTGAAGTTTCACACTCATAATCATAATCCAAAAAAGCATAAGCATACCAAAAGTTACTGGAGTAGGCTAGGGCAATCTAGCCAGTCTAGATGACAGTACGTCCTTTGACTCTTAAGTCCCCAGCAGCAACATCCCTGAAGAAACTTGCATTGCTCTCATCATTGCTATACAATTGAACAGTCTCATCCACCAAAGTAACTTCATAATGACTTCTCATCCCTTTGATCATCACTTGGTTGTCTTTCAGTTTTATTCAGAGCTAGTTTCAATAAAGGCATAAAGTTCTATGTTACTTGCATATTTCAACTAGTAACTGTTGCCATTCCAGCTACTGGTTATACACACAAGTGGAAAAATAATTACAATCCATGGACTGAATTCGTTTTATAGCACACTGTTTCCATTGACCAATGAATTTTAAACATTTGGATGACCCATAGGTTATAGAAAGGATTTAAACCGGCTGCCTTTTGTGGATACAGATGGACAAAGATGCACAGCATTTTTGTATTAGGTTAATACTAACAACCATCACTGGTAAATTGTCTCTAATAAAGTGTGACACAGTTTATAGATCTTTTAAAACAGATTAAGCTATTTGTCTTGAATAGGGAATGAAGTCAGGTACTGGCTAGCTTCAGTGGCAACAAAGGGAGAATATTCTTTTATTCATTGGAGTCCTGATATATATATTTTCAGCTAATCCACAAATAATCAGATGTCACAAGTACTGGACTGCAAATCATATCTGATGGCTACTCATGTGGCCCATGGTTATGCTACACACACACACTCTCGTATCATCCTAAACCTGTATAATCTCACCCATTCACATCACTGTCTCATGGGTCAAGCAGTGCCAGATACACTCCAGTGCTGTACTGCAGTGTCATCTCTCTTACACTCATCACCTCATGTCTGACACCACAAGTGACCACACCCATACACAATCTGCTCATAAGATTCAGTACACGGCACTGTGAGGCAGCAAAAATGCCACTGTCAAGTGCAGAAACTGTATATTTACTGCTTAGACATTCCCTGTATTCAAAGCAGCCTTGATAGTAGACTCAACTCACAACATCAGTTTAATGTTACTTCTTACTCTCATGAGGTCAGGCATGGTACTTCCCAAGTCTAAAGAGGCAGTTTGATTCAGCTAGCAATGCAAGGAAATCTATTCATACAGCTTTTTGGGTTTTGGGGTTGGTTTTTTTTGTGACATTCAGAGACAGAAGCTATAGGATCTTCAGCAGAAGTCTTCATGAAGTATTAAAATTATGTTCTCAGGTTTTAATTTGCACATCATTTCCTAGCAAAATAAACTGCACAAATCTAATTTAACAGCATTTCTTCTAGTACACAGTATCATCTTAAAACAAGTTTTTTTTCCAGAGTTTATCAAAGTCACACATTAAAACCAGAAAAATAAATTATGAGGTTTTATGACCTCTGCACCTGGCTATGACAATAAGTGACACTGAGACAGAGCTCTATACATTTCTAGGGAATACATAATTTTCCATTGAGAATTATTCTCATATATGTTTATCAATCCCAACAAGAACCAGACAGCATATTCAAGAAAGGAGGGTTCTTTGCCAAATAGTTTGGGAACTGGCTTAAATATTGAAGTAAAGTCTCTAAGAATGAGTAATAGTATGGGTAAAGCACACATATGAGGTGAAGAGGATGATGTTCTATATGACCCTATCCACAAGAAAAAGGTCACTATTGAAAATTTTTCCATATTTCCCACAAAGGCACAAAAAGTACTTAAATGACAATGAAAAATACCAGCTTTGAAAGTGGACAAAGAAGAGAAATCTAATGTAGTTTCAAACTTGTGTTTGTGATTAAACCACAATTAAAGCTTATGACTTTATAAACAACTTACAATTCTAAAATATATTTGCACATACTTTCTCTTGTACTTTTCCTCAACATGGCAAAAATAAAAGTTGCATTATAAGAATTATTGCAATATATTGTAATAAAGCAATAACTGATTTTTTTTTTTTAAATAGCAACCCTACACTCTAAGATGAGTATACAAAGGAGTAATGCTTTGAGCTGCAGGTTGATGCCACAAAAGAATGATCTAGGATCAGGAATGACTTTTATTGTAAAAATAGGTTATAAGCTGTCAGCAGATAATTCACAATAATAGAAGAATTAGTGAAAGCAGTGCACTAAGCTTCTGCCTACAGTGTTACAGTCCCTAAGAGATGAAAGAACAGATTTTCATTGTTTCCCAAGTGTTTCACTGGCCAAGAAATGCTAAATTTAATACAAGTTTCTTTTGATTTCTTTTTACAAAACACATTTAGATAGGGTAAATGAATACTATTAAGTTTAATGTTCTTCCTCACTAGGGACATGTTTTTCCACAGTTCCAGACTTTTTTTTCATGCCTCTCTCTTCCCTCCTTCCCCTCCTTTATGGAAGAAACAAGGTATTATTTTGCCTTCATTCACAATGAGGAAAACCATACTGAAAGCCCAACACAGATATGAAGGGAGATTTTTCAAGGCAAGAACAACCCAGGAATTTTCAAACAAGGTTCCACTGCTTACAATTAACTCCAAAAACCCTAAAGGCTTGCAAAAGCTCTGCTTACCAATGTGAGTCCCCAGCTTTCTTGGTATCTTTTGGGACTATGTCTTCCCAGAAACAATCTCCAGTTTTACTCCAGCTCTATCCAGAAACTTGATAACAAAACCAGAAATAAAGGCCAGATCTCAGAAGAGAATGCTGGTCTACCCAGTAGCAAGTCTGGTAAAATAGAAAGCAGTGATTTACAAGCACAATTCAGGCCCGTATCATCTGTGCCAAAACAAATAAGACTTTTTTGGGTTTCCATTTTATAATCTCAACCCTCAGTTCAAAACATTTGTTAAGATGAAAATTGTCTCGAGCAGAAAATCATGAAGAGCAAATCGCTGGGATCAAAAATATCCATCAAGGTAAAAATCTAGTAAAATGTCAGCTAAGGACTTCATATCTTTCTATTTGATATTCCAGTGGCACTTAAAACCAAACATAGTATTTACCAAAAGCTGAGTTTTTATGTTGCTACCATATCTATTTTTTTAATAATTTATGCAGTCTAATACCAAAAATATGAATGCATCAATATGGGAAGTAAAAAACCTTAGATTTCTATAAACTTTTATTTTATGCCTCATTTCTCAAGCACGAATGGACTCCATTTTCACTATTGGATTGAGAGAGTATTAATAGTTACATTTCATTTCCAAAATATGATGTGATTAGTAATTATGCTCAGAGACAGATACTACACTTACATCACTCATGCTTTCACGAGATCTGGAAATTGCTAGTGAACTACTGAAAAACAGGTTTGTAATGTGCTACACGTTTAACAAAGACCCTCACAGAGGAGACAGCTTTCAAACTCCTGGATCAATATTGGCTTATTTTGTTAATTATATCCATCAGGTTTCAGGAAAATCTCTTGGAGAAAACATGAAATTTCAGGAAGATCTTTCTGAGCATATTAGTTCCTTACATTCTCTTCAGTTCCTGCACTGTTGAGTAGCATCTCTTATACTCAGTTATGCATAGTCAGACTCTTGACTGTCTTCTACCAACTCTCCAGCACTCTGTACAGAAGCACTTTGAATTAACGTTGTGTGTGCTGAGGGGGTTTTTAAGCAATATTCCAAGGTAACCACAAACAGTTCAAGAAAGCTGGAAAAGGGTAAGGGTGCAGTTTCATGAGATACTTGCATCAACCTAAATCCAAACTGCTGGGAAAAAAAAAAAGACATTATACTCCCCCTGTTCTCCCCATCCAGTCAGTGTGTTTCCTCCACCTCACCTGTCACATCCCTGTAAACAAATTAGAAAACCAATCCATATTTACTTGTTTGAATTTTTAACTCTCAAAGTTTATTTTCACTTACAAAGTTTCCATCAGTGTTAGCCAGACTTGGCTAGAAATCCCCATAGGTTCCTGTAACTATACTTGATTACTGCTGATAAGAATGTGAACATTTATTATAAAAACGATCCATTAGCAATCTCAGAAATTTGCACGAGACACCCTTTTAACTTTTATAAAGTTCCCAGTTTGCAGGGTATTAGCACCAAGACAAGTACTCTGGACTAGATGCAGATCTCTTCACCTTTTCATAGTCAGGATCTGTAAACCCCAGAGTTTAGAATGACTGAGAGGCTCATTGGTGAGACTCAGTGCTACACACTTCCAGCACCTCTGATACAGGAACTGAACACAATTAACCAGGCATCATAAGTTATCCACTCTGATTTGTCAGAATAAACACACATAAATTGCTATCATTTATTGTACCATCAGCATTGGCGACTGACTGACTTTTGGAGTACTGCTCCTGTAAGAAAATCTGTACAGCTCCAGTGACTTTAGTGGAGCTGCACAGTTTATATTGTTAAAGGATGCGATCCACCACAATTTGAGACTCAAACACAGATACAATAAAATTTAGTGTAGCTTGGGAAGGATCTATTCCAGAAACAGCTTGCAAGCATCAGATAATTACTCTCTTCAGATAGTTATGAGGGTGGATTAATTTTACATCTTGCTCATTTCCATTCAGTATATGATGCAGATGAATCCATGTTACAAGCGAAAAAATGCAGGAATGTTTATCAAAATGTGTAAACATGTTTACAGCCCTTTGCTGCACATTCATTCCATCTAATTTTTACTTAATTACAGATATTCTTGAGTTGTAATGAAGAAAGCTTCTGAAAGAATCCCTTATTACTGAACTATAATTTTTTTTTAAAAATGGCAGAAAGGCTAGTTGTTCCTTATGGCTTCACTTTAAGGTCAGTGCTGATCTAATTAACATATTTCTCCCTTTTTCCTCAGTGATACAAATACATTTATTTTTTAAAATATTTTTGAGAGCTTTATGATTTTGGTCAGACAAATTAAGAATTTTTTCATACATATTCCATTATGAGAGAAGACACAAATTAAAGTTGTTTTATTTTCTCTAAGTCTGGATTATAGTTTTATTCTATAAAACCTCTGAAATATTTGTCCTGCTCCTGGTTAGGAACTAATAGTAGAAAACTTTGCTGTTCTTCTTTCCACCCTTCTGTGTTTCTGATTTCAGCTATGTCCTTTTTATATTTAGAATACACAAAAGGTGATCAGACAGCTCTTTCTACAGGACTGAAGCAATCTTTTATAACTCTTAAGCTCTTCTCCCATATGAAAGGTTCCTTGCTCAGTCCTAAGAGATGATGTAAAGTAATGGCAGAGCTTTAGCTGAGTCAATTTCCCTTCTACCGATTCTATTAAATAAGTACAGTACTTTGAAAATGGAAATTGCTATATAAGAGCTAAATACTATTGCCATTTCTTCGTTGCCAAGGGACAGCTGCTATTAAGGTCTTTCTCTGTACAATTATTAATTTAGCATTTTCCATTACATGGCCTGCTTTACATTATTCTAACCATGCAAAAAAACGTAACCAGTTGGACTGCAATATTGTTTGCAATCTTTCTCCTCTTAAAAGCTGAACAACCATTAGAGGTTTTGTATAATAATATATGCAAAGTCCACTGTTTTTAAAGGTTACAGCTTTCCTATACATTTCTAAACACTTATTTCCTACAAAAAACGTCTTCAGCTTGCTCACTCGAAACTTGACTAGGAATGGACTATTTCTTCTGCAGTTACAAGGATATTTCATTTCAATAATTCCTCTTGCATTACCTAATTTTTAAATTCATTAAAATAAATACATTCAGCATTGTTTGACTCCGGTGGCTAAATAACAAGAATATAGCTGCCTTCTATGATGATATATAGATCTTTTTTAGGCCTAATATTCAACATCTTCAGTAATGACCAAGAAGATTCTATCAGGAATAAGATGAAGAAAAATACAAGTTATACCAGTTCAGGGATAAAACAATACCAATCAGACAAAGATTTTTCAAAAAAATCTGAAAATAACGAAATTGGATTAGACTGGGAAAATAATTTGGAACAGTTGTTGAATAAAAAGACAACACTTTTAGAGCAACATTAAATCACAGGATTTGAGAGAAAACAATATATTTTACTGCTGTGAATTGGCAGCAAGAAAGCCTTTGCAGTGTTAGGTTCTGTATACCAAAAGCTACATATAACAGTGCTTGAGTACTTGGTATAATGCACTTCCACAGCTGCTTCTGGAACAGTGTGTTCAGTTCTGCGCATATAACCAGAAAGTTATTGCCAAATTAGAACAGACTTAAAGAACAGCAAAGGAACTAGATACCTGAGAGACCTTTATGTTACAAGATTTTGGTGAATCAAATATGAACTGATGTCCTTAGGAACGACTGAAAAGAACAAGCAATTAAAATGTATTTATACGGTTAAACAATATGATTGGAGAAAATTTAACTGGCATAGAAAACAAACTGAAATAATGATACATAAACAAAACCCAAATATTTATCTGCCAGGATAATATTCTAAAAGTAGACTAAAAATACTTGTAACTTTCTGTGACAATAGGAAAAGCTTCTTTGGCAAATTTATAACTAGAATAGTGAGAATTTTACAGACAAAGAGAAATAAAAAAAAAGGCAGCCAGGGCACGGACAAGATTAGGCTATAACATGAAACAGTAAAGTTGTAATGTCTGCGAAAAAGAAACAAGTGCAAAAGCGGAGACTGTACATAAATGCCAGAAACACCTAAACAAAAGTTACCATTTCTCAGCACCTTCACTTGGTATCTCAGAACTTGTGCTCATTAGTAGTTTCCATTTGCAGCATCTAGCTCTAAAAAAATATTTTTCGATACTGGATGTATGTATATTTGCAGGCTATTCTGACCAGAAATTCTGTCAATTACAACAAATATTTACTATAAGTGTAAGACAGTTCAAAAGTCTTTCTTATAAACTCAACCTACTTTGAAAGTAATTAGCTCATCTAGACACAAATGAATAAACAGATGAAGAAGACTTACTTCAGAGAGCTCCCATAAATGAGCTTGCCATGAAGAAAAAAATTTTTTAAATATATCTCCTGGAGGATAAAACAAGTAAAAAAGTCATTCTAATATACTCACACTTCAAAGACCTTTCATGCGTAAAAGATGGGAATTTTAAAAAGGTTAATTTCAGCTCTCAGGTATGCCTGACTAAAGTCAGATTACAATAAGAAATTGCTTTAATTATGGTGAGCCAGCTAACTGTATCCCTAAAGTTTTTAGCTCCAATAGTTAAAGAATTTTGAGTCATTATATCACAACCATCTCACTGCTTTCAAAGCACTGTTTGGGACCAAGTTTTGCCTTAGTTACACTATTTCAAATCAGTATTAAGCTCTCTAAAGTAACAGGTTTAATAACCAAAAATGGGGAGTATTTCTTAAAATTCACACAGTCACAGGTAAAAAAAATTTAAAACTTCAAACCTTTAGACAAATTATTCTCTCAGATACCACATTTCCAGGAACGTTCTCTAGTTACGAGAGTATTAAAAAAAAAAATCTACATTTTAATTTCTTCTGTTGAATTTCCGTATTTTAAAAGAGTAACCAGAGCAAATACTAGGAATTGATCCTTCCACATTAGTGGAACTAACAAGCTTAAAAATATTTTCTATCATTAGCTAGCAAAATGACTTTTTAAGACTCTTTCAACCAGAATAGGGTGACCTCAAAGTTAATTCCAAACACTGTTGTTGTGAGGTTGTTGTAGTTTGGTGTAACTGCTGCTTCAGTGGCTCTTGTAAGCTGCAGTTACAGCCTTCTGCAAGCCCCATATTTTTCAAAACATTGGTACAGTCAAGGCCAAATTTGAGACCAAGCCTATCAGAGCTGGTCATAGCGCCTCTGTGAATCACATATAGGAGAAAAAAAAACTGCTGGCAGGCGCACTTTGCCACCGGAGCGGGAGTGAGAAGATGTAACAAGCTGCACGGACTCCAAGGCCAGGCCTGCAGGAGGGGGGGGGGATGAAGAATGCAAAGAAGAAGTTCCCCCTGCAGCTCGTGGTGGAGTCCATGGTGAAACGGGTGTCCCCCCAAAGCCCATGGACGAGGACGGGGAGCAGAGACAACTATGCCTGTGAAGATTGATCCACGCCTCAGCAGGTTTGCCAGGGGACTTGTGACTTTGCGGGTGACCAGGCCGGGGGGTCTGGACCCGGACGTCAGCACCCTATGGAGGGGAGAGTCCTGCTGAGAGGCCTGTGGTGAGGGGATGACTCCCCGATAGAGAGGACTCACGCTGCAGAAGGTCGTGGACACGACTCTCGCGTGGGTGGGACCCCACGGTGCCGCAGGGGAAGGGTGTGTGTATGTGGAATCCCCCCCCCCACAGCTGAGATGGAAGACAGCTTGGGAGGAACGGACTGAAACCCCTCACTCTCCATTCCCTGCCCCCCCTGTACTGCGAACGGGAGGGAAGAAGGGAGCGAATCTCTGATTAAAGTCATGAGTGCGAAGAGGCGAGGGGTGGGGGGAGGAAGTAGAAGTGATAATATCTGGGGAAGAAAAGCAGCTTGTTGGGAATCACCGGAACCCCACTGCCCATTCCCTGCCCCTCCCCGCGCCATGTTGGGGGGGGAAGAAGGGAGTAAAATCGGGATGAGTTTTAAGTTTGCTAAGAAGGGAGGGGTGGGGGGAAGGTGCTTGAAGACCTGGCCGCTTCTTATCTCGTTCCGGTTCACTGGGTGTAGTAGTTGTAGTAAGTAGTAATAAATCACCTTTTTCTTTCCTTTATTCTGTGCTGCGTCTGTTTTGCCCATTGCACTAATTGCAGAGTGATCCCTCTGTCCTTATCTCAAGTCCTAAGCCTCCTAATATCTATTTTCTCCCCCTTTTCGGCTGAAGGGGGGAGTGAGCGAGCGGCTTGGTGGGTATTGGGCCTTTAGTTAGGTCCAAAACCACCACAGAGGTGCAGTTCTTGAGTTAGAGTCTCCTAGCCAAATTAGGCATAAGGGGTATCTGATTCTGGTTTCCTATATCACCATCAGATGAATGCAAGAAGGATGTTACAAGTACCTCCATTTCAATGAGCTTTACAATTGCTCCAACAGAGCTCTGAGTTCACCTTGTAAAGTGAATCCCTACAAGTGAAATACACAGAAAAGTTTCGAAATTCCAACTCTATGCCAAACAGATTCCAGGCAATTTGATTTAGAACATCTGACAGCCACATAATTCGGCAGCAGCAAACTTGTAGGTCTTTATCTGAAGAAATTTGTGTAGTTATTTACAGTATTAAAGTGTTAAACCTTAGGTGCCAAAGGGACAGTAAAACAAACAAAAGTTTTATTAATCCAGTTCTTACTCTACAAGTGATGGGGTGGAGTTGACTGAGATTGGGGAAAAAAAGTCTTTGTTTACAATGAGAGTAACTATGCAATAGTCTCAATGAACTTTCCCATTCTCTTCCTAATGAAGGCTTTCTTGTAAGACTACCCATGCCCTTTAGCTTTAGTATTGAGTGCTGTGCCTTATCAACACCCTTTCCTTTCCTATTATTTAAATTCATATTTCTGTCACCTTTTTCTTCTGTTGTCTTAAGTTTCATTTTATACTCATAATCAGAGGCTAGCTTCCTTGTACATATTACAAGGCCATTATATCAAAATGTCACTTTACTTTCAAGACTCAAGTATCAATTAAAGAGTAAGTAATGTTTTCCTTCATCATCACACAAACCCTTGCCTCCAAAACCAGGGTCCCTGACCAGAAAACAATTACCAAGTTGAAACAGGTTTGTTCTAACAGTGAAGATTGAAGTTATAAGAAGCTAATTTCAACTACTACAAACTGACTACGTAAGGTAACGATACATAATACATAATAAGCATCTCACAAAGTGATGCTAATTAGCACTGAAACAAGTGATGTAATCATGGTATTAGTTTGGCCTCCTTATGAGTCCTTTCCTCCCCTCTGTGATGAAATTTACTGGCCATAACAAATCCAATGAGAAAACACTGGGTGACTTCAGCCAAGTGAGCTTCTTGTGACCTCTAATGCAGAGTAGAAGGCAGAGTGAATAGCCTATTAAATCCCATTGTAGTGACAGGCCCATCATGGGAAAGATACAGATAAGTTTTGGGGACTCAATAATATTTACATATCTGACAATATCAAACCTACACTCTACTGTATAAAGCAGAAAAAAAAATCAGTATTTTCTGAGTAAGCATTTTAAATGCTACAGTGTATCATCCAGCTGAAATGAATATATATCAACCAGACAAAAGGAATACAAAATTGCCTTTTTGTCAGTTATTACTTAACTCAAAGCAATTAAAAAAATAAACTGCAATAAATAATTTCCTATAAATAATCCTAACCTATATAGTTTTTATGACATTTCTGAAACTTAGAAATTTTAAGACATAGAATATTTCACATGCAATTAGAAAAAAGTATGGATTAAATTAATTCTTTAGATTTAGAATATAGGCCAGATTGACATGTTATTAAGTTGTTCCTAACAGATTTTAGATGGTTACATAGGATGTATGTAACCATATTACAGGTGTCATAGTACATATATGTATTACATTGCATACAGAGCAGCTCTCATTAGAAGGTTGTTTTCCCCAGGAAAATAATATTTTCAAAAAACCGAAATCAAAACCAAACACTAAGCAAAAAAAACCCAACCAAAAAGCCACCAAAAAGCCAACACTACAATATCTGACATAGCCTCTATTGGTCAAGACATCTATTGGATCAGTCTCCTGTCAGTAATACTGTATACACTTACTTTTAATGTACAGATTTTCACAGGATGATACCCATTTAAAAAATCAAAAGCTATAAACAAGAAATATTTTACTGAGGATGTGGATTTGCCAGAATTATCATTGTTAATGCTGTGTCTATTGTAACAATTACATTCAGAGAAATACTGCAAGTTTTAAGGTAACTATTCAATTCCATTCTATACTGCTGTGAGAAGTGGCAAGGGTACCTCCACCTTTTTCTTTTTTTTTCCTATTCTAGTTAAAATCCAGCAGGAGCTTAAAAACAAGGCAGATCTCTGTGCAAACCTTCCATCTCTGGACTGCAGTACATTCAGTTCAGATTAAATCTTTGGATGTTATTTTGTGTCAAAATTAACTTCCACTGAGCATGCATCAATGGAAATTAACTAATAGGTTCAGTTAAAACTGAGTGAATTTTTGAAAAGGACAGGAAAAAGTGAAGTATGTATACAAGTAGGTACACAGAATTTAAAGCTTTCTCTCTAAAGCATAGAAATGACAGGAAAAAAACTTGTAACTATGTCTAAAACAGTAAGCCACATTGTATTAGTAAGCAGAAATGCATAACCCAATCTCCCTATGTATTACTAATCCTCCCACCTTCTGCAAACCATTAAAACCATTTGTCCTGACATCATCAGAAAACATGCACATATTCACTTTTCAGGTGTTTTCCATCTGCCACAATGATTAAGTATAGTAAAATGGAGACATCATCAGTGTAATGTTCTTCCAGTGATAAACCACTAAGAAAGCAAAATCCAAATACATGATCACCAGTTCAAGTTAAACAGTGCTTTACATTTAAATTCATAAAGTGACAACTCATTATGGATATTTGCGGCTTAAACAATTCAAAACAAATAATTGTTAACTCAAACCCCAAAAGTTAACACGGCTCAGCTTTACATAATGTACATAGAACATGATATAAATGTTGGCAAAACATACATTGCATCTCTTACACTTATTAGTCAAATATTTGTCATAAATTTGTCACACTTTACAGCTTATCTCCTGAAAAATAGGCCTATGAATGCTTTTCTATATATAAAATTATAATCCATACAAAGAAGTTCAGTTTATTTCAATTTGTGTTTGGACAGCAGCAGTCTTCATATAATAAATATGTAATAAAGTAATTAAGCCTGAGTGTTGCCAAACCCCCTTCTCTTTTGTTTAAAAGACATTGCATTCCATTTTTAAAGTCCATTTTGCCATCCAACTTCATCTTCAAACCAGCAATGCAGAAAAACAACTATGCTTTCAGAAATTCATGACATTAAAACACTGTTGAGTTCCTGTTGCATTTATCTAATAAATATATTGGAAGAATCACTAGCACATAAATTACAAATTCCAGCTAAAGGATTGTGCTATTGCACAAAAAATGACTCAGTCCTCCATTAAAGAGCTCATGCAGTTTTCTTGCAATTGGTTTTCCTCCTGGATCTCATACTGACTTATCTTCCAAGGGTCACCTTGGATAACTTCATACTAATTCTTTTCCTTGCCTAAATTAGTGAGAAAACTATTGCTCCTTCTTGTTGAAAGATGACATGAAGGACTCAGAACTCAGAAATAGATCTTTTAAAGATCCATTTTCAACACAGAAAAAAAATCAATCACACAGTATTTGTCTTAAGATTCCAAAATCCCTTTTCTTGCTCAAGGCTTCGATGATATTTGTGTTCATAGAATAAATTGTACTGCAAACTGCATTCAGCAAGTCCAAAAATATTTTCTTTACGACTTCTTGTCTCGTTGTTTCTAGGTTTGAATGTTAAACTTTTTTTTTTTTGCCTATATTGATTCACAGAGATAGTTTATTTTGCAACCACTTGCATTAGAATTGCCCAAGTCACAGGTTCATCCATTCCTCCTGATAGAGCTCTGATCACATTTCTTAAGGAATTTTTTCACTCATCCATCACTGATACCCATTCTAAGACTTCATTTTCAGTCTCTCTTTTCCCGAGCTGGATACTGCTGTCCTTATGGACAGAGACAGATTAACCCTTTCATCTTAGAACATACAAGTACTGCACTCAGCTGAGTGCCTCTCAATAAAAAAATGTTCAGGCTTTTGTTTTAAACGACTACTGACTTACTACTGTAAACCCATAAATCATCTACTAGTTCAGCATTAGAATTCTGTATTGTGCACAGCAAAACTAATGTGTTGTGCACACTTCTTCAAACCAGTTCCGATCCTGAATTTGATTTATTAGGATGCATTTTAGCATGGCATTTGTAAATCCAACGCTGGAATAGAGACACTTGATGTCCTAATGTTCACTTTATGAAAGTGGTTGGTAGCTGCAGTCTTGTATTTAACATGGTCAAGCAACTACAGGTAAGCTATCCTCAGCGGACCTGCCTGAGTTTCTGTATAAATCAAGTGTAGCTCCATGCAGAGAGAATGGAAGCAGACCTGCTAAGTGACATGTGTACATTATGCCTGTCTACAATTAAAAAAAGAGAAGGAGAGCAGGAAAGGAAGACAGAGCAAGCGTGAGCGTGCACACGCACATCAGCAACTGAACCGCCCCCAACAATTTTGCATTCAGTTGGCCATGCCACATGCCTCTTCTACTGACTGCTACTGCTATTTACATGGAGTTACAATTCCTTCTATTGAAGACTCACGTAACTACACCAATTTCCATTATTCTCTATATTAGCAAATAAGATAAAAAAGAAACATAACAATGATGTTACTTCAGGCAGACTATTGAACATAGTTCATATTCCCAGAAGAAGAAATGGAAAGACTAAAGAATCATTAATGGCCTCCTACAAATTGAGTGAGTTACTATGCACTGATGAATGTAAACGATTTTGCTTCCATGACACAGCAGTTTTCTACAGAGCTCAGCTCTTGTCTGACCCTTGGCACACAGGGTCCAGCTCTAAAACCTGGAGATCACCCACCACTGGCAGTAACAATAGCCAACAAGTTATTTGCCAATAAATTTAAAGTTCCCCTTAACCTCAGCTGAGAGGCCCAGCCCTGTAAACCATGGAGAGCACACTTTAGTTAGTACTGTGTAAGAGATGAAGCATATTGCCTAAAGAGCACAAACAAGAAATTCGCTCTGATGCTACCTGTTTGTCATTTGAAGATTTTAATTGCAGCAATTTCTAAAAATACCTCTTTGGTCAGCAATGAATCTATGAATTTAGAAAACATTTTCATCCTTTTAAAATGATTATGTGCAAATGAACTCATTTTCTGCAGCATGTAGTGCTTACATCTGGTCAAAATTCAGCAGCCGTAACTTTTAGCTTATCTCTTCTTCATAACTGACAGTAACAAGGTGGCCCTTTTTAACTGAAGCTGAGACTTCACTTTGAGAAATGCAACCCTATTATGCTCACCACATAGCTGCCAAACACCATTTATGATTCACCAAATAATTATACAAGGTATATGTTGAAGTCATTTAAACTGGTCAGTGTGCTAGGCTGAGCAATTCAGCAATGCAACAAGTAGCTGTTGAAGTCAAGCTGCTCAGGTGGCTTTTCTACTAGGCCTTTAAATCAGAAATACCCGAGTCCTACCCTTGCTGTTAGTAGAGTTGTATGGCTATCCACACTGTAGCTACTGCAGCCTGTCTTTAGCCACTGCTAAATTAACTTTGTTACTTTTGCATACAGAACAACTTGACAGGAACGATACAGGGTTTTGTTTGGGTGATTTTTGATTGTTTGGTGGCTGTTGGGGGCTTTTTTAATAAACTCAATTAAAATCAAAACATTTTTGGATTTGCAACTGCAGGCAAAATAACACACCTTCCCAAAGTATGATAAGTCAGCAAGAGGTTAACAGAAATATAAACAAATTTTATTAATTATCCCATTAAAAAATATCTGGAGGGCTGTTCAGACAGTTTTCAAACACTGAATTAAAGTAATAATTACATATTTATTAGGCTGGTTGAATTGCTATGACTGTCATAATGGCATGGGATGTATTTGAGAGTTGATACTGGATGTCAGCAGAGGAAATTGAAAATAGTTCAATTGATAGGTTTCTACCTTTAAGAGGTTTCTTTCCTATTAAGAAAGGAAATGGTGTTGTTGCCTGCAAATGGAGTTAAAATGCTATTAAACATCTGTACTTTGAAATACATCCCAGAGCTATTTGATGTCTCATCCTGCATCTTATTAGCAGTCAAGAAAATTCAGATCACCAAGATATTTAAAAATCCTGCCCAGAGAAGACAGGTTTTTATTGTCAGCAGAGATGATAATCAGGTAATCAAGGAACTTTTTCCCATAGGCAAGTCTGAACTGGTCATTTGGTGCTCATACTGATGAAAATATTCCCTGCAAAGGTTTAAAACAGGCATGGAAACTCAGATTCAGGAGCACAAGGAAAAACCCTATCAAGTCTCCTTTAAGTATATCTTTCCTTTGGATTTAAGTCCGTGTCTAACAAATTAGTATCTACTGCAAGGAAGTTGTATAACATGTCAACTTCTGGACACTGAGACAGCATGAAAAAGTGAAAGGTAAGAGAAGAGGCAGAAGGAATGAGAGAATTTATTCTTCCCCTTTTTACATTAAAGCTAAAATGCATTGTTTTGATGGTATTTTGAGGGGGGTTTTTGCTTGCTTTTTTAAAGTATCATAGTAGCACTCTATAACAATTTGTCATTTCCTCATGAAGTTCGCACCTCTCATCACCCTATCAGATGTATATACACACATACTTTAAGGCTTAATTTGCCTTAAAAACTATGAATTTTCTTCAGACAATTGTATACACTGACAGAAAGATATTGGTTAGATAATCTGGGTTTCAGCAACTACTGCACCATAAACAGCAATTCAGAATGAAACCTTGTAATTTGCACAATGAAGCCACTGTTGAAATTCCATTGTATTACAATTCTTTCTACAACCATAGAGACTCTGATGGAGATGAGAAAGAAAAGTTCAATCCTAGCAAAAACCTTGACCAAGGTCACTTGAGGTAGATCCTGAATATTAAACAACAGAACACTGAGGCAACAGCAATTTGTCTCAACTATCACACTTGCCATGTAAAAGAGGGAAATAACTCACTGATGCAGCTTTCAAAATGCAGAACAAAGCAGAATGATACAATTCCCAGACTCAGTGAAGTATCTGCTGGATTTTATTCCCTAAAAATATAAAGAAAGATGGTGGTTTCACACAATGTAAGTGCATCCTCTTCAAGACAGAAATCATTCTTCTCTTCAAGTCATGGCTCTTCAAGTCATTCAGGGAGCAAAATTCTTGAACTTAAAATAGTCTCACAGGGAAGAAAGCCCACAAAATATACCAATAGACTTCATTTTTTCTAGACTGAAACCTATGAAGTCTGTCAACAGGAAATGGCATTCCTCAGGATCTCTCCATCTCTGCCCACTGTTCCATCACAAACTAGTATTAGCTCTTTCCAATTCTTAGAAGGGCTACACAGTCTGCTGAACATCACTAGTTCTCAATTACCAAGAAAAACATGAACTGAAACAGAAGATGGCAATTCACTTCCCTGGCAACAGTTACAGAATCAACATTTCAGACTCACGAGCCAATATTTCCAGAGTAGCAATTCAGGTGTATTAAAATGTGCACGCAATTAAAAATGTTAGGAATGCGCTAATATGAACTTAAAAATACAGTGATTTGTTGAAACAAGCAGATGAAGTTTATATAGCCTCCTCTAAGCAATCAGAAATACTTCTGAGAGCAAAACTCATTCTATAATCTCTCATGTATAAAAGTTAGTTGCAGTACATTCCATCAGATTAAGAGAACTCTCATCCGTCATTTAAGTCAGGAAAGTTTTAAGTGAGAAATGCACAAAATTGCTATTAGATAATTGTACAGCCTTTCACCTACACACAGAGAACTTTTTTCTAACAGCTCAGATCAGAGGGAAACTACTGTTCAAAGCCACTCATGGATTTTCCACTACTCCTATGGAGACTTAAAAACACAGCCTGTCCCCACGCCCTACACTTCCCCCCAAGGTACAGATGCCCATTTTCAGCCCTCAGAGCGCATCATTACCTAAGGTCAATGTCATGTATCAAAGAAAAGATTAAAGAAGTGATAACAATCATAGCCTGTGAACACCTGTGCTACTGTAAAACCTCTGATTCTAGGATTATTTTAAATATAGTACTCTTGTATACAGATAAACCACTTTTAAACTAGTATCAATTGTTCATCTGGGCTAGTTTCTGGCATGACTGAGTACTGCTGATCTCCAGGGCATGACAGACTGGAGAGAGCAAGGAGAGTACACATTGAACCATTTGTCAGGTGAACCCCGCATAAAATTTCCATGCTATCAAATTATTTCAGCATCCCATTCTCTTTGTGAAAATAAGAGTAAAGGACTGTCTGACATTTAACAAAAACAAGCACAAAATTAGAAATTTATCTGTGCCACTACTCGCTCTTGAATTCAAAAATTCCTTTCAGTTCAAGGTCTAGAATGTTTCATAAATCATTTGTATACAACTTGGGAAAATATTGCTAGTAGATACAGACTGTGAAAAAAAAAAAACATCGACAAAGCTT